>JAZFAV010000010.1:11310892-11928571 GCA_037954035.1 Rosalia funebris | reverse complement strand
CAGTGTTAATATAGTAATAATGGTGTACCCAGCAACATCAAGAACGTATCGAATAATTAAATTCATTATTTAATAATAGGGTTTAATAAACATTTTTATTATGTTATTATTAATTAGTAAGTGAACTATAAGAATGACAAACATAAAGTATTACTTAACTACCTATCCAATAAACTCCTCCAGCAATTTCGTCAGTTATCCAGCATATTTTTCATGTATCTCATATCCATCAGTATTCATACACTTGACTATGACTAATGACTATAGTCTTCTTATGTCCTATATGACTTCTTAGGATAGATAACTATTTAAGCAAAATTTAGTTATTTATAAATAATTACATTGCTTCAAGTTTTAATAATTGTTAATAATTCTTATTGATATTTAGTTTTAGCTGAAACTAAAATTGTTTATAATATTCTTGGTACTATTATTATTATGTTATATGGGTTTGGGCTTCATCAGCCACTGATCGCATGAGTAGTCTCATGGCGATCCCCTCTTATCCGGGTCATTATCCAAAAATGCCTTTGGCTTTGTGTCTGTTCAATTTAAAAAATTCTTGGGCCCGTTTCTCAATCTTTGAGTATTCGATGAGGAATTTGGTTATTCGACAACCCGTTAGTCCTCTCCATCTTTTATCGTTCTGGTCTCTTGCCCAGCCATTGATGCGGTCTCTGATCAGATTCCGACTTATTCCCACTGCAGGTTCTGGTCCATAAAGTTTTTCCCTGGTCCTTAGTCTGATATTCTTGGTAAAGTTTATATATTATTATCATTAAGTAATAAACAGATAATAAGGGAGAAATGACACATGCAAAATAAGCATTTAAATTTATGTCGTCGGCGTCGTCGAGAGTGACAAATTGGTTATCAGTGTTATCACTTATCATATTTGAATAACCATGCGACATCCTGGCATATATATTTAATAAACATCTAATACAATTAATTTTTATTTCTTGAGACACATAACAACGTTTGGGCATAAGTTAGTTATTCAGTAATCAGGAACAGTCATATTGAGTTACATTTCAGCAGTGTCAACATAAATACTAAATGGGTGCGTACTTTAGAATAGTCACCCTGCAGGGATCATAATCTTCTCCATACAGAGCAATGAATACTATATTGTGTTGTATTTATTAGTTTTATACATAAAATGTATAAAAGTCTACAATTACAGTAGTGTATAACTTTACCAATTACACTGGTGTTAAGTTTTGTACCAAAAAAAGTGAAACTTTACACCATGTTCACATCATTAAAAGTTGTAGTTTTGCTACAGCAGATTTTCAACAGTGGGAGTTGTGGTTCTTTTTAAAATTTTTAGAAAAGTGATAAAATATTATAAATGTATAAATTTAAATCTTACGAATATTTTTATACAAAACAGATAAATAAAATTTCACATCGAATTTATTTAAAAATGTTAGGATGCAGTTAAGACGTACAAATTCAATGAACACATTAAGATAATTCATTTACAAAACCTATGATTGTTGAACTTGTTTTTCGAAGCTTGATATTCGATGGATGAGCATTTACGTCAAAATATGAAAAATAATACAATTATAACACGAATTACTTGTTGAGGCGACATTAACTTTTTATTTTAAATAAGTACCCCTATATTTTTACGGTTATCATACTCAAATTTATTAATTATTTATCCATCAATAGGTCAAAATTTAATAGGACAATAAGTTCAACTATTGTTGTTTATTGAAATTGAGTTTTGACAAGATTTAATCAATAATGTAATATTGGGTTCAAAGTACATTAAGGTTTATATTATATATCAGAATGCTAACGAATAATTCCCGATGTTTAAAAATTAATATAAGAATAAAACAGAATTTTCAGGAGACGGGAAACATCCGTTGCAGAATAGTTTCCGAAAACAGAATAATATTAAACATTGGTTAGTGCTGTTGATATTAAATGAATACGCTGATTTACTGACATGACATATATAAAAATTTTATAATCTGGGTCAAATAACGCTTCAGAATTACTCAGTAAAAGTAAATAATGAGTATAATCTCTCATGCGTGAAGTTGAACTAGAAGTTTCAAGTTCATATTCAAATAAGAAGTAAAATATACTGCTGACGAAGATTATTATGAAACTATGCATAAACAGGTGCTATAAAGTAGAGATTCTAGCTAAAGATAATACAATGCACGTGTTGTACGAATATCTAGAAATCACATTTCTCATTACTATCGATTATTTATTAATAATGTAAGTATTGTACTGTCTACTTTTCACTTTGATCCCATATTCATTACACAATTTATCCAGCAAATTTTAATAATTAGCAGTTTTAGGATTAGTGCTATAATATCCTATTGGATAGAGATCTTACTAGACTCGTAGTTCTTCAGATATTACTACTTCTAAAAGAACATGATGTTATTTCCTGCTAAACTGGTAGTGGTAATATGTGCTATAATTATACCAGATTCTGATCCTAGGGAGAAATTATTCACATCCCAAACTTTAGGACGCATCTTCATGTTAGCAAAGTTATTTTGCCGGCAATACTTTTTGGAAGAATAATATTTATAAAATATTGCTGCTAGAAAGAAATGTCTGTCTGATGAAAGTGTCTGATAATGTACGCCATTCAACTGCGCTTGTACAATACAATAAATAATAGCTGACAGTTTTTTTAAGAATTTTCTATAACTTATTCCCATATTCTTTTATAAGAGAACATTTCACATATTTGTAACAAAAGCAAGTCGTCTCATTCTCTATTCTAAACATTCTAACTAAATAAACAGAAACATGAAATATTTCTATACTCAACAATAGACACCAATTTAACAAAATACAAGAAAACACTCATTCAAAAACAATGTACTGAACTAAAATGTTCATGTAGTATGAGTATAATGCAGATGAAAAAGTGGTCTAATGTAACTAAGTTTTAATGTAACAAATTGGAATTAAATATTTTTTTGAAATTTGTATAATTTCTTATATATTGCCAAGTCCTGGATACTATATCTTCAAAATTTAAATTTTAAACTTAAACTGCCACTTAAATATAATTTTATTGTTATAGTATACATAACCATCTTTGTTATATGAATATTGAGATATCAGTCTTAATATGAGTCATAAAACCAAATACATGGATATTAATAATACAGGATATATAATAACACATCGATCGAATTTCAATAGAGAATTTCAAGGCAGTTTTAAACATATGTCTAAAACCCTTTTATTTAAAGGTACTCAGCGTTACAAATTTGAAAAAAAGCATCAATTTTACCTCCTCATTAAATTGACAAAGAAAATCAAATTTAGTACACAATACTTTTTTACATGTTGTCACTTTTTATTCATTATCTTGCCTTACTAATAGTTGGTACCAGAGTCAGAGGGGTTTGGTGTTACTGGTATTTATCACTGTTTGTCTACAAACCAGTCGACTGTCAATAAGTATTTAATTTTCATACATTTAAATATTTAAAAATACCTACATAAAACAATGTCAATCGTATCAAATAGTAAATAGAGTTATTATAAAAGATCAATATAAATTTAAAAAATATATTTACAAACTTAACACCACCAAGAAAGTTTTCACTCACAAAAATGTCACAGTAACAGATTTACCTAAAAATAACCATAGCAGTATTTTATGCAGCGATAGACTAATGACTGAGTGAAATACTCTGTAATATTTAAGGCAATTATTACTATTATATTATATAGGTTTGGGTCTCATCAGCCACTGATCGCATGGGTAGTCCCTAGGCGATCCCCTCTTATCCGGGTTATTATCCAAAAATGCTATCCCATAAGAGGAGCAATTTAGGCACGTCCCCCGCCTTAATCCTCGCGTCCTCTAGGATAACAGGGGTCTCTAATATAAGATACCTCTTCTCCTCCAGTGCGGGGCAGGTGTAAAGAAGATGAATTGAGGTTTCCTCTTCTTCTTTATAGTATCTGCAGGCCGGGCTATCAGTCAGCCTCAGCTTGTGCTTATATGCACTCAGGCTATTATGGTGGTCCGTTATGATTCCCATCAGGGTTCTGGCTTTGTGCCTGTTCAATTTGATGAATTCTTGGGCCCATTTCTCAATTTCTGAGTATTCGATGAGGAGTTTGGTTATTTGACAACCCGTTACTCCTCTCCGTCTTTTATTGTGCTGGTCCCTTGCCCAGCCATTGGTGCGGTCTCTGATCAGATTCCGACTTATTCCCACTGCAGGTTCTGGTCCATAGAATTTTCCCTGGTGCCTAGTCTGGCAAGGTCATCTGCAATTAGATTTCCTTTAATGCCATTATGCCCAGGTATTCATAAGAGTTCCACCGGTCCCTTCCCTGCGAAGTTGTTCAATTCTTCATAGCAATTATAGACCAGCTTCGACTTTGTCGTTGCTGAATTCAGGGCTGCCAACGCCGCCCTGCTATCCGAGCAGATACATACCTTCTCCTGGGTTCGATTTTGGTCGGCCCCCAGAACACCGTATGTAATTCCAACTAGCTCGGCGTGGAGTGCGGTAGTGTATTTGTCCAAGGGGAAGGTTTTACCTATCACGTCGCGTCACCTGTACACCCCCGTACCCGCTCTGTTCCCACTCTTGGCTCCATACGTGTACCAGGTGTCTCCATTGAGCTTCAATCCAGCTCGACCCTTCATCCAGTCGGTCTTACTGGTGAGGGTGATCTCATATTTCTTGTCAAACAGGAAGTGGACACTCGTACTGTCAGAGGACATCCATAGGAGTCCCTCCTCAGCTAGCTCTCTTGAGAGTCTATTCAGGTCCCTTATCTTACTATTCATGTTTTCCACCCTGTGCATTGCCTTTGCGGCTTCCGCTTTCAGGATGACATCAAGAGGTATCCCCGTCAGCATCCCCATCGCTTCGATCGGTGTTGATCTTGGGGCTCCGGTTATATTTCTAAGAATCAATCCTCTTAACTTGTTAAGTCGGTTGACTTCCGACTTTAAACAGGCTCTCTCCCACCAGACCAGTGCTGCATACGTCAGTCTAGGTTTGAGAATTGCAGCTATTACCAATGGCTCTTCTCAGTTGCCAAAGTATTGCTATGGTCTTGGAACATATGTGACTTAGATGTTTTTCCCATGACAGCTTCCCCTCCAGGATTACTCCTAAGTATTTTACTTCGCTATTATAGCTTAGTTCTTGGCAACCAAGTTTCAGCGGAAATGTTTTGTTCCACTTATATTTCTTAGTGAACACCATCACCTCAGTCTTAGAGGGATTGACCGAGAGTCCCCTCTCCCTGCACCAAGTCCCAACCTTGTTTAAAGCTCCCTGTATTATATCGAGAATCGGCTCCAGGAAAGGGCCCTTCGTTATTATTACTAAGTCATCGTCATAGCCAATTACTTAGTAATCCTTTAACCTTTCAAGCAGCTCATCTACTACTAGGCACTACAGAAGGAGGACAATACCCCTCCCTGTGGATAGCCCGAGTTAACCCGGCCCTCGATGGTAGTTTTGCCTTTATTGGCAATAAGCTGTCTGTTTCCCAACATATGGTCTATCCATTCAGCGATTATTCTGAGGGTGTAGCATCTGCCTAGTGCTCCGTTAATCACCTCCCTGGATATAAAGTTGAAGGCTCCTTCAATATCAAGGAAAGTGCTGACAACGTATCCTCCGGAGTCCAGTTGTGACCGTATCGATGACACAACCTTATCCAGAGCTGTTTTTGTTGATTTACCAGCTTGACAAGGATGCTGGCTCGCTTGAAGCGGCCTCTCTATTAGGACAGTATCCCGAAGATACCTGTTAACTAATCGTTCGGCCGTCTTTAGTAAAAATGAAGTAAGGCTAATCGGCCGAAAGTCCTTAGGGGACGTGTGTCCGACTTTGCGCGGTTTAAGTATAAAAACAACCCTTGTGCCTAGCCACACTTTCGGGACCATCGTCAGTGCCAAGCTGGCCCTGGTGATCCTTATGTGTGGACCGAGGATTATCTCTTCTGCTTCCTGCAGAAGTACCGGATAAATGCCGTCCAGTCCCGGCGATTTATATCGATCAAAGGACCTCAAGACCCACCTCATCTTAGCCGGTGTGACTATCACCTTCACAAGTTCTCTATCGTCCCCCTATCGGTTTATCGCCCAGGTCCTATGCGCCCCTACTACCGGGCCGGAAATGTCTCCCATCTCCGGTCTATAAAAGCCAGGAAAATGTGCTTTGATGAGATGGTCTAAGGTTTCCTCATCCGATTCCGAGAATTTACCATTAGGGAGCTTAAGCGATCCCAGTATCGCTTCCGGGCTGCGGGCTAGGATCTTGTTCAGCCGTACTGCCTCAGCTCCCTTATTTATCTCATTATAGAAAGAAACCCAACTTCTTATTTGGGCTTCCCTAAGCCCTATACTGATCCCTGGTAGTCCTGTAGTCCTCCCAGGTTGTACGGCTCTTACGTCTTCTGGCTCCCTTGAGAAGGTTCCTTACCTTATATCTAAGGTTTTCCAACTTATTGTTCCACCATCTTACCTGACCTTTCGGCCTAGCTTGTTTAGGTGTACAGTTCCCATCATAGGCTTCGCCACCCCCAGTACTTCCCTCTCACTAATTCTGGAGGGGATTCCCCGAACTGTTACTAGAAGATCCGATTTAAACTGTTCCTAGTTTGTGAATCTGGGGTTACGAACCCATTTAGTCTCCTCATGCACCCCCACTCCCAAATCAAACTTAATGGCTTTGTTAAGCTTTAATTAGAGTGATCCGAGAGTGTGCGTTCATCCGAGACTCTCCAGTTCCGCACGTATCCCGCCAGGTGTCTGGAGCCCAAGGTAATGTCAATTACCTTCTCCCTTATAGCGTTATGAAAAGTGGGTGTGTTTCCCACATTTAAAATATCTAGCTCTATACTTACCAGATATTCCATGAGCTCCATACCTCTGATATTGATGTTTGTACTACCCCAGACCATATGGTTTGAGGCAATAGTATAAAACGTTTTTTAAGTGTATTTGCGAGAAAACAGAAATGCGTGAAAATTAAACAAAAATTGGCAGCAGGTATATCAGTACAAAATTTGTTTGTATGAACAATAAAAATAACAGAAATAATATTTTTTATAAAAAGTTACACGCTCTATTTCAAAACATTTTTAATAAATCATAATAACGTTTTATTCAATTCAGTGATACCGCACCCATGTAATTCCACCACTGGCTGCTAACAAGGATAAAATGTGATAACCTATAGGAACATATTGTGTGCAAAGTTTGCTTTACCCATCTTAATTCAATCGGAAGATATTAGAAAGGTATAAGAACTTTATGATGTCTTGTAAAATTTTTACTACAAACTTACTTAAAGAGTTTTAGACATATAATGGCAGGAATTTTGTTTAAGGTCTCCAACCACTTTTTGGAAGTTTTTCCCATATATTTCAAATATCCTGTATACATGCTGTTACTGTGTCTACTACATTTCTTAAAAATAACCACTTAAAACTATACTACTTGCAACATATATAGTAATTTACCTTGTGCCTTATGGTCATTTACATAAATTTTAAGAAAACACCACCTTCCATTGTAGCAATCTCCGCATTAACATATTTTTGCATTTAAATCTAGATTGCCCTTGAATTAACAGACTACTTGTTATGCATGCAACTAGACCGTCAAACGTCCTCATCAATTCAGCAGGCACAGTGGTAATGCTATTATGTTATTAAAATTTGATATCAAAACATGTTTAAGTCTCTTAATTATCTTGCGGTTAATTTCAAGCATAACCTTTAGGTAAGGATCCGCACCCATAATCCTGAAATTTGATTGATATCCTATTGTACTGCTCTATAGCCTGCTTACCTTGCCTGGTAATTCAATGAATACACCACGCCTAAGCCAAAATAATTGTTATCAGTTCTGGGTACATTAAGGTCGGGGCAATTTGATAATAAGCTTGTGGTTAATCAGAGTACCAACTAATGTAAATGCTAATAAATCCTTCTGATTAATTAGGAACATAGTGGTCCTAGTGTCAAGTTCTGATAGTTCAATATATAGGGTGGCTATGTTATTTAATATATGCACATATTGGGCGGGTCTATGATAATCATATTAATGAGTTATTGGAGAAACTTTTAGGGTAATTACTATATTATTAGTAATATGACGTAAGACACTATAATTTGTGTTTGAACACTTTTTGAAAATAGGTAAAGAAAAGAGTCTGATTAATACCCTATTTCCAAGAAACCTTATGCCGTCGTCGCGATCTAGGCCATCTGCAATATTTCCTACCACTCTTGATGAGCGCATACTGTCCCGTCTTATGGGCAACAATTATGGGGAGGATGCATCGCTTTTGCACATACTCGTATGTATATATATATATATATATATATATATATATATATATATATATATATATATATATGAGGAATGGAAAACGGTAAGAATCCTGGTAGACCCAAATATTCCGTACTCGAAATTCGAAATATCACTGGATCTAGATACATAAATGTTCACCTTGTGAGCGTTCATTGATACCGAAGGTGCTTTTCATACAATAAAGGTACTTTTTAATATAAATAAACACTCGCGCCTTCCATATACGCTCTCAGTAAACACGGCATTCCATAAACATTTCCTGAGTAGGTTAAACATATGTATTAACATAGGATAGTTCAAATAAAAATTAGCTATTTGAATTTGAAACACATAATAACAAAGGATTTTCCTCAATATTGTGTGCTTTATTACCTCCAGTGGGGAATATAATATGTAAGTAAAACCGGAAATCTTCAATAGTTGATTATCATATTACGCTGTGTGAGTGAGTTACTTACTCTGATAGCTGACCACTTTGAAGGGATATTATGGGATGCAAAATTATTGGAAGCTGGTGATCAGAGTCGATTTAGTTTGCAAATCCAAATAAGACAGAGCTTATTCTTTCCACCAGGAAAAGAAAGTTCAACAATCTGAAGACGTTACCACCTATAACTGTAAAGTTAGGTCAAATATATAGCCGTTATTTTTGACAAATAACGCAAAAATATTTCAAATATTTAAATATTTACTTAAAATGGCGAACGTATGTAGAGAATCACATAAGAAATCATGTACTGCATTGTAGCAGTGCTGTCGTGTATTTGGTCGAGGGGATCAAACGTGACGACCGCACTTCAGATGTATACGACTTTTAGAAGATTAATTATAACACATGGGGCAACTTCTCCTAATGGCTTACAGTCATTCAAAAAGTCCAGGCAATAAAGTTACGCGGGAGGTCTAAGCAACATAAGCGAGGGTCCTACAAGACAAACGTACATTCTGTGAGAAGTAAATAAGTAATTTCCTCTTCAGAAAACCGATTTGGATCGGACCTTCCCCATTTTTAAGGAAGTATCAGATTAAACTATATTTCGATGGCCCTTTGAAATTAAACATCTCGGTCTACAATAATGGTTGGAAACTGTACTCAACATTTGGCTTCGTCAGTTGTTGAGTACATTGACTAAATTTTACAACGTGGAACTGCGTTATATAACTAGGGTAATTCTATGTTTATTATTATGGAGATTCCTACTATTAAACTATTGTAATTAAATTATAAAATTATTTCAACAAATGGTATCTGTAAATTTTAAATAAGATTTTTGGATAGCAAGTAGGTACTAAAATAAATTTAATAACGGAGATGAGTTTGTTTTTATTTGATCATTTAATATGATCTCCTCATTGAATATAAGGAGATATGTTCTGAATACCTAAACCTCCAAATCAGTGAGTGATTGAACACTATAGCGTTTCATGCTAATGTTATGGGGGTACCACAGGTGATCAAAGAAATGGTAAATTAGGAATAGAATGAAGATAGATACAAAGAAATGATAAAATAGTGAAACCATTGACATGTTTACAAAAATTAAGACAAGGTTGGTAGTCGCTAATACCTGCAGGTATAATTTCAGACTAACTCTGCAATCTAGAGTCATTCAATGAGCTGGAGCAAATAAATAATAACTTTATCTTGGGTGAATGGACATGTACATGAACACGTGAACCGATGGAGGTAGTATAATAGGCTAATGCGTGAGTGCATGTTGAACCCATATACCCTCCCCCTCTTATATAATTCAACGCTGTAAAGAATTTCTGTGAAATTATGTTATTAGAATAATATTTATAACCTCTGGAGGGATTAAGTCAGCCTAGAAAGGTTACACTTAATTGATGATGACTTCACAATTGTTTAATAGGCGTATTTATTCATAATATTCATACCTACGAGGAGAATTACTAGCTAACTGATAGGTACATTAGGTCTAGCTAAGTGATACTTTAACTTAACTAAAAACAGAAAATGGAACATATGTATTACAACAATTATTTGATAATTGAATGTTTTCACTTTTGAAATTTTGTCGAAAATTTGAACATATTTATATCGAATTTCTAACAGAAACGTGTCAGTGTAAAACAATGAAGGATTATTGCGCTTTGTATGCTACTACGAGTATAATAATCTGGACAACACAATTTAAAAGAGGAAGAATATAATAATTAACTAACAATGAACTGAATAAATTGAGTAGTTTGTAACTTCAGTAAATTGGGGGCAAGTACTTTAGTAAAGGACAAGGGGTATAGAAGCTTTGAAACTTTTTATGACCACGTATTTCATATCGTTTATCATGATTTGAGTATGAGAAATTTCTGTGAAATGAATTTTCAAATGCCTGAATGTAGATTATTTTGACGACAAATGTGAATGATTCTAAGAAATAAATGGTTTGAGATGATTATTTTGGGTCGTATTGTAAGTATGTTTGGTGGCATTGTTCTATGTAACAAAAAAAAAACATTGAACCCATAAATCATGAGAAACAGGTTTTTGTTCCTATTTTCGTGAAAAAGGAAGTGATTGATTATTGATTGATTATTGAAAACATGACAAAATGGACAGGGAGTTATTATGGTATTAGTATGGTCATTTCATATAATATAATATAATATATATATATATATATATATATATATATATATATATATATATATATATATATATATATATATATATTATAGTGATGCATACTTTTTTATAATAATTTGAGATAAAATTTTATAATAAATTGAGATTTAAATTTTAGATGAGACTCTTAGACTCTTATCATAGTAGTCGGTTCAAAATCGTAGACAGTCATCATACATCATAGCAAATATACCATTTAAAGAGATTATTTTAATATTTTATACATTTATTTAACATTCAAAGGTTACAGTTGAAATTTGAGCATGTAGTTAATATTTCCTGGTTTCTTGATATCAATTAATACTAAATAAAGATGAATTATCAAATTTGCAAGTATTATTTGTACTTTCTTTTATCCTTAAAAAGTAACCCTTTACCTTCCTATTCACTGATAATTGTTATCATAATTTGTATCTAAATTTCAATAGCTAGGTATAGAGTATTGCCTATTCTAACATTTATATTTTAAATTTATAATTCATACAGTGACCTACTTTTCTTACCACTAAAATTCCCTAATTAAGTGTTTTATGATCTGTGATCTGTGAATGTTTATAGATTATTATCGATTTATCGTCCTTAATATTACCTCACTGTTTTAAACAGTCCTTTTTACACACTTATTTTAATGTTTTTGAACTGAGTAAGTCTTGTTTTATTATATATGTATATAATCTGATATAGTAAATATTCTATTTTTTATAATGAACCTCTATTTTAGGTTAGGTAACGTTAATCTTATCGTACCATTTTATCATTCAATTATGCGTTATTTGGTACCCTTTTCCATTGTTGTGGGCCCCTATAAGACTTTTAGGGCTTCTGGTATTCTGGTGGTTCGGCTATTCTTGATGGAATCTGAGTGAAATATTGGCTGGCACTGGGATAACTTATTCGACTTTATTCTTAGTAGGTATTTTATTATGTTGTATGTTTTAATACCTTTAATTATACCTTTTCTTTTGTTATTGTTATCATTTTTCTTTTAGCGATGCGGCGTCCCCAAAAGCTGGTTTTTCACTCTTGTGTCAACAACTTTCGTTTGTTTCCCTTAGGAACGACCTAAATTATAATGTCTCTTTCGCATATCTTTTCTATAGCACATTCTTTTTACACTCACTTTGTTTTATTTATGCACTTTTTACCCTTATTATCTATTATACAATATTCAGTATTATTTAAATTACAGTTCTATATGTTATATTTTGAATTCTTACCTTTATTTTAGTATTATATTGCAATAATATTTTGGATTATGTGTATGAGGCTTTAGGCTGTCACATTTTGACATTTCCCTAAATCTCAATTACAACATTAACTTTGAACATTAATTTTAATCTTATTTTATGTTCTCCAGTCTCGATGTTATTATCGAGAGATAAAATGGAATATATGAAATCTTTTCCTATGCATATCTCTACTTTTCTCATGGTTAATATTGAGCAATTTGCAATTTTATGCTTCTTGTTACTGTTCTTTAAGACAAAATTTTGTTCATATTAATTTTAATTTAAAAATATCTACTTTATTTTATATTTTGAATTTATTAAATATATAATAATCGATACATTATCATATAATTCAAATTTCTATAGTTGTATTTACTGTGTGCTTATGATTTTATGAGTGTTTATTCATTGTAAAGTTTGATTATGTATGTTTAGTAGTGTTTTAGTGTTTAGGTATTGTTTTGGATCGTCTCAAAATACATATATATATATATATATATATATATATATATATATATATATATATATATATATATATATATATATATATATATATACATATACACCTACAGTCATTAAGTCAAAGTACACAGTAATAAAAAGAGGTTACTCCTTTTTCGACATAAATGTAGTAATCGTAAAGTAAAATAAAATAATTAAAAAAAATTTAATCAAAAGAAAAGTGATATAAAATATATGTAGAGAAATTGTGGGTCATATAAAAATATGTATTTATTATTAGTGACTTCTTGGTGTGAATGGGGTATCCACCTTAATATGGAGTACAAATACGTAAATATGCACATTTACGTTATTTGCTATAATTATTATTAAGTTTATTTTAATTAATTTTCGACTAATTGACAACACTTTGAATATAATCGTTAAATACCGGTCTTTACAAATATATAAATAAGAACATACTAACGAACTGGTAAAGACTTGTTGATATTCGATTTTTAATGTCAGCGAATTGGAACAGTAGACTAAGAAATTTTGGGTGTGACTTGCATTATGCATGTTATAACTCAGATGATAAAATCTTAACGAAATCATTAAGTCAACGATTTACTAATATCTTAATTTATATTGGTAAAGGTCAAAGAAAAAACTTTTCTGGTCTACTTGTTTCATGTATTCTTTGTGTAATTAAATATTCACGAAAATATATACACATATTTTTCTTAATGCTGCTTACGTATTTACAATTTATTTACGTAATATTTATGCTTCATGTGAATCAATATATTCTTTCTCAAGAAAATAATATAATAAATAATACAAGATACTTTTTAAAATATCGCAGGCTTCTAGAATATCCTGCAGATCTTTTTCGACCCAAATGTCAGTTCTTATTTGGTTTTCTGTATTATCTACTATTCTTTTGTATCGTAGTACCCACATTAACCTACTTTTGTTGTCCTTAATCAGTTCTACAGGATCTTCTACATGGCTAATGTCATAGTGGTGTGAACTGCTTTCGATATACGAAGTATATTAATCTCTGTTAACCCCATAATTGATGTCTCTGTTTTTGACCACCAAATCAGAGGGTCATAGGTGATTATGAGTTTGAACCCAATATTAAGTCAAGTTATATTATATCAAGTGTGGTTTAAAATTTTGCCAAAAGTCCCAATATTTTGCCAAACTATGTTGGTTAAAATGGGTATTAGCTGTGAAGGTAGATGCAACAACGTCATTCGTACTATGGTCGGAGGTGGTGAATATACTATATACTCTTCCTGAATATGGGTGTGTTTGTTCTCATATCTATGGGTAACATGTTCAGCAGGGACTCTAGGGGAAGGAGGTCAATTTCTATGGATAAAAATAATCATTATAACTTTCTTTTAAAATATGTATCATGCACAAAAAGGAATAATTACTCAATTAAGCAGTAGATTTATTCCCCACTTAATGACATATTGAACATTTCATTTTATTATATAATTATTAACTTTTAGAATTTCCCCTATGTTCATTCTCTAAATTATTCTCATGTAACCTGTTAGTATTACTTAGTCTATGTAAAATAATTATGGCTTCCAAACTTCACGAAAATGAAGAAAACTGTCATTAAAATAGTGCCACCAATGTTACAGTTATCTGAAAAGATTCAACAACAAGGGCACACTTACATCAAACAGCAGTGTTTCTATAGGCCTGAAATTTTTTTATAAAAACTGTTAACGAAAAAGTTAATCTATGTATTATCTACTTTATAAATCTGTAGACGTAATATATAAAAGTATCATTAAACGTAAAATAGAGTATAAAAATCATAAGTTAAAAAAAAAAAGAACCGACTAAAAAAGAAAGTAACTTAACTAAAAAGCAAGATAGAAATATTTTCTACAGCAATTTAATACATACTTATTTGTTATTACGTTTAATGTAAGTAAGAAATTACTGTCTATTATATAATTATTATTAATTGTTTTATATAACTTTAAAGTCGATGCCATACAATATTAGTAATGGGAATGCCGGCCCTCGGCAATTTTAAATGTAAATTCGTTGATATAGTAGCAAGGCATATACTTTTTAATGTTTTACTTGACACATTGAGAACGTCCTCTTTTTTTTAAGTCGGTTAAAGAAAGAGACTAAAGTGGATTTAAATTTTCACTGAAATTTGAGAATAAATAACTGTTCCGCTAATATAGTGCCTTCTTTATATTTCTAATACACTTATTAAGCCTTACTGTGCGAAAAAAGTTTTAAAGGGAGGAAAATTATAAATAATTTATAACACCAAACAGTAAACTTAATGTACAAATTCGGTAAAGTGGGTAATATAAAAACTTTCGAATATAAATTCAGCGAACCAAAATATGTGCTTATACTTAGGAGTATGTATCTATTTTTTTTACATCTGCTTTTTATCCTCATCTTTATATCCTTATTTAGGTTGTTATAATAAGTTATTAAATTCGTAATATTAGATTTAACTTTTTCATAAGTTATGGAATTAATATAAAAATATCGAACATTGTAAACATTTTATTTAAAGTACAGTTAAAAGTACGATTAAGTGTATTATAAAAAGTGTGTCTTAAAAATAGTTTGTAGGATATTTTATAACTTATATGAACTCTGTCATATTGTCTGTTCTAAATAGTTGATAGAACATACATCTCGAAGTTTTTTGAGGTAACAGGGTACAATATTTGTAACACTTAGCGTACAACATGAAATATAAATTTAAAATAAATAATACTAATAGATATCGATTAACAATTAAGGAATGTATGTATATAAATATGTTAAAACTAATATTCATCCTCAGGTTCAAAAGATCCGTCTAATTCTGCGGATTCAGCGCTGACCTCTTCGTAATCCTTTTCTAGGGCGGCTAAGTCTTCTCGTGCTTCTGTAAATTCGCCTTCCTCCATGCCTTCACCAACATACCTAACAGAAATTATAATTATAACATAAAACATGTAACACGTAGACAGTACATATATATTATACAGGTTGTCCCAGAGTTAAATTAACATACCGTATATCTTATATGCAAATAGCATAATATAAAAACTCCATATTTCTACTTGTAACCCCTATGAAACCATACCCATTTTTTTAAATAATATACATATATTGATTTCATTAAATAATTTTTGTTGTGATGAGTTACCATTTTAGTGACTGTATTAGATGAGTTACCTAATGGAGTTTATTTAACACATCTCGCTAATCTGGAAGATCCTATGAATCAAATTAATGAGGCTTGCAATAGAATTATCATGAATGACCTATCATTATAGATCATTATGTTTGATGAATATGGTGGCCAATGAATGGGACCTTTACATTGACCATCTAGTTCACTAGACATGAACTTCATTATATTATATCTTTATGAGGTTGTTTAAAAGACATGGCTTATTGAAAGGATCCTGCTAGTTTAGAAAATTTTATGGAGAGAATCCGTGAATCCACAGAATCACACCAAGTTATTAAGTCAACTTGGTCACAAGCGATCTTGCGATCCTTAGAAGCTTGTATGGAGGTCGAAGGTGTCATTTATTGGTGAATATATCATTTTGAATTTGAAGATGTGACTGTTTTTTGTTTAAAAAATTCATTTCTTTCTTTTAGACTAGAATCATGTCTGGATTGATTGATATTGGCCCCATGAAAATTTGAGTAATAGAAGTGCTCTAAATATTTTTTTTAAAATAGCGAAATGACTCAATTTTAGTTGTCGTGGCAAAGTTGTTGGCCAAGTTTGGATTGAAATGAAGATGAAGAGGAATGGGATAACTCCGAATCAGACTTATTTCAAGGAGTTACAGTCCTGTAAATATGAAATAACTTATGAAACACATAATATCAATGGGATCTTCCTTTCATGTACATTTTTTGTGCAACTTTCAATATCATATTACTTCTCCAGTCTTTCCTTTTCGTGCAAACTGTCTCATGTCTGGGCATTCTTTTAAGAAATTATAAAAAAAAAGAAAATCACTTTTAGAATATAAGTGGAATTCGTGAAAACTACAATATAAAATGAGTGGTAATAAGGGGAGATAAGAAAGTAATATCGTAAAATTACTTGGGAAACTTCCCTATTGTAAACCCCACGGGGATTACCCCGGGTATATCCCTTAAACAGGTGATTTCAGGTCGATTAACACTTGAGATTATCGGGCGTGAAATCAAAATTCAACTGCGGATTAAAACCGAGTATGCAAATGTGGTAATTGTGGACTTTCTCAGAAAAACCCTCCTCCTGAAAAGATGGATTTTTTTGGTTTTTGGAAGAGCTATCGCAAAGCCGATTGACTGTATCAACTTGAAACTTCCACAGCCTGCATGACAATATAAAATACAAATTCAGAGTTTGTAGTTTTTTAAAAATATTACTCAGGGTTTTGGAAAAAAAATATTGAACATTTTTATTTATGAACACACACACACACACACAGGCCCCCAAGAATTATTAAACCAAAGTTTTAAAACTTTCCAGACTATGATTTTACAATAGGTTATGTTGTACAAGATGAAAAAAGAAACAATCAAAAATATTAATTAAAAATCTAGAAAATAATTCTGAAAGGGGACCTCTTTTCACATAAGGTAAGAAACGGTCACATCTCATTTAATGTGGTATACATCCGTTTATTATATTTTTATGGCCCAATAAGCTTTAGAATAATATGAGAATGCGCTGGTATACCTTATCTTCTAATCATTTGCTCAATCTAATAATGCTTAATCATTTTGTAATTTAACTATTAGTACTAAAAAGGGGGAGTAGTTTCTTAAGGGTTGCAGTTGTAATTAGGCCCTAGAAGAATCATGAAGGGGAATATTTCATGCCGTTTACAAATTTTTCTATTTATATTTTTATCCTTTAAATCACCGGAAACTCGGTTTTATTGTACCTTTTAGATGTAATAGATAATTGTCAAGTGATTTTGAGTACGGTATTAATCGTGTCAAATATGATTGTTAACCATATTAACCTGTCTTAACTATAACAAATTAGTATAACAACTAAAAAGAAAATAATATTTTAATGTGAAAATTAGATTCTTAATTACTCAAATTACATATTTAAAATATATACTTGTGACACTTGTGATGGTCTTGGTTATAGTCATAGATTAATTTGTAAAACATTTCAAATAATAATTTTCTTGGCTGACTGTTACTGTTCTATTACTTTTATTTTTCTTTAACACTATGTTTGTAAAAACTATACATTTTGTTTTGCATTATTTGATCCATAAAATGATTCAAGAAAGTATTCTGTATGAATTGAGTCTCATGGGATGAGTCAGGAATGTCCAAAATAATTTTCATAAACCTTTCCTTTTTAATATACAGCATAAATTTTTAATTCAGATCAAAATTTTCAATATGTGTCTTTGCTGTCGTTTCAGAAATTTAATCAAATTTGATGTAAACTTAAGCCAGTATAGAAACAATCTAAAATATAAAAAGTTCGAGGAGCAGATGAAATTAGTCAAATTTTCTCAAAAATTAACCCTGTAAATATATTTGTAACTTCCGTATAGGAATTCAAAAATAGAAGAATAAATAGTTAAGAATTGAGTGCGTAAGATTATTTTCGGACTTTTCTGTAAATGCGGAAAAAATCAACATTTCAAAATAAAATTTCATATAATACTTTAAACCTTATTTTAATTTATTTTCCCTTCTCAATAGATCAACGAACTATATTATTAACAGTATTCAGAATTATTATTTTAATAATCCTGCACAATCCTATTTGATAATTTAAATATTCCAGAATCGGATTAAATAATATTTTATGGGTACTATAATGTTTAATTTTCAATTTAGGGTTTATACATTTAAATGTTGTCAAAGAAAAGCAAGTCGTAATAAAAATTATGAAAACATAGGAAAATCCACAGGAACGAACGCCTTCATAACTAATTCTAATATAATGAATTAAACAAAAATAAGGGTATAAAAATGGGTTATCTTTCTTATAGGTTACTATTTGCAAACAATAACAAAAGGACTTGTTTGTAAATATCATTACTTTTACTATCGTTCAATTCAAAAAATAAAAATAAAGTAAGTGAAAAATTTATTATTATTTAAATATTCAGGAATCTATTTTATTCAAAAAAATTCAGCAAAAACTTACCCATAAAGCTTAGATTAATTCCGTTCTGAATCGGAATATAAACAATTAACGAGGACCACTCAAGATTACTGCAACTGCAGCTCTTAATATCATGGTCTCTTAGTTTAATTTACTGTATTAATTGTAACGGAAAACAAATAAAAATGATGTTTAAGTTTAATTAAGTACTATGTGGAAGTTAATTTTAAAACATATAACTTAAAATTCTTTTCTGCATTTATATAAAAGTGTAACAAATATGTTACCCTCCACTTTAACTACATATCCTTCTAGTTTTGTATAACCTTATCGAACTATATCTACGTTTCATTACATCGAAGTGTAATAAATATACAGGGTGAAATTCCTGATATGTATCAAAAACAGTGTATGGCCCATTATCTGATCTGGTTCGACTTTTATTTTTAATTTTTGAATTAGTTGTCGAATGGTCTACTACCAAGTGTACTGTATGTAATTTGATTAAATTTCTGCGACGTTTTCAGAAAATCCCGCAGTTGAAGTTTTGTCTCGAATTAAGAAAGTATCCTATATACAGAGAGGGAAAAATTTAAGAGCATTTTATTGGCTACTCCTAATTTAACCAATCAGACCATAACTACATCTGAAATTTATAGAAGTCGTCATAAATTATCCTGTAGATCTATTTAAAAATTATCTTTCATAATTCTTTTTCATTTAATCTATTGCTAAAAGAATATGATTTAGAAAATTGGAGAGTGAAAAGGCGACAGACACAGACACAATCATTAATCTGAACAGCTAATTCATTATTAACGCGACGGGATAGGTAAAACCTTCGCCTTGGGCAAATACACTACCGCACTCCAGGCCGAGCTAGTTGGAATTACATACGGTGTTCTGGGGGCGGACCAAAATTGGACCCAGGAGAAGGTATGTATCTGCTCGGATAGCAGGGCGGCGTTGGCAGCCCTGAATTTAGGAACGACAAAGTCGAAGCTGGTCTATAATTGCTATGAAGCATTGAACCACTTGGCAAGGAAGGGACCGGTGGAACTCTTATGGATACCTGGGCATAATGGCATTGAGGGAAATCTAATCGCAGATGACCTTGCCAGACTAGGGACCAGGGAAAACCTCTATGGACCTGCAGTGGGAATAAGTCGGAATCTGATCAGAGACCGCACCAATAGCTGCGCAAGAGACCAGCACAATAAAAGATGGAGAGGAGTAACGGGTTGTCGAATAACCAAACTCTTCATCGAATACTCAGAGATTGAGAAATGGGCCCAAGAATTCATTAAATTGAACAGGCACAAAGCCAGAACTGTGGTGGGAATCATAACGGGCCACCATAGTAGCCTGAATGCATATAAGCACAAGCTGAGGCTGACTGATAGCCCGGCCTGCAGATACTGTAAAGAAGACGAGGAAACCTCGATTCATCTTCTTTACACCTGCCCCGCACTGGAGGAGAAGAGGTATCTTATATTATGGACCCCTGTTATCCTAGAGGAGGTGAGGCTTAAGGCGGGGTACGTGCCTAAATTGCTCCTTTTATGGGATAGCATTTTTGGATAATGACCCGGATAAGAGGGGATCGCCATGGGACTACCCATGCGATCAGTGGCTGATGAGACCCAAACCTATATAATATAATAATAATAAAAAAAATAATTCATTATGTTTTTTACATACCAGTGTACAAATGCTCGTTTTCCGTACATCAGGTCGAACTTCGAATTTAGCCGAGCCCATGCCTCGGCTATAGCTGTTGTATTTGATAACATGCATACAGCTCTTTGAACCTGAAAGAAGTGTTAATTATTTGTTTCTATAATTCAATTACCTGCTGGAATTGTATTTTTTAGGGATCTGAAGCAAAAAGAGAACAATGATGAAGAATAAATATAGAAAGTCGACTCCGTTCCATTGAATACGTTCAAGTTGATTATGTCATCAATTATAAATTTTTTTATTTCCTAAAAAAATATACTGAGTGTAAATATCGTATAAATATATTAGAGATTTTAGTTCTGTAATTTTCGAGTTATTTCCACGTAATTTCGTCAGAAATCTTTTACTTTCATCAAAAAACGTTCATTTAGATAACAATTAGTAATTCAATTAATTTCGAAAAATTACTTGTTTTTCTATTTTTGCATGTACTTACATCTGTAATTAATTTTATTTAATTGTATATCAATTTGATTTAAATAAATTGTAAGTGACCCTCATATAGTCAGCACTTGATTAGAAATTCTTCTAGCATTATTTACCACAAAAATTATAATTAAATTATTTAAAATGCCAATCTTACAAGTAAGTAATGATATAAAGAAGATAAAGAAACACAAATACGTGATGAAATTATATGAATAAAATAGTTTGCTGTGTTTTTACTACTTTAACTATACCGGTCATTTTCAAACTTAATTCACATAGAATGATTAATAAAGGCAGGTAATTGAAGGTGTATATACGAAAAATTAATATGGGAAAATTTCATAATACCAAATAATGCGGAAATACATTTACGAAGATATTAGAGATTCGGATTTGAATACCCTTACATTATTCAATAGAGTTAATGGTAATCTTACAAGTGAGTAATGATATAAAAAAGATAAAGAAATACAAATACGCGATGAAATGATATGAATAAAATAATTTGCTTTGTTTTTACTACTTTAACTATACCGGTCATTTTCAAACTTAACTCACATGCAATGATTAATAAAGGCAGGTAATTAAAGGTGTATAAATGAAAAATTAATATGAGAAAATTTCATAATACCAAATAATGCGGAAATACATTTACGAAGATATTAAGGATTCGGATTTGAATAGCCTTATATAACACAATAGAGTTAATGGTAATACAATAAGGCAATTTGGAAAACACATGAAATATAGGATGTTTAAATACATGAAAAATAAGATTGTGATAAAGAACAACCTTATTAAGTATGAATTTAATATAAATACCTTCAGAAATAATGTACCTATACATTTTCTAAACTTCAAAAGGGTACCTAGAGTATAACCAAAATTGAGTCGGTTCTATAACTTGGAGGACGCAAAGTGTTCATTTTATTTAGATACACATAATTAATTTGACATATAGTCACTAAAGTCGTTACTGGAAAATAGGAAAAAATGCTCGGATAAATCAATTTTGTTTTTTAGTAGCACATTTTTTTATACGTATGTCTGTTTGACGGCACGTTATGCAATTATCTACAGTTCTCAACATCCTTATCTCATGATTCGATTTAAGAGAGCATATTTGCCTTACCTATGCTGTGAAAACATTTATGGTATGTCATATGACAACAGATTCGACATGTATTAATTTAATTTTTAATAGCACGTATTTTCATTTCCTTTGATGTAGTTACATCACTAGTTACATCTATTATTTCGAGAATTCCACTTTTTGCAATTCCAATTTCTTTTATTGATTTTGTATTAATTAACTTGATATCTTGAATATTTCTACTATTTCTGATATTTTGTTTTCACATTACTTGGTTTGTTAGACTAACTCCACAATAATTTTACTTATCTACTAGTAGTTTTACTTACCAGTAGGCAGTAATTGTTATTTATCTCTTATCTACCAAAAATTTTCTAAATATGATGTATTTAAGTGGAGCACAACGAATTAAAATTCTGATGATGGCTGACTCTGAAGACAGGTCGCGTACAGATTCTGAGACTTATGAGTATCCTAAATGAACCATTATGAGTATCCTGAGCTGGAGAAAGGGAAACAAAATGTACCCAATATATATATTTTGGGTGCAGTGAGCGGCAATTATACCAAAGGTCGCTCTGCCGCTTCATATGATACACAGTTGAATGTATTAATAACTATACAGGAAAAATTTTAACAATAAACTCTTTAAATCATATTGGAGAGTGGCAGTTAACTATGTCGAAATGCTTGAATTAAGTGACACTCGTACAGTTAGTTCACAGTAAGATGATTTCGGAAAGGTGACTTTGACCGTAGAATAGATTTTGAGAAATATAATTAGTGATGGAACTATCCAATAATATTAATTTCTAATTCCCAAATGAGGTTGTTTGATTTGGTGGGGTCACTTTCTATTTAAATGGCTCAGTAAATAAGTAAAATTTCAGATATTGAAAAATAAAGTGACATATGCAGTTTTCCGATAATATAACATGTGGGCAGAAATTTTTGGTACCATAATCTTAGGTGTTGGTACAACAATTTTGCTGATGATGCATTAAATACTGAAAGGTACTTGGAATTGCTACAACGACACATATTTTCCTTACTTATACCGGTGGATTCAATCACTGAAAATTTTCAAATACCATGGCATACCATCAGATTATTTACAAATTATTCATGATTACTCAAACACCATCTATTTCAATAAGTGGATTGGTAGAACATTGATAGTCTCATCATCTAATCACTCTGAATATGTTTTGTGGTGACCTAAGTCTAAGACATATTTTCATATCATCATACATATTTGTCAGTTATATGTAAGCTTCTCCTGATTAATTTACCAAAATATTGTTATTTCTCAAGATAATTATTATATAACCCACCATAGAATTTTAAGTCATATGTAAAAAATGTTATTTCAAAGTTATATCATCAGTAAGGAGTAGTGTAGTTTAAAGCAATAACAATATCATAATTTCAACAGTGAGATTTAAACTGTATATACATCAATATTTTGTTCTTTTTCATATGGAATGATTTCATGAATTCTTTCTAACATTTACGTGCTCACTATATATTGAAATAGTTAAAATCTAGAAATTTTAATTTATAATCAACCAATATTTTCAAATATATAGTTATATTTTATGTATAATTATCTATTGCAATCTAAAATAAAAAAAGATTGTTTATTCACGTCATAATGAAAAATTCCGATAAAGTAGCAGCTATATTAATTCAATTTAAAAATAAGTTGGAGTTACGTATTTAAACTGAATACCACTTCATTCAGTAGTATTTAGTTCGACCACATTGTGTTAACTTTTCATAGAAAAGCATGCGAGAATAAACTATCCTAGTTGATAAATATGAAAAGGTGTCATAAAAATTCATTATAAGTCTTTTGTTCAATGTTGTTCTCGATTAATATTTTTTTATTAAAGAATTCAGCCGCTCTGTGCAAGGTACTAATTGTATAGATATATGCTAATATTAATAGTTTCTGTTCTAAGAATCAATTGAAACTTCATCTTAAGTAGTATGTAACATGTAAATTTCACTTCCTTTCAAAAAATACAAATTTCAATTAAAATCACTGCAGAAGTGTGAAACAACTTTTTGTGCTGAAAGTTAATACGTAAATTTAACATTAATAATGTTTTTCGCAGTATGTAGTTTTTCGAGTGTGACAAAAAATAAGGAATTTGCTACATATACATAATTATTTTCGCAACAGCACAGTTATTTAAATTAACACTATTTGTAGTTATATTTAATCTAATAGAGAAATTCAATTACATTTAATTTCCAAATAGAATAGTAATAAAAATTATAACTTAATTATAAAAATTCGTTACCATAATTTCGATTATATTTTTTTATATTCTCACATTCCCAGACAGAGTCAAAAAAATTCGAAAACGATAAATAAGCTTGACTTACTCTAGCTAAATCTCCATTTGGAACAACAGTGGGAGGCTGATAATTGATACCGACTTTAAATCCAGTAGGGCACCAGTCCACAAACTGAATATTTCGCCGACTTTTTATCGAAGCAATAGCTGCATTGACATCTTTAGGTATAACGTCTCCTCTGTATAACATACAACAGGCCATGTATTTCCCATGCCGTGGATCACATTTTACCATCTAGAACATTACATATGAATTTTTACTTTTCCGCACTCCACTATAAGCGGAAAAGTAATGTAATCGTGTAAAGAAAAAGTGAAAAAACAAAATTTTTTTGGATTTATTTTTCATTTTTCGACGTAAAAACAAAAAAAAATGGTTTTTGAAATTTTCTTGCTGTGTGTGTGTCTTCGTTGTCGTTGTCGTTGTCGTTGTCGTTGTCGTTGTCGTTGTCGTCGTTGTCGTCGGCATTTATTCTTGTTAGTACGATAACTCAACTAAATCGTGTCGTATCGATCGGGTTTTGACTGATTCTGATCGGGGACATGTCCCAGACTACACCTATTGATTTTTAGGTGGATATCACACACTACCCCCTCCCTTGACCCTATTTGAGAATTTTTTTGCACGATAACTCAACTAAATCGTGTCGGATCGATCGGGTTTTGACTGATTCGGATCGGGGACGTCTCCCAGACGACACCTATTCATTTTGAGGTGGAGAGAATACACTCTACCATGTTAATGGTTCATGAGAAAGCACAATGGTGGACTATTTGAGAAATTTGTTTGTTAGCACGATCACTCAATTAAATCGTGTCGGATCGATTGGGCTTCGACTGATTCTGATTAGGGACGTCTACCAGACGACATCTATTGATTTTGAGGTGGATAGGACACACCCCACCTTGTTCATGGGTCATGAGAAAGCACGAGGGTGACCTATTTAAGTAAAACTGTCGCATAAAACACATATTCTGCATTTATGTGTTGGTTTATTTTTTCTCGGCCACTCAATTTCGAGATAGAGATATTCTATATACGGAAAAGTCCGTTTTAAGGTTTTAAAATTGTTTAATTTTTGTATTAATATATTTATGTTCCATCAAGACGGAATGTCATAAGATACTTTGGATACATTCTCTAAAAATTGTATACTTAATTATGCTTTTGGTCAATAAAATATGTGATTATTTTAAGCCCAAAAGCTGAATTAACTCAATAATTAATTCATTATTGAATATGATGCAGATGTCGAAGCGAAGGTGTCGAATTAATCACTATATTATTTATCAATGGTATATTTAATTTTGTACTACTTCAATTAAATACTCAAATTGTATAAATAAAGCCAAATTCATATATTTAATGAGTATAAATGAATACACTCCTAATATTTGTTACCTGATTAGATGGTTCGAAGCAGGCGTTGGTAATTTCAGCAACGGACATATGCTCATGATAAGCTTTTTCTGCTGATATTATTGGAGAATAAGTTACAAGTGGAAAGTGAATTCTTGGGTAAGGCACCAAGTTGGTCTGAAATTCGGTTAAATCGACATTCATGGCACCATCAAATCTGAAAGATGTACGAACTGTAAGAAATAGATCAATCTAAACTATTGAAAACAACAAGAAAATATACCATTTAATAGCCATTCAAAATACAAATTTTGTATAGTTTATTTCATCGCTATTTACCAAATAATAAATCCCAAACGGCTTTTATCTCATACCGTGGCTTGTTTTTATGACTAGACTCAGGTAGACTGTTCCATTTATCGGCAAGATAAGAAAGTTTTTTATGTGGAAAATAGCGATGAAGTGAATAGTAAATGTACGCAGTTACATATTTTCAAAATTAGCAGTACAGTTATTTCATATATTTAAATTCTTTTACTAATTTTATGGAATTATTTTCCATCGATTACGTACCATATGCTCTTATGTAAAGAATATACATATGTGCGTCACTTAACACAGTTAAAACATAGGAAGTGCTCCTTTACTAGTACTGTTTATTTTAATTTTGGAGAAATTTTCATAGAAGAATTTCATAAAAAAAAACTTTTACATTTTAGACCCCTAAAATTTAGTGATAAAGCCATCAGACTGGTAGATCACACATGATTTGAAAGTGTGAAGGTATAAATAATTGCACTAAACGAATAAAGTTATATTATATTATATTAATTATATTTTCTGTGTGACATTACCAACAGACTTGGATTTCTGCAGAAATAAAAATTTTACTCTCATTTCTCATTTCTACAGTAAAATACCATTAAGTACATGTTATTAGATGAAACAGTAACACTAAAACTTCAGTAATGCTGTTCACGTCTACGGTTTAAAACTAACCAGAATGTGTACCTTAGTGATGCGGTGGTAGAAGAAACGATCTGACCGATCAGCCTATTCAAATTGTCATATCCCGGCCTCGGTATGTCTAGATTTCTCCTGCAAATATCATAGATGGCTTCGTTGTCCACCATAAAGGCACAGTCGGAATGCTCAAGGGTCGTATGCGTTGTCAAAATGGCGTTATAGGGCTCCACTACAGCAGTGGCGATCTGTGGTGCAGGATAAACTGCGAATTCCAGCTTGCTCTTTTTTCCATAATCCACTGACAGCCTTTCCATTAACAGAGACGTAAATCCTACAGCATTAAAAAGTTGGTATGGTGTAGAGATTTCAAAATACTCATATTTTATTTTATTATGATGTTTACAATCTTAGATTAGAAATATCATCTAGTCAGGAAAATCTAGTATATTACAATCATTATTTATTTTGTAAAACAAAAAAAAAATACAGTTTTCCACGAACGGTGAAAGATTACACCTTCTCCAAAGCGCGTTTCGCTAACGAAGTTGACATTATCGGACGATCTTTAAAACTCAGTTAATTAAAAATTACCTTCCGATAATGCCAACTTAGATGGTGAAACGCGCATCGTAAAATGTGTAACCTTTCGGTGTTCATGGAAAGCCGGTCTCTTGTTTTTGTTGTAATATCACAGGTTCCAGCCATTTCTCAAGACTGTTTATTATATTATTTTCATTATGTCATAGAGAAAAATAGTTATTTTAGTCCTTTATTACATTTTAGTGCCTGAAAGAATAATTGTAAGTAATTTAGATCATGCATACATTTTTTATTGCATAATCATATTTGAGAAATACATTTTTACATCAATATTAAAAATACCTGATCTAGTTCCTCTTCTAATATATGTTATATATGCGTTTATTAGATTGATGAATTGTTACTTTAAACGTTAATCTTGAAAGTTATCTATTTGTTATGTGTCTCCTCCACACAAGAATTCGGTAGGTATTTTGCGTGCTTGTTTAAAATTTCGTATTATTTGGAGGAAAAAAGGGTCAGACAGGATGAGCTGCTAGTCATGATTTAGAAGTAAGAATAAACATTTTTTAAAACGGACTTTTCCGCATGTAGAATATCTCGAAATTGAGTGGCCGAGAAAAAATAAACGAACACATAAATGCAGAATATGTGTTTTATGCGACAGTTTTACTTTTTTCAAGTAGTCCACCATCGTGCTTTCTCATGACCCATGGACAGGGTGGGGTGTGTCCTATCCACCTCAAAATCAATATATGTCGTCTGGTAGATGTCCCTAATGAGAATCAGTCGAGACTCGATCGATCCGATACGGTTTAATTGAGTGATCGTGCTAACAAGAAAATTTCTCAAAAGTCCACCATTGTGCTTTCTCATGATCCATGAACATGGTAGAGCATGTTTGATCCACCTCAAAATCAGCAGGTGTCGTCTAGGAGACGTCCCCGATAAGAATTAGTCAAAATCCGATCTATCCGACACGATTTAGTTGAGTTATCGTGTTAACAAAAAAAATTTCTCAAATAGTCCACCGTCGTGCTTTCTCATGACCCATGGACAGGGTAGGGTATGTCCTATCCACCTCAAAATCAATAGGTGTCATCTGGGTGACGTCCTCGATCAGAATCAGTCAAAAGCCGATCGATCCGACACGATTTAGTTGAGTAATCTTGTAAACAAGAAACTTTAATGCCGACGATAACGACGACACACACACAGCAAGCAGTTTTTAAAAACCTTTTTTTTTTGTTTATAGACCGAAAAACGAAAAATAAACCCAAAAAACATTTTGTTTTTTCACTTTTTCTTTACACGATTACATTACTTTTCCGCTAGTATAGTGGAGTGCGGAAAAGTAAAAACAAATCCAAAAAAGTTTCGAACCCGACTTATAGTAGATGTCAAACAGAGCTATAGGATACTATGGAAATACTGCTCGTAATTATGATCAAGATCACCGAGTATCAAAGAGTATCACTGATATTGATGAAAAGTTATAATGGTATTTGTTACTAACAATACTTTCAAGTGGAAAATAAAAATATATTCATGCTTGTGATAATTACGCTTCAAAACCAAAAAAAAACCTAAATCGTTTCTGTTGGTATTGTATGTCACCAACACTTCATAAATTATGTATTCGTAGGTGTCATATTATAGAATATGACTTCTGTCAATATCCTGATTGTCAAGAGAACCATAAGAGTCTAGACATAAACAAATTACAAAATACAGGGAAGGCCATAGCAGAAGTTCAAATAAGCTTATGATGGAAGATGTGGAACATTTTATTACTAAACTTTTTATTACTTTAAATCTATTTGTCAATAGTATTAGAAGAAATGTAAAGAAACCTTTAAAACTAACTTAATGGTTCCACGAAAATATTCATATTTAATTTTATTGCTGACGTTCCTAATCTTCTTCTTATTTCTAATTGTTTAAATAAAAGATAAACTAATATATTTTAATTACTAATTATGACATTATTTCTATTATTTCATAGAGAAATAGAACAATATAAGTGATTTATTATATTTTAATGTCCATTCTAACAATTTTCAGCAGTTTATAAATTATTATATAAACATGTTCGAGAACTAATTGTTACATTAAGCCCAAATATACCTGATCCAGTTCCTCCTCCAAATGAATGGAAAATAAGAAATCCTTGTAATCCCTCACATTGGTCCGCCAATTTTCTCGTTCGGTCACATACTTTGTCAATAATTTCTTTACCCACAGTATAATGTCCTCTGGCATAATTATTCGCTGCATCTTCCTTACCAGTAATCAACTGCTCGGGGTGATATAAGTTTTTATATTCACCCAAGCGTACCGAATCTAAAATAAATTATATAATAAGTGGCGTACATATGTTGCTTATCAAAGCAAGTAATTGTACTTGCACAAGTTGCAGATAATCTATTATTCACACCGTTTCAATTACATACATATATGAAAGTCTATTTTGTCAGTAACTATACAATTTAGGGTGGAACGGAGAAAACTATTTTTAAATTTAAATTCTAATAGCTCGGATAAGTTGTGTACTATAATTATTATGAAATGTTATGATTAAATGAATATTCTTCGCCTCGCTGAACTTCTTAAGGTGATGTTGGGTGATTCATTAAATTAAATTAGAATATTTTTTAAATCGTTTATTTTGTATGTATAAATTCGATTATGTAGTACCCTAGCATGATAATTATAAAAAGGTACACATCAGAAATATCAATGTTATTAAAATATTCAATATATTTTTTTTACATTAAGTAAATGGGAGAGTTCCTAGTATAAGTGCTGTTACATAGCTCATGGCTCTAAGTAAAACAAACATATTGCTGCGGATGAGCAAGATTTTCAGTGATAGAAATGAAATTAATTATATTATTAATTATTTTATGAAGAAGCGAGATATATTTTATACTTGTACTTCAAAAATTCAATAATGACTTATAGTATCTGCGTAAGAAGCATAATGGGGATTTGTATTAAATTTATAATTAAGACTTATAATTAATTATTGATGTGGGATTAATAAAACATTTTATGACTTGTAATATAAATCCTAAACATCTATAAGCTTTTCAATATATAATTTATATGCTGAAAAGCATATGTTCAAGAATTCATATGTTTCAATAATTCGTTAAAAGTATAAACGAAGTAGTAATGAACATAACGAAGTAGTAATAAAAGTAGTAACAAAGAATTTGAAATTATACATGTAGAGAAGAAAGGCTTAAAATTAAATTTACTTATTAGAATCTTTAGAAATTAATAAGATAAACAAGTCTGATATCATATTAAATAATAAAATATAAACAAGTCCATTTCCGTTATTAAATTTATTTTAGTACCTAGTTGTTATCCAAAGATTTACAGATTTTTTTACAGATACCATCTGTTAAATAATTTTATAACTTAATTGCAATAGTGTAATAGTAAGAATCCCCATAGTAATAAACCTAGAATTACCTATACTAGAATTAGTTATATAAACGCAGTCCCACATTGTAATATTTAGTCTATGTACTCAACATCTGATGAAGCCACTGTGTTGGCGAAACAATTGTTACGTTTAACAAATAAAAATTAAAAATCTAACCAGTTTACGTTCCAATTTTGTATAAAAACGTACTTCATTCTTAATTTTAAACAACCATATGTATTTCAAAAATAGGAAAAAAGTATATTACATAATTACAAATTTAAATATAATACACACACACACACACTAATGCTATTAAATAAAACATTGCTTTAGAGTTATTTCAAAAGTATTTTATTTTCATTGCATATCTTATAAGTAGTTTTACTTTTGAAATTAATATGCTAAATGGTTTCCGTAATCATTTATCTAGTTTATAAATAAGCTTAACACCCATATAAAAGAAATATTCTGTGTGCATAGATACATGTTATACAAAATACTATAACTGAGTATCAATTGGAAGTAATAAAAAAAATAAATTAAATATTGAGACGTTATTGCTACAACTAATAAAAAAGAAGTCCTAAATTGGAACGGACTGGAAGTTTGAAATGGATTTTGGATATGCAAAGCAGCTGTATATTTTTATTCTTATGTTGTTATTCCATTACCGAATAAACAGGAGAAAAATAAGTCACTACTACAAAATACATGTTTAAGCCTTTTGTGTGACAATGATTCTTCCCTAAGCTTAATTCCTGTATAGAACAAATTTATCGGAAATGAAGGCACATAACTATGTAAGGGCAATAATACGTAATACATATTTTACGTATATATGTATGTATACATAATACAGAGTATGTATGTATACATACATACTCTGAAATTATAAAAAGATTTATAGTAATAGTAACGTTGAATAAATAGTAGAAAATATAATGATAGTAACGTTGAGTAACCAACTTGAAATAAACAGCAACTTAAAATAAAAATTTGAACAAACAACTGTAAATTTGAATGAATCTCATTTTTAAGTTGTTTTTGAATAACTGATGTTTGTTATAAGATATTAATATTGTTTTTAGACTTTCACGTAATTTATAGAATATCAATTTCTGGTTAATAGATTTTTCTGTATGTGTGCATAAATATCAATATTTATACTCTATTTCTTTCTGTTTTCAAATTTATACATAATTTATTTTATAACATTTTATCACAATATTTAAATCTGGTTAAAAACGAGATAAAATGAAATATAATCATCTTGAGGAAAACATTTTAGAGTAAAAAGACATCTAGATTTAATCTATCGATTACAGATTATGTGTAATTATTAACAGTCTGTCATTTAAGTATTAAAATTATACAGTAGGTGTTAAATTTCTATGCATGTGATTGTTGCTGTTGTATAGGTATAAGATTGATAAATATTGGAAATATGAATTAAATTTTAATATATTTGTATTTAATATTGAAAACTATTTCTAAGCTTTCTTACCAATGACGGTTGGTTCTAAGTCGACGAATATAGACCTAGGCACATGCTTGTTCGTGCCTGTAGTGCTGAAAAACGTTGTAAAACTGTCGTCGTTAGGTTTGGCATTGTCATCGAAGTATCCATCTTTTTTCAAGCTATGTTCCAAACAATAAAGTTCCCAACACGAATTTCCAATTTGAACTCCCGCTTGACCAACATGGATGGATATTACTTCACGCTAGATAAATAAGAGAAGAATATGTTAAACTTGAAAAATCTACTAAATATCTAATATGTAATTGTTAGTGCTACTAATGTTTGTTGATTTTTGGTATAAATAATATGAGAATACAAGAAAATATATATACTCTTAGATTTCTAGGTGTATTTTTACTATAGTCACTAAGAAATCTTACCGCTCTATAACATTTAAATTTCTCATACAATATTGACAATGGCATATATATCATTTATATGTTTAACTACTAGGTAATATTACTTAATTTATATCATTCTTGGATTAAATATTTACTTTCAAGAAATATTTAAACACAGAACTGAAGATTAATTATTTTAATTAATTATTTTAATTAATTTTATTTCTTTCTTTTCAGTAATTTATCATAATAATATATAATATATTTTGTCGTACAATCAATAAATAATTCTTTTATAAATTTTATAATTCGTTGCATAAAATTTCTTATTATATTGTACAAAGAGATTGGGCTGGGGCCTTCAGGCGCCAATTATTGTTCTCATGTAGTAGTAATAAGAAACGTTTTCATGTACTACTGAAGTTAAAAGAAAAGAGTAAAATGAGATAGTTTTACTCTATTTTAATTTTTAAATATCTGATTCTAAAATATGTTAATCATGAGTACAGTCGTGTACCATATTATTTTAAAGAAAATAAATAGAGCCTGTGGCTAAACAAGGGACTTACTTCTCCCTGTTTTGTAATTATTTCAGGTGTAGAGAGTATTGAAGAAATTATAAAATACAAAAAAAAAGCCAACACATTTATTCTTACTCTTACTAAACAAAAGCTTCTAAAAGAAGTATTTTTTTTATAAATTCCTCATTCTCTTTTATGTAAATAAAATGTATAGAAAACAGACATATATATTTTTTAGAACCTACAGAAAACAAATAAACAGAAAATTATATTTAATAGAAAAAGTGAACTAAAGCCTTACTTCTTTATTGAAATAAATATATACCATAATGTAAAAAAATATCCGTAATATTACCAAGTATTTTTTATTTTACAATTTTATGGTTCAAACACAAATTCAAAGAAATTACTAGATTTTTAAAATACTAACGTTTTCACCAAGTATTTGTGATAAAAAATTAAATTGTAGAAATCCATTATAATATTTAAACATTATGTAATCTATGAAACTATTTATATATAATAATAAACATCATATAGTATGATAGTAAATGAAGATGTTTGTATAATATTGATTAAAATGATATTACATTATATTAATTCTGCTTATGGAACTACTTACTACTATTAGTCACAAACATACACAGCCATACTGTTCTACTATATTTAAATACATAGTATTTCTAATAAACAATATATTTCACTCACCATGTTTTACAAAATTTCTGAGAATGTATTAACTTATTAACATGTGGAAGAAGAATGTTCAATACTGGTGTTAATGAATATAAAAACTTGTTAAAGAAGTAAAGAGAAACAAAAAATTCGTAAGAAAAAATCATGACAATCAGATTGCTAGGTGATTTCCATAAACCCAATATATGCCATACTATTATTATTCATAATACTTATTATATGTAACCAATTCTAAACTTTTAACATTTAACATATATTTTTATCCAAGGAGGCTACTATTCTGTTTAGTAGTATATTAAAAGAAGATATGTATATGAAATTCGTGCTCAATTGAATTGATAAAATACATTAATCCATGCACCTGTATATTTATTTATTTGTGTATTTAAATATATTAAATTGATATATCGGTGATACAAGTATATCTGGTTGATTAATTTTAATTATCAAATTCAATTATTATGTTTAATTTTTTTAACAAAAATATATTTTGTTTGTAGCGTTTATACCATAATTATTTTTTATTTGTTTTTTTATTCGATTGCCTTTATTTTTAGGGAGGCGATGTTTATCTCAGAGCTACGCTTCCAGCAAACCCACGGACAGTCACATTATATGTTCAGCTGACTGATGTAGGGACTGAACCTACACCCGGATTACTCCGAGAGCAGCCCACTGAAAATCTGAAAAGGATGAAGCCTATTAAACCTATTTTTTATATGATAATAATGAAAATTAATCTATATGTAGTATTTCCTTAGAGTTGTGTCATTATAACATTATTCATTCTTGTTCTTTGTGAACGTCATATTTTGACATCAATCTTTATTTTTACATAATTTAATTTTTTGTTTAGAAAAAAAAATTCTAACTTATCCACATATGCAGATAAAGAACTTATCCTCTAACTCATTTGTTAAATAAATTATTCAGTAATGCCAACACATCATCTTAAAATAATAATCTAATTTTTTCTAATACGAAAAATTGAAAAGATCGTCGGAATTTTCGGTATATCTGAAAACATCTGTTGTATAACAGAGAATCTACTAATTTGCCAATAGTATTCAATTAATATTGACTATTAACCCATCACAACTTTACAGTTCATCTACTATTAAATAAAATGCATGAAATAAGTTGAAAGTTCCGTATTTCAAATTTTACACAATTGCTTAAGTACATAAAATGAGAACAGAATACCGTATGAAATAAAACAATTATATCACCACAAAAATAAAAAGAATATTGATTAAATTATTGGTGTTAAGTATTTTGTTCGTCAGTGATGGATAAAATTTAATTTTTAATTTTAATCATATAAAAATACTGGTAGGCTCAATGCTGTAGAAAATGAGAAATATTTTTTTATTGTTGAATAGAAATATTTAACACGAATACTGTAAGTTGGTAGCTACAATAAAATTGAATTACAAAACTTATAAATTAATTTCACTTATAGGACAAATTATTTGCACCACAAGCAAGAAATAATTTTTATATTTATAAAATACCGAGATATTTGAAGTATTCAGTTGCACCATAATATTTAATTTTAAGTACGTAACTTACTCAGGCAGATTAGCAGATTTTGATATAACAAATAATTAGCTTTTATATAGAAGACTAAATTAAAACATATTTTTTAAACATAAGGTAAAATCAAAGGTACAATATAATAAGAGCGATATTTTTTCAAGGTAAATTCTCATTTTTGCTAGCTCTATTTGAGATGACTCTTTGTTCACTTTGACACTTATGGAACGTGAGGCAATATTTCTATTCGTAATTTTTAAGTAACCAACTTATGTCCAAATGTTTATTTAATTTTCTTGCGCAGATAACTGAACAATGTGTTGATTTTTATGAGTCGTTGGATGATTTCATTCAATATACCGGGTGTCCAGAAAGGGTAGGGGGTATTTGTATCTGCGCTGTCAATGTAACGCCACAGTTTGGAGGGGCGCGGTAGGGATAGATTGTCGCACCACTCTTTGGAGATTTAGTAATCATGGAAGTGTACCCGGGAGAGCATTGCGCTTTTTGCGTACGCACCTATTATCGCAATGGCGATTCGATGATCACAGCTCAACGTTTATATCGTGCAGAATTTAATGTACGGAATGCACCGAAGGACGATACCATCAGAAAATGGATTCGAATGTTTGAGAATACCGGTTCAACTGTAAAAATTCGCAATTCAGGTCGCCCGTGCTCTGTTCGAACCCCACAAGCGATTGAAGAAGTGAGAGTTTCAGTGCGTGAAAATCCTTCTCAATCAATTCGCAAACGCAGTCAACAACTTGATATTAAAAAAACGTCGTTGCAAAAGATTCTGAAACGAGATTTACATCTTATAGCCTACAAAATTCAGTTCGTTCAAAAACTGAACGTTACCGACTACCCTCTCCGACTGCATTTTGCAAATGAAGTGCTTCAACGCTTTCTAACGTTTGAAAACATTCTGTTTAGTGATGAAGCGAACTTTCACTTAAATGGCCACGTAAATAAACAGAACTGCCGCTACTGGGCCAACGAAAATCCAAGACAGAAATACAAACAACCACTACATAGTCCAAAAATTGTTGTGTGGACTGCCATGTCTGCTGAAGGCATCATTGGGCCTTATTTTTTTGAAGACCGGCGAGGGCGAGCACTTACGGTGAACAGTGAACGGTATTGCGATATGTTAAGAAACTTTTTGGTTCCACAACTGCAGGAGTTTGAAGGATTTAATGTGGAAACATGGTTTCAACAAGATGGGGCCACTTGCCACACCTCAAACCAATCGCTTGCGGTTGTCAATGAACTTTTTCCAGGAAAAGTGATCTCTCGTCGAGGCACCATCAACTGGCCTCCGAGAAGCCCCGATCTTACACCTCTTGATTATTTCTTATGGGGATACCTTAAAGAGAAAGTGTATGTAAACAAACCACGAACTTTAGTGCAATTAAAGCACAAGATTCGCACCGAAATGGCCGCCGTTTCCAGAGAGATGTGTAGACGCGTGGTGGCTAATTTCCGTTTACGGTTAGAGGAGTGCCAGCAGCGTGAGGGTCAACATTTGGAGAACATAATCTTTAGTACTTAATTTTCAAAAACCTTGTCTAAAAATTAACAAAAAAAATTATTTTTTCTGACTTCTAGTTTTTTTTTTTATTGAATCTACAAATACCCCCTACCCTTTCTGGACACCCGTTACATATTTTATGCATATTTATCTAACCTATTTGTGTTTCAGAATGATGAATGAAGCAAGGTAATATAAATGAATGTTTTATATCTATTAGGTTTCATTTATTGTCTGCTTATTATTTAATAATAGTATTTATATAAATTTTACCAAGGATTCTACCAAATTTTTATTTTCAGCGAGAACTAAATCCTAACAGGAAGAATTATTAGCAATTGTTAAAACCTGAAGCAATACACCTATTTACGAGTTCTGAACAAAGAGCTTGTGCCTAAACGGTTTGTCTGTCCTAAGAAACAAAAAAGAAGAAGTCATTGTCATGACCAAGTGTATTAAAATTAATAGATATTAGATATCTGAAAAATATGTTAAAGTTTCACAAATTCTCTGGAGGATCTCGTTGGATAGGTAGTTTACTATTAATTATTAAGTAATATTTTATATATGCCATTCTTATTCACTTCAGTGATTCATTCTTATTCAGTAAGGAATAAATCCTCATTATAAAAAGAACTGTTAGTAAATATTCAAAGCCATCTAGATATCAACGAAACACATTTATTACTTATTAATCAGAGAGAATTATATAGGAGGAAGATGATATTACCATAATATTTAATTCTAAAGTTCGATAATACGAGTACTATTTCAGTGTAATAGTTAAGAAGTTATTTGCATTGTTTACGAATATATACACTAGGTATATGAAATACATCAACATTAAATGCGAACGAAGGATTTTGTTTTATTTCAATAACTTCATTATAACGCTTTTTATTTCCTATTGATTTAAGAAATTACTTACTCAAAAGAATTCCCTATGTTATTTCAATATACCTAATATTCTTCGAAATAGCTCAATGAATGTAATGATTCCATTTAAAAAATATCGATGACATTTGAATTTTCAAAAATAGAGTTCGAAAAATTAAAGGATACTTTTTCAAAGTGGGATTTTAAATACATGATGTTCAAAATAAATATTAGTACTAATTTTATTGAATTTATGTTGGTATTACTTTTCGGTCTCAGCGCGGAGCACATAAGAACAATAATATACTTAGCCACGGGTCACGGACAGTGTATTACTATACCACTTTTATTGAAAAGCATCCTATTTTTGGTGCAATATGTTTACTTTTACAATGCATTCCTCATAAATATATTTGCTATTGAATTTATATTGAAATTTTATTTGCTTTGAAAAAACATATTACATTTGGCTGTTTATTTGAAATTCGAAATACTTTTAATTTCTTATTAATAAGTATTATATAACGAAAATGTAATAACACTAAGTTTATTGATATCTAAAACAAATTATATATGCTACCGAAAGAGATATCTTGGAAATATTTCCTTCAAAGCAAAAACTTAATTATATAAAATTAACTGTAGATGCAACTTGTAGTAATTAATTACATAATTAACAAATTGCGGTATTCTCTATGTCACTTTGTAAAACGTAGCTGTTTAATTTTATTTCAATTAGATATAAAGGAAAAGAAGAGAGATGAAACATTTTTTAATTGTTTTGTTATATATTTCTGTTGAAACTCATTTTCTTAATGTAATATCAATATAATATGATAATGAGAAAAAAATAATTTAGATTATTTTAAAATTATTTTAACAACTCACTTGAAGACTTAATATACTGTTGGTTCATTTCCTCGTAATTTTCTAAAAGTATCGGTAAAATAATTCTGAATACAATTAAGAGGACAATACAAAGTTAATAGGAAATATTTCAATGTAGTTGTTACTGTAGTTAATTAATTATCATTTATTAATGGTGTATAAAAATACACAAAATTTAACCGCAAACTATGAGCAAGGGACATCTGTTGACAACGAGTGTAGTTAATAACAAATGTAGACATTGTAAACTACTTACTAACTGCTTTCTCTACATTCAGACTATAGATGCCTATAGCTTATGCAGCGCCATATATACCATCAATGTATGGTATGGGAATGAGAAATTAATAATGTTAAGTAATTGCTGTTTATATTAATAGATGGCACTGGAAAAATTATAATCTTCGATTGTTTAAAGGAAGTAAGTCATAAGTTGATAATCGTTTATTATAAGAACTTGACGATCCAAATGTTAACACGTTTCTAAGCATATTTTACTTAAAGGGTATATACTTTTATATACAGTAAGTACATATACTTTTGACTTGTTTTATTAAATGTGATATTTCGGATTATTGGACTTAAATAATTATAAACTGAGATAAAATATTAGATTTTTACTTTACTTTTTACTTTACCAAATCTTATACAATCTCTAAGAAACACAGTTATTTTCCAAATTGCACCCCTATTTTGTTTTATTAACTTTTTGTGTTAGGAAAAATATTAGTCCTCTATACAACTTCTATGTATAATTTATTGTATTAAAAATACTTAAAAAAATATATGTGTATGTATATTATCATATCTTTGTATAAACTAGGATGTATCTATTAAGTAGTCACTGAAGACGTTGGAATAATTAAAGCGCTATGTAGAGGATATTAAAACATATTAATAACTACAAACAACTACAAAACTATATACACTACAAATTTAAGCACTTCTTGAATACTTCTTTTGAAGCATATTGCAATCGTTGAAATCAGAATATTTTATTTTCTCTCTATCTCCATAAGGGAGTAATTTCTCTCTTTCGCTTCTGTATTTCCCTGATGCCAAACAAATGATTGTTTATTTTAGAAAACTTAACCTGGAATGTCAATGCGAGAGCAATGAAGATCATGAGAAACTTGATTTCAATTTCGCCGTATTTCCTCGTAATTGGCGGAACTAGATGAGAAGTAAATAAGTGACAGTGTCACTTCTGGTTGATTTAATTAACCGCTAGAAAACAATAAACTTGTTTAGCCTACTTTTTACATGTGTCATATAAATATATGCATAATATGCATATATGTCCGCTACACTGAAATCGAAAGTCATAGCTAGCATCTGCCACACGGTTTCACATTAACCGCGAGCTCACAGGCAAAGCAAGGATGCGAATGTAATTAGTTACTTCAATTTGACACTCCGTGGCAAGTCTGGACAAAAACATGTTATCAAAAATCTTAATGAATATCTCTCCAATACTTAATTGTAAAGCTGTATTTTTTAACTTTGTCTGTATTCAATTTTAGTTATTTGGTTTAGTCAAATATATCTGTTGGGATCGATTTCTCGTGGTATTAAACTATTTGAATTTGTGGACTGTATTTTATTGGTATGGTATAAAACAACGTCTGCATTTGATATACATGTACAGCAAAGTTTAATATAAAAGTAAATAGTTTAATTCCACGAGAAATCGATCCCAATATTGTCAAACTTTGAGACGGATTGCAGAAAAGCAGCCGAAAATAAAACAACAACCTACGTATAAATCACAGTGAGTTCGCTACATTTTATTCTTTCCTAGTCTAGCCGATTATACTTGTATTACCGCAGAATAAGTAATATTATCACGATAGAATTAGTTTCTCATTCGCTCGATAAATTTGAAATATATTCATGACTCGTATTGCTCGATATAAAATTAATATTTAAGTACTTGTTAAATAGTTTTCTCGATTTCGAGTAGTATTTATTGCTGCTCCAGTACATTTCAGTCGCGTGTTACTCATACATATTATCAAATATCTAGTTCACGATGTCAGCCGAAGATGTAGATGTTGAATTAAAGCCATTAATTGCCAGATGTGAACAAATAAAATACAGTCCACAAATTCAAATAGTTTAATTCCACGAGCAATCGATCCCAACAATATCCATTGAGTAATCAAATTAAAATTGAGTGCATCGATCATATAAGGATGTGATAAGAACTACTGTTAAACGTAAAAGTACTTAGAGTGTAATTAACTTTAAGGGGGGTGTAACCGTTTTTTATCCTTATGGGAAAAGTGATCCCCTTTGTTTCCTAAGTGAAGGAATAATGTTCTCAACTTCTAATTCATATTTTTGTTTGATTCTTTTTTCGTGTTGCTTGTAAAGTTTTAAACTTTTGGTTTAATAATTTTTGATGGCCTATGATTATATATAGCTGTAAAAAGTATCCCATTTTTTAATATTCAACATATTTTTCTCGCCTCCAGAGTAATATTTTTAAAAGCCACAAGCTGCAAATTTGTATTTTATATAGTTATACAGACTGCATAAGTTTGAAGTTAATACAGTTAATTGGTTTTGGGAAATCTCTTTCGAAATTCAAAAGAATCTTTCCGGAGAAGAATTTTTCTGAAAAAGTTCATATCATACCCGCAATTAAATTTAGATTTCATATCCAGTAAAATCGAGTCTTTGCAGACCTAGAAATATATGTTCAAGGGAAAGATCAGGGGTTCTCAGTGGAGAAGTTGCTCAGGTCATTTTACGATATCTTCTCACCTCTCCTTACCCCCCGGTCTATGTTGAGATTTTCACGTGTAGAGTTCTATTTGTGTTTTAAACGTGATTTGTTTTTCTTTGATTAATTACGTGATTGATTTATTAAAAAATACCGAAATATAAGATAGTATTCACGAAAAGGGAAGGCTGAAATGGAGATAAGAGGATATCAGAAATTTCACAAGAAAATGTAGACGAAAAGTAAGATCCCATTGATATTATGTTTCCTATTGATATGGTTTTCATTAGAATTATTCTTAAAAGAGCTGTTAGGTCTATCCTTAGAAGGGAACTTAGAAGTTATTTCATATTTGTATGGCTGTAACTTCTTCAAGTGTGTCTTTTTTGGGGTTATCCTATCCCTCTTTGTCTTCATCTCAATCTATATTTGATCAACAACTTTTCCACTGTGACTAAAAATGGGTCATTAAACTATTTTAAAAAGAAAAATTATTTAGAGTACCTACTTCTAATGCTCAGATTTTAGGGGGACTGACACCAATCGGTTCAAAAATATTTATAGCTTCTAGAAAAAAATAAGAAAGATAATTTTTTGTACTGAAAAATAGTCACAACCCCCTTAATTGAAACTACAGAATCTCTCACCTAGGCTATCAGTCAGTTTGTTTATACAATATAGATGACAATGTAGTCTAAGCTCAATAAAACTTTAATGTGGTAGCGGTTATTTTTTGTTCAGTAAAACTTTATCACCTTTAATGTTGAAAAATGATGTAAAATTTTACTACTACTATCTGTACCAAGAAAATTACACTGGTCTTTCATTTTGGGCGTTTTAGCGTGTGAGGAATAAAGAAAAAGTGCGAACTTTTTCCCCTATTTCCTTATCTGCAATAAGAAACGGGAGGATGGAGATAAGAGAGAAGTAAAGAGTTGTAAATGAAGAAGATGGAAAAGAAAACAATTAATATCGGAATAAATGACTAAATAAAAAACTAAGTGAGCCAAATAGAAAGCCCACATTGTGTTATTTCTTGTGTCTCTAAGAATGCAAATTTTGAATTAAATCAATATCCACTTCAGATAATTAATTTAAATGTTAGTACAATGACTCAGAACTATTAACTTTAAAGTATTTCCTTTTAATTCAATTCTTAATATCAATAGCTACAAATTTCAAAAAAAAAAATAAAAAAAATGCAAACGCTTAAGAATTCTGAAATTACAGTACATTTACATTCTTTAATTTATTTTGTAATATTTTATGTTGATTAAATTAAGAAGTGATAAACTGCAGAAACTTAATTACCTAATAAGTAGTGACTAATGTAAAATGAAAGTGTTGTTAATTGTCTTAGTTAATTAAATAATAATTGCTGGTAAGAACATAACATAACAAAAAGAAATTCTTCGATTATGAGAATGTAATTCGAATATCTTATTTAATTTGTTAATATATCTATCGCGTGATAAAATTTTACTATAAAAGGAACTATTACCTTGCTATTAATGGAGGAAAATAAATTATGTTCATTGAAATTATTAAGTAACATGACCAATATTGGATAATATATAAATAAATTGTAATAAATATTTTCTGAGAATTGAATACGAATGAAAAGTAGGACATTTATCTCAGATTCACATCTAATGTATGATATTTTTACTCTTGTATGCAGCACAAATTTGATTGTGAAAAGTCAAATAAATACTATAATTTTTAAATTATATTCGTCTTACCCAAGTTATAGAAGAGCAGTCGTGTCTGACATATATCTAATTACATATTTCACACAATATTTTCGGCAATGTTATTATGTATGATGATGTGCTCCTATGTAAATTTGGTATTCCTATAAAAAATAAAAATATACGTATCCTAAAAATGCTAAAAATATTGTATTTTTAACTCAATTGCCAATCAGTTTAAGATAGGTTCAGTGAATACCACATTTTAAAGATAGATAAATAAATTTTGGGTGTTTATGTTTTAAAATAATATTAGTTTATGCGATTGTATATTACAGAGAAATACTAAGATATTTATTTTTTACCTTTTAAAGATAAGTTACTAAACAATAATTAAGAAAAAATCAAGTGAGAAAATTACTTATATTTTTAATATGTTAAGGAACTGAATCTCCCATTTTTATCAAAAATATATTTATAAATGTTAGCAATTCAGTAAAATTTTTATTTTCTGAAAATAAAAAATTTTCTTTCTGTACAAATATCGTTGGTAGTTAATCATTTTGAAACCAGAATCAATGTGTGTGTTTGTAATTTCTGAATAATCGACAATGAATGCTCGAAGTGATTTACCAAAAACATTAAGAGTTACTACTACGTTTATTAAAACTAAAAGATAACAAATTTGTAACAAATACATTTATTAAATTTTTACATTATTATTGGAGAATTTTAGTGGATAGATAGCGAAATAATATATATGTAATTCTTATTTCTTATTTATTTTTTAATAATGATGTATTAATTTCATTAAGAGTGTATTCAATTAATTATGTGGATACATATGATTAATTATGGTACTTTAGGCCAGGCGACAGGTAGTTCAATAAGGAAATAATTAGTGGAAAGCTGGAAATTGCTTTAATCCCTTTATTTGGACCCAGATATTACTCTCCCATGTTTTCCCCCTCGAGCGAAGTCGGCGTTGGCCCTTCTGGCCCTAAGAAGGTACCATTTTTCGGTTTTTTGCAAATATCTCCCAAACCATCAACTTTATCAAGAAAATACCTATTATAAAAGATAATCTAGAGTAAATTTGCTACAAAAAAGTTCTTTACCGTTTGTCTCTAACCTTTTTGATTGTTGCGGAAAAGTTATCGAAATCATATGCTATATCAAAGTTTCTACATGTTATAAATACTTGTCAGCATTCCAGGTGTTTTTAATCCAGGTATCAATAAAAAAAACGGTCAGTAAGTACATTCAGTTCAGATTCAGTACATTTTACAAGTAGACTTCATTACTTTCTCAATGAAATTCGTAACACTGCTGAAAAGTAATGAGGAACTGCAGACAGCTGTTAGGGTTTTCCGAGACGTGAACGCAAACCCCGATGAAATTGACAAAGCGGGCCAGTTGGTTGTGGCTAGGCTATATGACAACAAAACCACGGGAAACACCCTGACTGAGTTGCGGTTCTAACTGTTTGCAAAATCTCTAAGCAAATATCGATTTAATCTCGCAAGCCTACCTCCCACCGAATCAGCGGCACGTGAGCACTTTTTAAGAACATACCATCAAGTCCAAACATGGTATGGAAATGATACAAATCCACTGGATTGGGGCTGGAAAAATTCTCAATGTGGTTTGGCTCCCATACCTACAACGAGGGATCCGGCGCCACAAATGCTTCTAAACACAGTGTCCTGCAAATGTTCGAAAGGATGTAACGCAGCGTGTGGTTGCAGGAAAACGGGCTTCCGATGCTCCAGAATCTGCATGAATTGTATGGGACGGTCATGTACAAATGCTGCCGAGGAAGATGATATGGATGATTGTGACGGAGACATCGATGTTAATCTTGAGCGCCCTGTGACGTCGGACAAATGTACCGATGCAGACGATGAAAGCGATGACGGAGAAATTGAGGCAGACGATCAAGACTGCCAGACTTCATCAAAACGGTTGAAAATCGACTAACTTTGACATTGGAACAGTGGATTAGGCCTCCTGGGGACACCACTTACAAAAAAACGCGCCATTTACTCTACCGCCAGGTGGTGTGGAAAAGAGTGATTTTATGTCAATACTAGTCAATAATAATACTAATCGTAGGTACTTTGCTACAGCTGTTTACATTGAAAAGCTGTTATACTTGTAACAAGTTAACGGCTTGTGCACCTGGAATGCTGACAAATATTTATACCATGTAGAAACTTTGATATGGCATATGATTTGGATAACTTTTCCGCAAGAATGAAAAAGGGCTCCACTTTGAGTGGTCGTAGCATCGTAACGGTTCACTTTAGAGACAAACGGTAAAGAATTTGTTTGTAGAAAATTTACTCTAGATTATTTTGTTGATAAATTTGATGGTTTGGGAGATATTTGCAAAATACCGAAAAATGGTACCTTCTTAGGGCCAGAAGGGCCAACGCCGACTTCGCTCGAGGGGGAAAACATGGGAGAGTAATATCTGAGTCCATATAAACCGATTAAAATAATTTCCAGCTTTCCACTAATTATTTCCTTATTGAGGCTTTTTTTCGACCTGTCGCCTGGCCTACTTGGGTACACCATTACTTTTTTTATATTTTCAGTAAGAACTAAGTCGCCTTATTATGAGATGAATTATTAGTATATATACAGGGACTCCTTCCTGGACATCAATAACGCACTTTTATTAGTAACTGCAAACTATAAATAACTACGGTATTTACGAATATTCAAAAATATGATAAATTATATTTCTAATTAAGTTGAATGAAATGTTTTCTTCAAATTATTTAACGACATATAACAATGACGAACTTGAGCATTGTTATACATGGTTGTCGCTATATCTATTGGAAAAATGAGTTAAATACAATTTAAGCGTTTGCCAAAGTTTTGGTATGGCATGCCATAATTAGCATGTGGGTAAATAATTGAAGATCGGAATCGATGTATGGATACTTGGGACCATTCTGTATGTTACAATTTCGAGGTACAATAGATATGACATTTAATCAGCTTAAGAAGCAAGATGACGGGGTTTTGTTTTTCATTTTTAGACAATCTATTTACTATACGGCTGTTTTCGTGTGTGTGTGTCACGAAAATTTTAGGTCAATGTACGAAATGTTTTTCGTTTGAATTTCGGCATTTTGATAAAATCAGTATAGTAAATCGACCCTTGCGAACAACGTGGTAACTTTTGTTTTTTGATCCTAAGCCTCTAGAGGCATGTTCCTGAAGTGCCTTCGATATGAGAGAGGGGGCGGCGCAATATTATTGCGATTTGCTTACTCGTATGAATATTAAAAGAGTTAATATAGAGTTATGGTTTACATCAAAAGATGACAATGTTTATACCATGCTGATTTTATTTCACTACTCATATGAAGATTTATACCAGCCAGTAAATAAAATTTTATCATAATCTGTTATATCCCTATATGTATCCTGTTTGATGTAAAATTATGGTGAAAATATACACCACATTTTAAGCACTGTAGTGATGGTGTTATAAGAATAATTCTCTACTTATCCATGACTATTATTCCTTAATGAAACACAGTCGTATTGCCCTAAATCATGATAACCTATCTTAGTTCTTCTCTTATATTATGATTACACATCTAACTCCTAACTTACATCTACACTCCGTTGGTTAAAGACCGGAATCAAATGTAAGGAATCATGAGCAACTGTGTTGTGAACTTTCACTCAATTATTTCTGCAACGATACATGAAGAAGTGCATCTGTGGAAAGTAAAATTGGTAATGGCCTTTAAGACTGAGGTTAAATGTGCAGATAATATTCGTATAAGGAAATAAATACATATCTAAAAGGTGACAATAAAACAATATGCAGCATTGTGTTATCCGATGGAGAAACCGGTCTGCAGCACTTTCTGTCTTTGCGCCGAGTAACCGAAGGTGATACAAATCTTTTATGGTTCTGGTTGTCAAGTTGGGAATTAAATTTATTATCGCGACATAAGGTGGCAGTCTATTCATGTCAACAACCTACATTAAAACATAATTTGCTTTACTAAATCCGATATTTCGTTTTGAATTTGTAATATAGAACGTCTAACGAAAGCGAAATCTGTTGATATTAAACAAGGAATAACTTAGTCGGTCTACCCGTTTCATCTCAGCAATAGTCTATATTTTCAATGCATTATTGCCCTCGCTACTGTTCCTTTCTAGATTGTAAATTTTTCAGTGAAACACATTAAAATTTGTTCATAATTTCTTTTGAAAATCTTAGTGGGAACATATGGAATGTTCCCTATAGTCCATATTTAAAATATTAATATTTGAACTACAGAAATAAATAGATTATACTCCAACCCATCTGCAAATGCCTTATATGCGTAGTAAAACTTTTAATTATATTAATATTTGTGTTATTTATGCAGTTTTATTTCTTTTTTGTACTTTATTAGAAAAACAAATCTAGTAAAGCAACACTTGCTTTAAATGGGAACTTGAATTACCCATATTAGTTTAGATTTTCTCCATTAGAAAAAAAATTCACATTTTTCCGCACTTAATATCTTGATACAGTGAACGGTTGAGTTTAAATTATGAATTATTAAATTTGTGAGGCGAAATTTCTCTGGTGGCATAATAATTTGCTGGCGTTCTCTGCAGAATTAAAAAAATTCCTGACGATGAAACCTTAATCAAATTGATAGCAACATTTTGTATCGTTAGGATGAATTTTAGTATCTATAATAGAATTTCCTTTAATAGAATGTTTTGAAATCCTAAAATAGATTATCCTAAAATTACTATATTATTAAATATTAAAAATACCTGTAAGTAGATTAAATGACAATCTTCTAGCAGATGTCATTTAAGAAATGTTATATTTCTTTTCTGTTATATATTTTTTTCGATTTTGAAGCAAGAAGATTTTCAATTTTGGACAAGAATATAATTTTGTTCTTTGAATTACAATTGGTGTGTTCCAAGAAGAATTATAGTAACTTAATTATCTTCGGTTATGAATCTGTATACAAAAATGTGCTATTTTGAGAATATTATGTAATTTCTCTTGTTTAATTTTCAATGAACATTTAATGATTGTTCACTATTCAATATTTTACTAATTTACTAATGCACATTTCCATTTAAATAAAAAAATCATTTATTAATTAGTGGATATTCTACGTTGTGAAAATTATGTACATTTTTTTATAACTATATTTTTTTATTTAAAGAAAGCATTCCTTATTTTGCCGAATTAAATGCTATGATACAATTTACAGGACGCTATAAAAGAAATCGCTTCCAGTTTCTTCATTTTAATTGAAACAGTATACCTTCTGTTGCATATTTAACTGGTATCATTACTTCAGTAGGTTTTCAATAGCTTTCCATTAATATACATTTGAGGTTAACTTTTATATATATTTTGGTTATACAGCATCGACGCTTTTAATTACCTGCTTTGCACATTACACAAATAGAAGAGGGGATAAGTAGAACTTTATATTAGTGGCTTTATTTTTACTATATTATATAGAGGACCTGCAAGAAGTAATTTCATTAAGTATTGTTTAGAAACATTAAAGTTCAAGACTTCATAATCATATTCTTGGAGGTCGCTCCAGAATTGAATAATTTTTACGAGTAGGGTAAACGAGCCTAATATGAGACCCATTTATAAAAACTATCATAATTTTGAATTAGAAACACATGTATTAAATTTAAAATCATTTTCTTAAAGTCGGATAAGAATACTTCTGGTATCTGTTGGATTTTATTGTAAAAAAATATAACATTTGTTTTTATAATACAATAAAAGCAAATAATGTAAATATTCAATAAAAAAAATGGGTTCCTAAAATGAGACCCTGTTGTATTTTCTAATGTTGTTTCTTTAAACACGTTGGACAGATGAAATTCGCATCTTCAGCACCGCAGTCTTCGTGGGCCCATCGATAACACTTTGTGCACTTAACCCATTGCTCGCCCTGTGTATATGAAGAATAGGGATTGATGCAAAACAAGCACTCTGCGTCATAATTTTCTTCGCCATCACTGTTATCATCGAGAATCATATCTTCGCTGTCACATGAGCTGTCACTTTCCAACTCCACACATTTCCTCTTATTGGACTGTTTAGAACTGTTTTTTCTCTTGGACTCGCACGTAATAAGAACATTTTTAGTAACTCTTGCTCTGTTCTGTTCTTTAACCAACTTGGTCTTTTTCTTATCCAAACTTTCCTCTAACTCAGTTTTATAAGGCGAAGAGGTGATTACAGCTGAACTACCAGAACGTTTACCAACCTTTTTAATAGATATCTTTGGCAATGGATTGATTTGCTGAAGACTTACAAGGCTCAGTTCAGTAGGAGCCTTTGAATAAAACCGTTTAGTCGATATGGAACCTCTTGGGACTTCTCTTTCTGTGTTCTGTGAGCAAGAATCTTTGCTGCTGTTGACCTAGTCCTTTGAAATTTCTTGACGAGCCTCAGAAGCCTTTGAATAAAACTGTTTAGTCGATATGGAACCTCTTGGGGCTTCTCTTTCTGTTTTCTGTGAGCTAGAATCTTTGCTGCTGTTGACCTGGTCCTTTGAAATCTCTTGACGAGCCATAGAAGCCTTTGAATAAAACTGTCAGTCCAAATGGAACCTCTTGGAGCTGCAGTTTCTGGGTTCAGTGAGCAAGACTCTTTATTGCCGTTGACCTGATCCTTTGAAATCCCTTGACGGACTGACACTTCATTGGAATCGTTCGAATTTCCTGACTGAGAATGCTCAATATCAGCACATAAATAATTGGATAACCGCGATTCCGAATGCTCGAAGGTAGGTGTGATGTTTGAAGTGACTGCTTCATTTTCGAATATGTCGAAATCATGCTCTCGAAAAATATCTTTGTTGAGTGGGAACAAACCAGTTTTCTTGAATGCATTGATTGATACCTCCATTGTGGCTGCTCGGTTGTAAGCAGCAGCAAAAATCCAGGCAATTGTAAAAGGGGTTACTACATGATCCGGATGATTCCTAAGCCACGTTTCAATTTCTTTGGCATAGTATGTCTTGAACGGATTCATGAAGCCTACATCTAGAGGCTGCATTCGATGCGTACTATGCGGAGGAAGGCAAACAATAGATATGTGATTTTCTCTGATATGCGATTACCGCCATATTTCGCGTATGCGAATAATGCCCATCCAGCACTAATAGTAAAGGATCGGATGCTGTTGGTTTTGTAAAGTTTACAAAATGATTAAACCATTGTGTAAAAATGTCTGTCTGAATCCACCCGGAAGGATGACAGGCGTAGATTGATCCAGCTGGGGCACCATCCATTAATTCAGCCTTCATGTTTTTTCTGGGCCACACTATTAAAGAGTAATAAGACCACCTCTTTCTGCTGATGTAAGTGCGGCTACTTGTTTCTTACCTTTAGCGGATATTACTTTACTTCTTTTATGTTGTACCACGGTAATTCCCGTTTCATCAACATTGAATAACCTATGTGGTTTTGTGCCTATTTTTCGGAATTCTTGTTCATATATTTCAAAAAACACGGCGGAAAGGCTCACTTGATTAAAACCTCGTATGCGTGCATTGGAAATAGCTTGAGGAGATCTAACAGACAATTCTGGGTGCCGTTTCAAAAAACCTCGAAGCCACCTTTTTCCAGCGGCTCCTTCCGAAAATGGATGGCGAAGATTATTAGAAATGGCTAACTCAAACGCCATTCGTTTTACGTCCGACCTTCGCAAACCAAAATATCTTTTATCCATAGCAAGACAGTACTGAACCAGCTCGCCTTCTATTTCTTTGCCTAATGCAGGTTCTCTGCCAAGAGACTCTGTAACCAGCTGTTCAGGTGAAAAGTTGATGTTTTTCACATAACGTTCGAGAGTTCCTTTTGGAACACTAAACTGTTTTGCCGCTCTCTTATACCCCATAGTATGTTGTCTAACTGCCTTAACTGCTAAAACCTTCTACTGTTTGTTCAGAATTAGGATGCGTAATATGAGACCTCTCTCATATTGCGACCTCTTAGGGGTCTCATAATAGGCCGCACTGAATTGACAAGCACAAAAAATATTTCGAGGTTAGTGGTCAATTAATTTTGAAATAAACATAGTAGGTCATGATCTGCTGTATTTATACTATGTACCCATGTCAATGAAAGTAATTATCAACTTACCATATTCGAAATATTTGTAGTTTAACAACACTACGTGAAAAACTTTTCACTACAAAATTCTCAAACTTTTGTTTTCGTTAAATGACTGCAGCGCCAGCGTGTACACAGTAGAAGAAGTACACAATTGACATCGCAGAAAACTGTTCTCTGCTATATTTAAGAGGTTTTTATCGGAAATAAGCTGGTGTCTCATATTAGGAGAGGACTCATATTAGGCTATTTTACCCTATACTTATACTTATTTTCCTATACCTATCTTTATTTATTCAGAATATTTGATACACCAATTGAGGGCACTCAAGGGGTGAGGGAAGGAATTCATTTAGGATTTATATATCTATATGACAAATGTTGCGGAAGTGTGTTCGAGATATATATATTTTTTTTAATTTGAAATTTACCCTGTTTTTGCATGTTATATATTTATAATAAATTAGCAATCAATTTGACTAATGTCAATCACTTTTTATGTATCTATAATATTTATTGTATTCAATAATAATGGTAATATTAATATTGTTTTTTACCATTTCACAATAACATTATAATAAAAAATGTAAGCTATATTAAATAGAATAAATATAATACACCACAAAATATCATAGGCATTTGAGCGTGGAATATATTGGCTACATTGAAGACATAAAAATGTGTTATAACTAAAATATACGTTGCTTCTTATATAGTCCATAATGTGCATTATAAAATTAGTACGTAATATACTAAACATAATATACTAAATAAAATAAAACTAATTATTTCGTATACATTCCATTTATTTCTACATGTTGCTTTCCATCATATAGATAAGTATTGTATTTCGATGGTATGGTATTTGAAATATGCCATGAGAAAGTTTGAAATATTGGGCAAGAAAAATACAACGTGGAGATGAATGAGAGCAAAATGAAATTTCGAACTTAGACGTCTTATATTATAAAATAATTCTACATCAATAAAAGTTCAAATAATTTTAAAGTATCGCCAGTATATGATTCTATACTAACATTCAATATAACTTTCACGTAAACAAAAGAATCAAAAATGTATAATTCATATCTAAACTACAGAAATAAGGAGTTTTTATCCATCAATTACCTGACTCTCGCTCTGGCTCACATTTAGTGGCAGTGGATATATTAAAAGAAATTACATTATTACCGGGCCACTTTATCCTTAAAAACCCGAAGTGAAGTTAGTTCATTTAGAACTTTGTGTGAGATTTCGCCAAGAATGAAGAAATAACGAGAAACTGTGGTATATCATTAAAATAGCTATAAGACAAGGTATATTTTAAAACTATTTGAACTCGTCTTCAATTATTTTATAAAAAGAGTTATCTATGTTAAAAATGTGTTAATTTTTATAATGTGCCAAATGACGAAAAAAATATACAAATATCTTATCATTTTATAGGTATATAATATTACTAAGTATAAGTATATATTATTACTAAGCGGGAAATTAATTGTCTACATTTTAGACAACATTGTTGTCTAAATAAAATTTACTAAATTGAGAATTTAGTAAAACACTTTTCAAGGTGATCATGCACAAACAGTTTTAACTATATTGAAATATTTTAATTAAATTAAATATCATCGCGTGCCGAGTAAATGAGAATGCTACTCTATTAAATTTGATAGGAGAAAATCTTCGACTTTAGATGGAAATATTACTTAGAAAGTTGGAAATTATTTCCTCATTTACCGGAAATATTATTACTTATTTACACCAAATTCTTTATTATCACATCGCAACTGTACCCATTCTCTATCTGTGTAATTCAATTCATTCTGTACGTTTTGAAAAAAATTATATTTTTTAATGATTGTAATAAAATCAAATAAAAATCGTAATAACATTGAACTAAAGTTTATTATAAAATCTTATAAATGATTAAAATTATATTTAGTCAAATTCATTGCTGAGGAAGATATGATGATTTTATTCATTTACTCCAATTTTTTACTAACTTTCGAGCCACGTGTTCAAAAATCCATCACGTAGTGCCATTATAGGAAATTACTTGAAAGACATTTTTCTTTTTGGACGGTTTACTTGGACTGTAAGCATATTCAGGTCATATTATAGCTTAATTCACTTTTGTTATAGATTAGAAAGATATGTAGCATAGAATGAGAATTAGTTACAAATGCCTATTAACTGAGGTACCTATACATGTTAATTTAATAGTTACATAAATAACGTACCTAATTCTATAAATTTTTGAAGTGAATACTTCTTTGGCGGCGTTCTGATATTTGACGAGATTGGAGAGTGAATTGGAAAAAATGTAACGTTTCGAGATTTCGTTACACGAGAGAGAAAAAAGATATAACGTAGAGAGAAGGAGAAAGAGAGCTATACATTTGGTATACCTAAAACACAGGCTTCGTTACAAGACAGAGTACACAGATATATAACATAGAGAGAAAGAGAGCTATACGTCATATATATCAGTTTAGGCTATCCGCGTCTCCCTTTTGTGCAGTCCTTCGACTTTAACGCCCACTCATACGCCAAGTCCAAAGTCTAAGTTGCTTGAAGGGGGAGTAGTTTAGGAAGCATCGTACGAGCAAGAGAGAGAGCCACGTATTCATTGAATACTAGGCAATAGAAGAAAATATAGTATGACGCGCATGCGCGCGAGTACGTACAACTCTGACGCCACACGGGAGTGGAGCAAGAGAGAGCAATATAAACTCAGTACGAAGCGATAGAATAGGATAGATAGATTGTCGCGCATGCGCGCGTTATAGATGTACGCGTTCAGACGCTATATTATTAATTATTATATTATATTATTAACAGCTGAAGCACAGCTATATTATATATTATTAACAGCTGAAGCAGCACGCGTGTGTACCAAATATTTATCATTGTGTTTTGTAATTATTTACGTTATTTAAATCTGTGTTCTGTGATTATTTAATAATATCCTTGAACCGTTTAACTTGTTAAAATCTAGAAGATATAATATATTTCATTCACCACTCCCTACTGGTTTACAGCCACACAGGTGCAAATGTACTTGGAAGAGGCGAAGACAAAATCCCTTTGATTCTCGGGGAGATTTCAATGTAAATTTCGGATCCAATGATTCTTTGTCGTTGATTAACTTTCTTCGAGAAACATTTGGTCTGCTTATAAATAACAATCCCAAAGAATCAACAATAAAATCCGGAACAACAATAAATGCAATTTTTACACGTTATCTAGTAAATATCGAGTCACGAACATATATTTTATATTTTAGTTATCACAAACCAATCATATCAGTATTACCAATTGCACCACCAGCCGATGATAGTGTAGATAATGAATAAACCGAATATTTTTTACACAAATTTTATATTGTTATATTTCTTTTGAAATTATCCCTCTCCCTTTCTCTCTCTCTCTCTTTCAATCTCTCACTATTAATCTCTCTAATTCTCTATTCTAAAGAAGTATTCACTTCTATCACGTGTACTGTGCTGCACACGATATTTTTTTTAATATAATTTTAGAACCGCTCTTGCTTGATATCTGAGGAAGCTGCTGATTATATTTTTAAAGTTTAGACACGCATATATACACCTTCTTCCTCGCCGGCTGTGGAAAAAAAGATTGTACCCCGAGGTGAAGAAAAACTCATTTTCTCAAGGAGAGGTGCTCTACATATTTAGGTAGATGTGTCAATGTATCTGCATTAGGATTTCTAAGTATATGATACCCCTGGATGGACCTATTCTTCCATCTTATATCAAAGTGCTCGTGATATTATTCCAAACATATCTATGAGAGAATACACTAGGTCATTCATCCATCCACACAATAGCAAACGCTTCGTCTTCATTAGTTTTATTATGAGCATTAACTAAGAGTGCCTACCGTATTCTAAAGTACAATAATGGGCAATGTACGCATATAATGGCAGCAAGTATAAAGACTATGAAAAATATACATTATTTTTAATATAACTTGTACTCAATCTATAGATTTTATACAGATACATTAAGATTACATACAGACTTTTTTTTGCTTCCTATAATCTGCATTTTATCTTCTAAATTTTATCCAGTAAATTTAGTAGATCGCAAAGAATTATCACGATTTATTTTTGCTCAAAAATTAATGAAACTCACTAATTGAAATTAGCCTCAGGGTCTTCTGCTATTTAAGTTAAGTTTTAGAATAGAAATTTAGGGAAGAAATAGAAGTTATTAATCTGTAATTAATTTTAATGTTAACTAATTTGTGTATATTTTACACAAATAAATTTTAGGATAAATTTACTAATCTCATGATTCGTACCTTTAGAGATTTTTTCTGCTAAAAAATATCTCTGATATGGGTGGGATAAAGTGAAGATGTTATAAATATACCTTAAGATTCACCATGTTGCAGTTTGTGAAAGTATTTGTCGATAGTTACGTGAACGGTTTGAAGAAACTTGAACTTGAAGCAATGTGGATAGAGCAGGTGCGTGAAATTTACTGTTTGTAAACAAGTAACTGAACAGTGCATATTATTTTTTTCTCGTTGTTTGTAAATAGTTAATAACATTATATCTATTTCAGTGTCATAGTTTCAGTATAGACGCGGTAATGCGAAATATTAAAGCAGTGGATATTAATATACTTTTCTTGTTTCATATTAATTTGTTTCAACTTCATATTTAACCTAAATGGAATATTAATTAAATTGCTTAATTTATCAGACAATTAAACAATTAAACCAATAAATCTATTATCTGTGGTTAACGTTGGTATACATGAAATAAATTGGTCATAAACATAAATTACAAATATGTCTATAATAATATGCATTAGAAACGCTTATTACAAGTTAATCTTAAAAATCACATTTTATATTTTATTCTATAAGTGTAAAAAGTTCTTTATTGTGTTTAAATTAATATCAAAGGTATTTATCTTTGTTAATACTTTATTTACTCTTGAAATTTTATTTACTTTTAAAAACTATTTTTGAAACGTTAAAACTTAGTTGAAAAAGTTCGAAGTAAGCTCAGTTGGTGTAGAAAAGTTCTTCCGATTACTTCAATTTATTAAAACGAGTAGTACAAGTATAAAGAAATGTAAGAAATTTGATTGAATACTAACAAAATTAATAATATGTGCAACAGATTTGGAATTAATGTCTGTAGCCGGTATTAGCAGCTTTACTGCTATAAGAAAATATGCATAGGCTACTTACTAATTTCATATTTATTGAGATGTCTAAAAATAATTCAAATTTCAATTCTGTGCTATTTTAAATCTACATCAAAGGCAAAGTAACATTAATAATGAAAAAAATAGTGAAAAGTGGTGTTATTTGTAATCCCCAATCGATTGAAGGCCTGAGGTTTTAGAAAAATAAAGAATAAATAAAAAATTATATCAAAGGCAAGAAATTATCATATAACTGCAAATATATATATATATATATATATATATATATATATATATATATATATATATATATATATATATATATATATATATAATATAAATTCTGAATGGTACACAACCATTTGTTTGCCGGAAGTCTTCGGTGAAATAAGAAAGACAAACAAGCGCCATCGGATCATTTTTCATCATGACAATGCGAGCTCTCACACATCTCGTCTAACAGTCGAATGTTTTAACACTCAAAAAATCGAATTAATAGGTCATCGGTCGTACAGTCCTGATTTGGCACCCAATGACTTATTTTTATTCCCGAACGTTAAAAATAAATTGCGCCAACAACGATTTTCGTCGGCAGAAGAAGCCGTTGATACTTTCAAAAACCATGTTTTAGAGATATCTCAAGCTGAATGGAAAAAATGCTTTGATAAATGGTTCGAACGCATGCAAAAGTATATAGATCACGAAGGAGAATATTTTGAAAAACGATAAAGTAATTGTCAATGACAAAGTAATGTCTTTCTTATTATTAGGCTCAAAATATAAGTAGTGCACCTCGTACTATACCTGTGTATACAATGTTACGGTTTTATTAACAAATTACCTTATTTGACAATAGCGCTATTGTTTGAATAATGACAGTTGCTCGTTTAACAATTATTTTAATACAATCATATATTAAACAAATTTATTAGACTACTCTTATATTTGATAGTTTTCACTTTAGAATAAATTAGTATTCTCAATAGCATATGTCTTTCATGGAGTACACCTATTAACATATGTAACAGTAAGAATACACTTTCATTTTCATATTAGACATTATAAACATATTTTAAATCTTACATCATGTTCCATTTTTCATGAATTTCGTTTTTAATCAATTAATACAATAAATAAATAAGTCTAAGTATATTTAATTGTTTAATATTATTTGAACATTATACCACTGTAGTTTTTCTGTATGTTTTCTTTAATAAAACCTTTTCAGGCGAAAGTTATATTGTCTTTTTTGAATTTTAATTTGATTTGTCTTTGGTTTGAATATTTTTGATTGATTTTGAATAACTGGATATTACTTTCGCGGTCCTGAATTCGAAATATTAGGTAACTTTTCTTAATATCATCAATTAGCTGTGAATCTAATGAAATTGTATTGTGTATAGTACAGGCAAGAAAGTTGAAAATCTAAAAATTAAAAATTTTGTTTATTAGACTGTAATATGTACTATCAGTAGGAAAAGGTCACTTTACAGTTGGAACTAATTAATAGTATAAAAAATTTCTACAACTTTTGTCTGTTTTTGTATCACTCATTCGATATTCTAAATGGTCAGTGTAGTGAGAGTCATATTCTCGACAAGTCGAGAGTGTAGACTAAACGCTTAAGCATGTAATTTTTCATTATGGAATTTCGAGTAGTTTCGCAAGGAGCAATCTCTGGTTCCAATCCTAGCGAAAAGTCACTAGAACCACGATATCTTAAAGCATTCATCTCCTCATTTCCACCATTGTTTATGTATCCCTTGACCCAATATAAAGTGGCTCGTTTATTTGCCCTAGTACATTCAGGGTCAGCCTGGAATTAATCATTGCAATTATTTACGGCTATCTATGGAACCTTACTGTTTGTAAATATGCTGATAATTTTAGTACCTGTTGGTTTGTAATTTGTAATTGTAATTGATTTGTAATTTCTCTATTCACTTGTAATGCTGTCATAACCTTAACTTGATATACTGTGGCATCAGCACCCAATGAATCACTGAGAGAGATAGTATCTTCAAACTCTCCCAGCATCTTCTAATTCGTTATAGACCAAGATGTTCAGGGAGTCATCGAAATTAAATCTAATCTTATTCTTTCAAGTCCAGGAGGATGTCCGTAATCTCCAGAAGACGTCCTTGAGACGTCCTATTTACAAGTCACGAGACAATGAGTTTCACTATACACTGTTGAGAGAACAAATCATAGATTCAGGGTAGCTTCTAAGGCTACTGTAGGTGTGGGAACCTCAATCTTTAACTTTTCTATACAAGCCAAAATTTTATTACCTTACAACTATTATTTTTTTCCTAACTCTGAACCATTAAAGAATTGCTCCATATATTAACATCTTGCAATAACTAGTTTGAGATTTTAAGACTATGACTTCCCATTGCACGAAGGCACTGCTCCAATGCAATACATGCTTTCTTTATTTTGTTCTGTATATGCGCTCCCTAATTTAAGTTTTAAAAAAAATTTATAATACAAAAATATTTATCAAAAATAATGTGCAAACCTTTGACTTCTTTTAAGTATTGTACCTTATAATTATAACACCTTTAGATTTTTCAGCTTTCTTTTCCTGCTGAATATAACAGGAAATCTAAATAAAAACTTCATCCTATTTTGAGTTATATGTATGTAGACAGACTGTTTGTTCCGTTCAAAAGTTAACAATAATTATCAGGCAATTTGCGTTAACTTGTCGTTATCAAGTACATTAAAAATGAATAACATACTCTTTCATTATCTTCAAAATATAATTCGAAAAGTAACCATATACAATCATTAAGTTATTGTTCTCGGTTAATACAATAGTTCAAATAATTCAAGAAATTAGAAAGTAATATACAGAGTACTTAATTATCAGTGTAATATATTGCACAAGAAATTACAATTATTGATCAAATTCATGTAGCAGAGTTAATAAAATCGCCTTCCAATTTCGAAATCTATTCATATAATTGTGAAAAGAAAATTTGTATAATATTTGAAGTCGGTTAATATTAAAGCATAGTGGATGAGCGACATAACAGTTTTATTATTTATAACATTTGCTGAAGATTGAAGCAAATAATGTGTAAACTACTTCTCATAAATAATTATTTGAAAATGTTTATTCACATTTTTTCTTCATTTCTTTCAGAAGTATGTCCTTTTGTTGGTGGTATTACTTCCAGCTGTGAATGGATACCCAATATCAGTGATTCCATACGCCCCTGATCATGACGAGTATGTAAGTATTAGTATAGATAGTAATGATTCCTTCACATAAAGAATTAAATGTCTTACTATTATTAATAATATAATATTAAAGCCTAATATTAATAAAAGTTACATTGAATTAATTTTCCACAAAACACTAAAACACTATACATTACACTCGATGCGCGTATCGCCAACAAAGTTAGCATCATCTGGAGATGATTAAAACTGTGATATAGTTTTAATCATCTCCAGATTATGCCAACTTTGTTGGTCAAACACGCGTCTAGTGTACTGTAGAGTATTTTGGTGTTTCTTGGAAAACTAAGTCAGTGTTATCTTCACACCAAAGGTTCCATACTCCAGTAATAAAAATTACGTTTAATATTCTGTGTTGACTGCCAGGCTACATACTCGTACTTTAACCTAAATATGTAATATAGCAGTGTACTATTTGTTAAAACCAGAAAGAATAATCTTGAAATTAGCACAAAGCACAACTAATAAGAATTAATCATTTATTTTGAGATATTGGCATAACTGACTATATTTATATTTAAGCATATGTATTAATACGAAACAGTAATAGTTCCTTTAACTAAATAGTTCCTTTAACTAAAGCAAAATATAGCTAAGAGAATTACTGATATTAAAATCAATGTAAATACACAATTACAGTTATTATCCTTTCCTTCTTAGTTAACTATGTACTCTAGATTAAATATGTAATTAACAGTAATTAAGAAGTTAATTTGTAGACATCCAAACGTTTGTTGAAAAATCGTCCGATATATTGGATCTGCCATTTTGAATTTTGAAAGACTTACTCCAAATTGTTTATCTTTGACCTCAAAAATTCATAAAAACCAAGCTCTCGGGAATCCTCAACAGATATCGTTGACTTCGCGTCACGTGTTTAATCAGCCATAATTTTTGAGATTAGGAAAAAATCCTGACGTGATGGAACAAATCAGATTCCTGTTCAGCGTGTTAAAATACAGTGTACTCTGGTCTTCAGGGTACCACGGTACATTGTAAAAGTACCATGTGTGGAGGCATATGGTACTTTTTTCTGGGACTAATAGTTTTTGTTGCTATTTGACAGTACCTTTTGCCATAATCGTTCGGGATTTCATTATCACATTATGTGAAATAGTGCGGCATACCCCTTGCATTTTTCAACATGTTCGGGAATCCGTGCCTCGCAGAATAAAAAATTCAGAAAGTATTGCAATTAAAGGTAATCACTCTGTTATAACTTTATTTTTTCCGTTGGTTTTCATGAATTCCAAAAATCCACCAATTACAATTCCAAACATACCAATTTCATTAACTTATTCTAGTAATTCGTATTAATACCTGAAATAAATGTGTAAAGCAAAGGTTATTACTTTTGTTTTTCTGGAAAACGAAATACGAAACAAAAAATTGAGAGACAAAAAAATCCTATCTTATTCTTCCTTATTATTCTTAACTGAAGTGCCTCCAGAGACACCCTAGAATAAATAAGTAAATCAATTAAGAATCAAATGATATTTATCTTGTTATAAATTGCATATATTATATTTATCTTTACAGTTTTGGTAAATATGCGCAATGTAAGTAAGCACCGGATCTATAAATCTCTAAGCCTAGACCCATTAAGAACTAGTATTTATTTATACTGCAAACATTATTCGGTTCCACGTAACTGAAATTATTGTCCTGCGTAAACTAATAACTGGACGACACAGGCACATAAATATACGTGCGAAAGTTATTGATTTCTTCGAAATGAGAAAGTAACTGCAACGGAGCTGAGCATACCATACCTTACTTCTTTTTTATTTATAACCCAGTTTAATAAATTTATTTTAGCAACTTTTATCTTGGATATATTCTTCAAAATAGCATCATTTGCAACTGAGCTAATAGTTACGCTCGCAATAGAAAATTATATTATAATAAACTTGGTCAGTTTTAGTAAACGGAAATTTTAAAGGAGTTGAAGGTGATCGTAGATAGTTATCGTGTAGATTTAAAGTGAATTGTTTATTTTCCAAAAATAAACAAATATCTGAATATATGACCCACATAAATCTGAATATAAACTATTTGAGTAAAGTCCTCGCTAAATTAACGTGTAGTAGTAATACTGTAGTTTATTGTCCTCCTATTTATTTAGCGAAAATTTCACATACAATGGAACTTCTATTTACCAGTTCCCGTTAAAGTTAGGAATTAAATCAAATATTCTGGTCTAATTTTCGACAGCTACGATATCACATAATGATAACTTATGGCTTAGCTTCATATGGATAGGATAAGTATGATCACTGGTATCCCAGATGATCTTGAAAGCTGGAAATAATAGGAGCTGCTTTCATCGACACCATTTTATTAATTTGAGGCCATTAACACATTAATATGTACGTAATTTTGGTAATTATAATTTTCTCCAGATTTCTGAAAATCACAGATGGTAAAAAAAGTAATGAGGTAGCATAATTGCATATTAATAAAACTCGATAAAAAAACTGTTAAAGCTCTATTAGTGTACTACACGTAAGTTAATTTGTCGATGTAATTTTTGTTTAGTAATACTAAAAAGAAATCTATGTATATAATGAGACATATATCTTTTCTCGTCATATATTATTCCATATCATCTTCGTATATTTTTATAAAAGTATTATAAAAGTCGTTAGTTAACTATTATAAAATAGTTTACTTACTAACTTTGAGTTCGTGTTTTTATTTATCACCTTCAATTTAATGTTCTCCCATAGTATTCAGTTTTTTCCATAATCCAAAATATATTATTAAATGTAATATAATATACATAATGTATTATAATGAGATAATTAATTCACTTTTATGCGATTTAAATCAGTCCTAAGACGATAATTATTTTATAAGTATACTTTCGAATGTTGAAAATATTTAAGGATAATATCTTATATCGTGTATGCACGAAATGGTTGTTTTTAGAAATTTTGGATTTGAAGTTAGTCAAGTGGAAACTCGGTTCAAATATCTACATCTTTAAATTTACGAGAATCGGTAAAATCATACTAAATTAGATGTGTTTAATTTAGTATGTTATGATTAATCCTTTGATCAGGAATTATACGTTGTTATTTAGTAATGCGTAGAAAAGTCTGGAGAACTAAAAAGAGAATTTCAATTTCAGATAACTGAATTTTCGGAACTGCTTTCATAACTAACGTCTTTAAAATGTACTGGATTCTTTCAAGTCTTGCCGGGGTTGGTCAAAATATCTTGAGGTTTCCCTGATTATATTGCCAGCTTGTTCAGAAGGTTTTCAAACAGTGTTATCATCTTTTGCTCCTCTTCGTGTACCTGCGTTGTGCTTTGGGTGATCAATGGTCAAGATCGAGTGATCATAGAGTGACTGTTTCTTCCCGAAAATGTAAGTTAAGCAAGCATATGTATCATCATAAGTGATTCATCTTCTTTGGTTATTTGGTCAGACATGCGGTATTTTTGAATCTCATTTTCTTTGACTAAAACTTCTTTGACGTGTCTGCTTTCGTTATCATATATCGTTTCGCCTCTGTCTATTAGCTTTTCCCTTAGCGACCTCTTTTGCTACGGATTATAATCCTATGCTTTGTTCAGGTGACGGTTAGTGTTAGTATTCTTTCTATTCATTCCTTGAGCCAACTTGTTTGTCTGCATATTTGACTAAAGCATCCAGGAAAGGCAATACCAAAATGGAAATCGAAGAAGATGGAGTCCTACTTTTCCTAGACGAACAGTCGTTGAAAACCTTCTGAAGAAGCTGATAGTATGATCAGGAAAAGATCAAGATAAGTTTATTATCCGTAACAAGACCGGAAAATTGATTGCTCTAGATAAAGTCACAACTTAGTATTTCCTTTCATAATTTTATGAGGAAATGTAGGTAGTCAAACAAAACTATATTAATACGGAGGACATAATTTTAATAGGCTTTTATCAATCACAACTGAAAAAGTCGAAGTAATTTGTATAGGTACACTGATAGAATCTAACAGTGGCCAAATGCAAGATATAATAATAATATTACGAGTAAACAAATCGCAATAATATTGCGCCGCTCCGTTACTCATATCGAAGGCGCCTCCAGAGCATGCCTTTAGAGGCTTCGGATTAAAAAAAAAAGTTACCACGTTTTTTGCAAGGGTTGATTTACTGTATTGAATTTGTCAAAATGCCGAGATTCGAACGAAAAGCATTTCGTACATCGACCTAAATATTTCGTGACAGATACATGAAAACGGCCGTTTAGTAAATTGTTTCTCTTTAAAGTGACATGTGTCATAAGAAGCAGTCAATTTCTTTCCTATAAATCTGTCTAATATTGAAATTTCCTACAAATACTCCTAGCTGTCGACTTAGGACAACTTTACTTGGAAGAGCCTTATCAATTATATCATGAAGGGAATGGAACATTGTTCAAACACCTTTAGTAACTATAATTAGGGATGTGATACCAATATTTCATTATTATGTTACCGATATCTTAGCAAATTAGCATCTCTTATAGATCAGCCGTGAATACACATTTTAAAAAAAATAGAGAATATTAAAAACAAATGGTTATGAATGCACGCTGGCTTTCTGTATAGTTCAATTATAAATGTACTATAAGTGGAATGTGGGGAACTACCGTTATCTCTACGAAGACTACATTTAAGCAACAAAGTATTATTTAAGGTATATTCATATGGTAGTCCCCTTGCCCTTCTTGTTTATACTAATCGGTTTTGGCTTCACAAAAAGGTACCACAAATTACACAGATATTTCTCAAGTAGGTACCTTAAACTTGTGACATTTTATATTAATCTCTTAAAAATAAAATAATTGTTCAAGATATTTAAGTAAAACCATAAGTCAAAGATATTGTAGTAAAACTAGACAGGTGCTAATGATAATTTAGTTTACTTTTCTCATCCTATTGACAATTTTGAAAAACTGTTCATGGTAATTTAGAACATAGACTTTTGTACTATTTCATTATGCAAATAATTGGATAAAGAAATGAATGGATGGATAAAATATGCTTCTGTATTACATAGGCTTTCCACTTGTCCAAAACCACTTACATTAATGATCTTCATATACAATTCGCGTCTGAAGTCTTCCCACTCCCCCTCCCTTAACTTTAGAATTACTTAGAGACCTGAAAGAACGGATATTAACATACATACATTACAATGTAAAAATAATGTTTTAATTAATAACTGAAAGATGGCGTGGAGATGCTATTTTGAATATGATTTTTATATAACAGTGTATAATTAACATCTCATTTGGAAGCTATTCCAAATATCTATTGAAGTGTTTCTGTGGAAATTAATTCACATTATTCAGTAATTATCTGCTTCAAAAACCTTGATATCAGTGGGTTCCGTAGCGGGTGCATATTTTAGATTTCATGTAGCTTCATAAAAATAAATCTAAAAGCGTTAGATCTCATACCAATCAAGCCACTCCATCGTCCAATCCACTTGTTAGGATTCTGTTCATTGATTTGATGAACTCTTACTGCACTATGATGGTGTAGAGAAGCACCAGTCTATTGAAAAGTTAATTACCGACCTTGAAATTCATCAGAACTTTATCACTATCTTCAAAGTTAGCAGCTCAAAAGTATTTTGTAATATTTTCAAATACATCTCCCATTAAATTTCGATTTAAAAACATAGATTCAACTTTGTGATTATTTATGGAAATTGTGTATGGCTCTCATTAACGATATGACGATTCGTATCAGTTCAGTGCCTTACATTCTGAATATTCACATTTAGGAAAAACGTGAAATCATAGGTAAAATAAACTGTTTTTGAATATTCATGTTCTTGGGCTATCTTTTCTGATATAATTTCACAAACTTATTGTCTGGGATCGGGATCATCTTCTGTGAACTGGAGAACCATTTGTAATCCATGTGGCTGTAATATTTATTTGTTTAAAAGTCGTTGATCAGTTTTTGCAGATATTCCACAAATATATGAAGTTATCGACATATATTGTATGGGATTGCTTCAGTGATAATATTTATTTGTTTTTTTTCCAAAAATGGAGAAGTGACCCTAGATGCATACTATATGTTTTCAAACATAATTTCCAGGGATGATAATCGAACTTGATTTCGAAGGAATCAACTAACAAATAGTAAATAAAAAATTTTAAAACTATTATATCCAATCTGATTAAACATTAATTTGCGACCCTTAAATTATCTTTTCTAATTGCAGAAACCAAAGGACTACAGCTTTAGCTACGGAGTAAAGGACTACCATACAGGAGATATAAAGCAACAATGGGAGAAAAAAGTTGGCGATACCGTAACTGGTCAATATTCATTAGTCGAACCAGACGGTTCAGTTAGAGTGGTAGATTATACTGCAGATAAGGAATTGGGATTCAACGCGGTAGTGAAACACGAAGGCCCTTTTCAACACCCTATTCAACGTCCAAAACCGACCAGCCACAATGAAATTCAACTGACACATAGCAATAAGGAAGAACAAAGTCAATCGAATGATGGAATTAAGGAGTACGAAACAAAATATGAATACGTTTATCCAAAAGTGCCCGAAGACGAGTTCATCGATAGTCCGAGATATCAAGATGCTTTAAAAAACATTAATTACCCCACAGCTGAAGGTAAATACGAAGGTGACGTCACACTCGATGTAACACAGCAATATGGTTATGTTCCCCAGGAAAGTCCAGTAGGAGAAGAACAACCATCTACCGTTAACTACGGTCCCGTAAGTTATGAAGTCAATGAAATTACCTCGACTTCAATATATGATGAAGAATATAAGCAGCAAAGGCCTCCACTGTTACCAGTCGATTTAAGTGTACTGAAAGGCGATAGCGCTGAAGAAATGGTACCAGTAGACGTAAGTGTTATTAAACCGGTTGAAATAAGTTTAAATGAAGGAGAACAAGGAGATAATAACTATGAAATTATAAATTATGAAGGGGACACCTATCAGATTTATAATGTTCAGAACAAGAATAACTCTAAAACTCCCGAAACATCCCAAGAACTATCTCAAAAGGAACTGGATACGTATCTGGCAAATTACTATGCAACCGAGAAACCAAGCGAGTCAACGTTTGAATCTGGATTTAAACTTATACCATCTAACAATTCAGGGTCGCGACTAAGTATACCACAGACGTTTAGGACTAATAAGAAGCCAGCCACAACTCCCGGGTTAAGGAATTATTCTTCAGCAAGGTTTAGCCGATTAAATAAAAGGAGTACCCCAAGGCCGAGGAGGTATGAGCGATCCAATTTACATAGAGCACCGTTGAGAGAGCCCTATCGTTATATTACTCCACCAGGTAAGGGATATACGGGATTATATAGATCATTGATGAAAAACAACAGATACGTAAGATACGCTAGACAAATTAGTCACGATAACTAGAAAAACATAAGTAAAGTTAATTGTGAAAGAATCACGTACTGATGACTAAATCTCGTATCAAGTATTAGCCGTAGAAAAGTAAGTACATCGTAGAGACTTAAACTACGATTCACGATTTACAAAATTGGAGAAACAGATCGTAGTTTAAGTGTGCAGTTTGTGCCAGACGTTATTGGTGTCTACTTGATTCAAATTTTATAACACAAATGATCTATTAACATTTTCACAAGCTATGATGCCACTGAACTTGATCTTTATAAATAAGACGGCTATTTTAAATAAGGTCAAGATCAACCTTTGAAATAGAACTGAGAAATTATAATGAATATATGTATAGATGTACGTTCATATGTATGGATGTATATACATAATAGATGTATATACATCTTATTATTTATTTTATATGTTTAAAATAGTCTTTTCTATTATATTTGAATACACACGAAAACTAGACATCCTTCCCCAGAAAGCCTACAGGCAGACTTATGTAGGGGAAGTTTACACACATAAACGCGGGCAAACACCTAGCCCTGGGGGAAGTGCCAAGTTCCGTCTGGTGAGAATCGAACTCGCGCAGACAATGTACCCAGTATTTAGCCCAGTTGCCACCCTGTTATCAAATACCAAGTCAGCTAAATAGCAAATCAGCAACATAGTATTTGATAATACTATGGTTATAAATCAAAAACCAAAACACTGTACCATATGACTTAACGACGTTAGACTTTTCTTATCTTTGATAGTCGTTCTCGATGAAAAATCATAATAGGAAAATACGCACGCACGATTATTGTATCATAGGGTGAACAAAATACATATATACTATCTTGTCTTCAAGTGTTTGAACAAAAACCAACTCCAACATAAATTTGGGAAAGCAATTATTGTATAAGTTTAATATATACTTTTATGTTCGTTTATGCAGTGAAGAAAATAAAGAAAGGTGATTATTATGAGGAAAAAAAATATCATGTGCAGCACAGTACACGTGATAGAAGTGAATACTTCTTTAGAATAGAGAATGAGAGATATTAAGAGTGAGAGATTGAAAGAGAGAGAGAGAGAAAGGGAGAGGGATAATTTCAAAAGAAATATAACAATATAAAATTTGTGTAAAAAATATTCATTTTAGTCATCAACTACACTATCATCGGCTGGTAGTTCAATTGGTAATACTGATATGATTGGTTTGTGATAACTAAAATATGAAATATATGTTCGTGATTCGATATTTTCTAGATAACGTGTAAAAATTGCATCTATTGTTGTTCCGGATTTTGTTGTTAATTCTTTGGGATTGTTATTTACAAGCAGACCAAATGTTTCTCGAAGAAAGTTAATCAACGTCAAAGAATCATTGGATCCGAAATTTACATTGAAATCTCGCCCGAGAATGAAAGTGATTTTGTCTTCGCCTCTTCCAAGTGTATTTGCACCTGTGTGGTGTAAACCAGTAGGGAGCGGTGAAATGAAAGATATTATATCTTATAGATTTTAACAAGTTAAGTGGTTCAAGGATATTATCAAATAATCACAGAACACAGATGTAAATAACGTAAATAATTACAAAACACAATGATAAATATTCGGTACACACGCGTGCTGCTTCAGCTGTTAATATATAGCGTCTGGACGTGTACATCTATAACGCGCGCATGCGCGACAATCTATAACCTAAACTGATATATGTGATGTATAGCTTTCTTTCTCCTTCTCTCTACGTTATATCTTTTTTGTCTCTCGTGTAACGAAATCTGGAAACGTTACATTTTTTCCAATTCACTCTCCATTCTCGTCAAATATCAGAACGCCACCAAAGAAGTATTCACTTCAAAAAAGTTTTATTAAGTAATTTAGAAATTGGCAGTATCTATGTATTTTATATTAACAAGTACATAAATAAACACATACGGTCGTAACAATAATGCTCATTAAAATCATCTACTCTGTAATTATAATATATTTGGTCACTATACTAGCAATGTTTACAACGTATTCATTTGGTAATATTAAATATATTTAATATTATAAAATAAGTAACAGGTAAACTACATTTGTAAATATTTTTTGTAATACACTATCTGTAAAATTTTAAGAAAAATAACACAAACAGAACTGCATGACATGTATATTAAGTAATTCTCATTAATAACATTCAAACTACATGCTACAATACATTACATATTTTCTATATATGTACATATCTTATTCGTTTTATCCATATGTTATATTGATTTTGTACATTACATACATTATTATTCATTTTATATTTTTTATACCTCTTAGAAATTTCAATTGGTTTTTATTGAATTGCTTAAACTCAATAAAACAAATTTATTTAATTTACTTTCTTAAGTATACTTTTTTATGGAATTTTATAATTTATAAGTAATATCCTCACCCTTCTCATAATGATACTTTGTACCTGTAATTAGTAATTATCATAAATTTAGTAATATATTTGTATATGTATACACATATGTTATCACATAAGCAATTCACTACGAGAAATTCAGCCACAATAAACCATGGGTGTTGGTATCCAATTATACATTATTTTTAAATAAAACTTCAACATATAGTAAAATGATATCTGAGGTTATATCCATTCCTTTGTGGTTCAGTATAAAATGAAAACTTTAACCTTATCATACAATAATATATAGTTAGTTTTTTCGATTATTTATTTTATTAACTGTTTGTAGTTGAGTAAACGTTACTTTATTATTGCCATTATTATTGTCATGAACAACAATATTAACTCAAATATGTACACTGGTTATTGCTAATATTACAAGACAATACATATTAGAGGATATATTAATCGGTTCAAATACTTATTATATTATTAAGGTTTTTCTCACAGATAGTGCTTTCTTAAAAATATAATTTACTTTTTAAAGTGAAAATTGTTAAGAATATATACTCGTACCAATCGACAAGAAAAAACGATATATGCTAATATTATGGTATGAAATAGGTACCGCTATTGATGGAATCTATGGCATATACAGTATATTAATATCTATCATGTTATATACAACATATGATATGTAGGTATAAATGTATCGTATTATACAGACAATTATATTATACCGAATTATTCATTTAAAGAAATGCATTCATTATATTCACAAATATTTTTGTGTATATATTGTCAAGAATAGGAAAAAGTGTGAGTTTATTTGGGTATACACAGAAGAAAGAGTGAGGCAGCATTCGGTGGGAAAAGGATGTACTTCACGCGCTGCCAGATCGCGAACTCTGTGTACATTCATCTTCAATATACATATATTCATCGATATTCACTCTGCGAGGATCTCAATGCGACTGACTAAATACCAGGCTATTAGTGTGCACCTCGTAGGCGGTCCGATATTGCAGTTTTGAGACTTGTTCCTATTCTTGACAAGCTGTACATAAGATCAATATAATTTTGCTTTTATAGATTTTCTGATACAGCTATAAGTAAAATAGTTTTAATCAGTTTCAGGTTCTAAAAATTGTGTTAGGTTAATTATACGATACTCAGTATACAATTAAACCAAATAGATACACGTGCAATATTATATATTTTCTATTATTAAGTTTAATAAAAATTTTGTTACTAACGCTTTCTTTTATTTACCTCGTAAGTATTAGTTTATTTTGTTATTTATTATTCACAATCGTGTTAACACATTATTTTAGATTTGGTAGAAAGTTAAGAAAAATTCGCCCAGAGATGCAGCGTATTAGACGCAATATGTACCGCTGTTGTACCTTTTTCATGAAAATTAAGTTATGTTAACACTAAAATATAAAAAATGTTACCTATGTTTTAAAAACTTAAACGAAAGATATATATATATATATATATATATATATATATATATATATATATATATATATATATATATATATATATATATATATATATAATGGCAGGACTTATATGGGAATCGAACCCACGCCTGAATTATTCCCGGCCGGCAATCGAAGGCCAGTTTCAAACGATTTACATTATTATCCCAGACTAATTCAGATAACTTGGAGACCTTCTTCGAGGTAATTATAGGATAATTTATCTTCAGAAAATCTGGCCTTACCTATAAACATGCATATTAATTCAAATTCGAACTGAAAGTCAATTCAGGCATATAAAAAAATCCTGACCAATTCTTGCGACCGTCCAGAGTTAAACCCTAGACACGGACGCGAAAGGCCGGAGCATTGTCCGTTACATCACATAACTGACCTAGCAGATTTTCTCATCTGCCTACATAATCACCAAAGATATCATTAGCGGCGAACATCAAAATGTTTAGAAAAAATAACCATTTGGATAGCCTAGGAGCTGTAGTTATGGGCTTCAATATGAAAATTCAGTTAAAAAACAAATGCTGGCCGTAAATTATACTTGAAAATTTGGACATTTATTTAAAATTTAAAGCTTAAAATTTAGTAATTTATGTATTTCTATTTGTGACCACTAAAATTATGAAAACATCTAAATCACGCCACTTGCAAACAGTTAAATTACATGATATGATTTGAACTTAAATAGACGCTAATATACTGAACCAAAGTAAAGTAATAAATAATTTAAAATTATCAAACGCAACAAATGTAATGAAAGATACAAATAGAATCTTCCTTTTTACCTCATATTTTAGACAACTCATCATGTTGAGTTCCTATATACTTACTATACTCTGTAGAGAAATATTGTCTTAGGATCTTTTAAGATAAGGAAGTTTTCATTAAGTGAAAGTAAAATGATATTTTCCTAGAATGAAGGTCAATCTTATTAACTACATACTAAGGCCCTATGAAAGGGCTGGAACCTTCGGTTGAAGTTAAAATCCATAGTAAGTAAAAAATAAGAGCTTATCTTTCCACAGACACCGAAAGAGTATACATTTGCCAACGTGCATTTCACCAGCCAAGTTGGTATCAACGGGAGATGCTTAAAACTTCAATCATCTCCAGATAATTAAAGTTTCCTGACTTTAATTATCTGGGGATAATTAAAATATTTTTTCTCTAAGCACGTATCGAGAAATGTGTAATATTGCAGTGTTTGTAGAGAAATGGCCTTCTATGTTTTTTATATACTAAAGATTCAACTATAAAAGCATATTGAGGTTTTAATTATGAGTTTAGTCATATTCTCAAAGATGTGTTTTAAATTATCATAAAAATTACATATTCATAAAATATAAGATATTCATCTATAAATACCTTACAGATAATTTAAAAATATGTTAAAACCAGAAGATTGAACTATTAGTTGTTCGAAGCTAATACAAAATGAAAAATTCTAGTAGAATGTAACCAAACTTTCAAAATTACGAACGGTTTAAACTATATAAATTGTTCCATTATCGAATTTCATGTGGTAATCTTTCAAGTTCTAGAATATTGTTCTGCTAATAAATGCTGAAAATAACAGTTTTCAAAATTATAATGACAGTTTCTATAAATTATTATAAAATAAAATGAATGACTTATAATAGGAATATTACACAAGAATACATTAATAATTGTTCTTAAATGCGAGTCCGATAAGCGCAGGAATAATATTTCTAAAATTTATAGAACAGTCAATAACAGACTTTAGACCAAGTAGTAGAATCTGCTACATATTGTGAATACCACTAGAAATAATAATGGAACTTGTTCATCATCATTAGGTCATCAGTCCTAAGACTGGTTGGACGCTAACCTCCAGCTTCTCCTATCTTGTGCTAACCTACGCATTTCGCTAATTGTGCTACAACCTACATCCCTTACTATTTGCGAGCAGTAGTCTAATCTAGGCCTACCTCTGCCTTTCTTCACTCCTATTTCTGCCTCCAAAATATCGCGGACTATTCCCCCATGTCTCAGCAAGTGGCCTACCATTCTATCTCTTCTCTTCTTTAAGTTTTTCCACATACTCCTTTTCTCGCCGACTTTCTCCAATACTTCTTCGTTTCTAACCCTATCAGTCCATGGTATTTTCATCATTCTTCGGTAACACCACATCTCAAAAGCTTCTAATTTCTTCCTACTTGCTTCCCCTACCGTCCAGGTTTCGCAGCCGTAAAGTGCCGTGCTCCATACATATGTTTTCAAAAATCTCTTCCTTGTTTCTAAGTTTATTACCCCCGAGCATGAAAGTGCTTTCTTTTTGTTAAAAGCTACTCGACCCTGCGCTATTCTTTGTTTTATGTCTTTATCGCTTCTTCCATCCCAATTTATTTTACTTCCTAAATAAGTGAAGTCTTTAACTTCCTCCAATCTTTCATTATTAATTTGTACTTTCGTTTTTGCTCTGCTCTCGCGCCCTCTGCACACTAACACTTTAGTTTAGTTTTTATTCACCCTCATTCCGTATTCCTCTGTCAACACTGCCTCCATTTCGTTCAATGCTGATTCTAGTTCCTCCTTACTAGATGCTAATACTGCTATATCATCCGCGAATCTCAGCATTTTTAGTTTCTGTCCCTGTACTTTAATCCCGAAATCCACTCTATCTTTTACCACATTAATCGCCTCTTCGATGTACAGATTAAAAATTAGTGGTGATAGCGTACATCCTTGTCTTACTCCTTTCCTAATACCTACTTCCCTTTCCTCCCCTTCTACTTCTATAACAGCAGTTTGCTCTATGTATAGATTGTGTACTACTCTCCTATCTCTATACTTCATTCCCGCGCTCTTTAGTATCTCGAACATTTTTTCCCATCTTACGTTATCAAAAGCTTTTTCTAAATCTACAAATCCTATATAAGCGTTCTTTCCTTTTTCTATTGTTTTCTCTAACATTACTCTTAGCGCCAGAATAGCTTCGCGAATTCCCCTATTTCGCCTAAACCCGAATTGGTCTTCTCCTAGTATTTCCTCCGCTCTATTTTCCATCCTCTTCTGCACTATTCTAGTTAGGATTTTTGACGCATGGGAAGTTAGGCTAATCGTTCTAAAGTTCTCGCATTTGTCGGCTCCTCTCTTTTTCGGTATAGTAACGATAATGTTCCTCTTATAATCCTCCGGCATCTCGCCCGTTTCGTATATGTATTTTACCAGTTCAAACATCCTATTTACTACTTTCTGTCCCGCACATTTCAAAATTTCCGCCTGTATTTTATCTACACCCGGCGCTCTATTATTCTTTAGCCCCCTTAGTGCTATTTCAAATTCCTCTCTCAATATAGGTTTTCCTACATCTTCCCTATCGATGCTAGATTCTTCCTCTAATATCTCTCCTAATTCCTGACCCTCGTATAAATTTCTTAAGTACTGCTTCCATCTATCCGCTTTCTCCTCTCTTCCTATCAGTATGTCCCCCGATTGACTCCTAACATTTCTACTTATTGTTCCTATATCCCTGAAGTTCCTCTTAATTATTTTGTAAGCCTCATCGGTCTTACCTACTTGCAACTTGGAACTTGTTAATAAATCAAAATGGAACTTGTTAATAAATCCAAAATATTCCTAAATATGCTATAAGACTATAAATGCGTAAATGGATTCTTGTAGTATAACTCAGTAAACAAGAAGGCTTATACCTCTATACAGGGCTCATATAACACAGTTATATACATATAGGGCTAACAGAAGAACTTTACAGGTGAGAGAGAATAGTATGATGCCAAATTTGTTGGCGAAATGCTCGTCGAGTGTAGTGTATAGCATATTGGTGTTTTTTGGAAAACTATGTTAGTGTTATATCAGTGATATATCAAAATGAAGATAAATTAAATCCTATTATGGGAAAAATATTGGACATATTTAAATTGATTTCCTTCCGCTAAAGCGTCAGACTACAGAAGGGAAGTTTACATATGAAAACAGTGACAAAAGGAGACGAATAAATGAAAAATCTTAATCGGTATTTCTTTATCTTCCAAGAGTTAGTTATGTCGAGAATAATCACTGTTAAATATTTTCTTGCCTTTTTAGTATTCAATTTTGGAAAAAATATAAAAGTAAAACCAGGAAAAATTGCGCCCCCTTTTTGTTAAGAAACTTATATGTTACCAACCATATTTTTTGATTTATGTTATTTTGCAATATCCTGTATATAATTTCAAACACAATGCGTTACAGAATTCCTTTTCTATAATATAATTCATGGTATAGAAATCTAATGTGTATGTGAAACGCAGAGTGAATGTTGGTATTCTTCAGCGATTACATAAAAGATGGCGATATATATTTGTAAGTATAAATGTACCTGAAATGACGACTTCGTTACGAAGTAATAAAAATCATTGAATTCAATGCAAAAGTAAATATGAGATTCAGGTTTAAGTATTACTAATTAGATAAATGTGTTCCCACAATATACTTAAAATATAATTATAACAACCATATGAGCTCAGTTAAACTACTGAATATTAAACTGATCATAACTACAAATAATCTACACTGAAAACTTCATGAAACTAATCCAGCTAAATATTAGTAGTGGCAATGAGGAAAATTTTTTAGAGAAACTGAAAATAAGACACATGTATCTTTTATGCGCTGTCAAACGATTTGACAACGGATTTAAATGATTTCCTTTTAAATTGCGTCGGCAATTATCAAAATTGAGGAACAAAACATGTTTTGTTCCCCAATTTAATGTTTTATTCCCCAATTAAAACGATAATTTTATGGAGAAGTGAAGAGACAACACATTTTTTCTTTGTATTGAAAAAAAAATTGTGAGAATTGGAAAACTGAAATGTTTGAAATTAAACACACCCAACAATTCATACCCTGTCACTTAGTGATATTATTTTCAAGAGATAGATAAATTATAGTTTATATTTCATTGTTTGAGGATTCTCAAACAATGAAAATTATTCCAAATAGTTACATATGCAATCCTACAATGTCCACAAATTAAAAGAAAGATCTAGTTAACTAATACGTAAACCTATATTATAACCGATTGTTTCTTAATGACATTCTATTAAAAAAATGTGAGTTATAACTTATCAAGTATTTTGAAACAAAATTATTCCAGGTAGTGAATATCCAGTCTTACAAGTTTAATACAAAATGTTTCAATATGATACTGAAAATAATATTTTATATATATATTTAAGTCATTTAAATGAACACCTTACAAACATATTTTCGTGATAAACACTCTGGCTGGGCTGTAGTATATGTAGATTAAACGTAAAAATCATTAATGCTAAAAGTCAGTCAATGGATATACCATTCATGTTTTGAATATACCATGGAGCCATGGACTAATTCGCCTGCAACTTCAAGTGCCTTATACATCCGTGTATTCACAGAATCTACAGAAACTCAGGCCAGATTTGTACAGAAAGTATACCATTTCGTATGTAATGTGGGAAACCAGAAGTCTCTTGTACAGTCTCTTACAAGATATCCCTCTCCTACTACAACAGTCATTGTGAGGCAAATTTTCCAGGTAGAACGTAGTACATATCCTAGGGTCTGTGATGGCCTTTGTAGTGGAAATAGACCAATATTATATAACTTTATTTAAAATAAAGTCCAGTGAATCGATTACTACTATTTAAATTTTACTAGCGTTTGCTGGACACGTATAGGTTACTTGCCTACTCGAGCGTTGATATCACTATTGGTATAACTAACTGCATATAAAATAAACGTAGTTTTAATGTGAATATAAAAAACCTGTTTTGAAGAAACGAAAATACCCCGAGCAGTACAGTCTAAACTGTAGTGAAATTTTGTTAATGAGTTGTCTTTATTAATTTATGAGAAAAATAAATTGGCATAACTCGTCTAAAGAAATGTGTTAACAATCAAAATATTTCATTCACATATTTTTGTTTCTATCAGAATATTCTCCTGGGTAGACAGTGAAACAATGTGGCTAAAATAGCCACTAATGCTGCGATAAATACAGTTTGAAAGTTTATATAGAAGGGACAAGTCATATTGCTAAAAAATAAAATATATTCTAAAATGTGAGTAATAAAAATAATTTCTCACAATGAAAAGTATCATCAAAACTTTTTCAGATTATAAAAACTATCAGGAGACAATGATTTAACGTTTATATCAAAAAAAAATTAATTAATACAATCTAGAATTTTCTGCTAACTATCCATGGTTGTGGATTTTTTATAAAAAAAATACTAAAAGTCTATGTCATTAATACTGGTAAGTATCTTTTTTGGTTCTTTATATTCTCTGCGAAATAAGTATTTCCAAAGAAAAATATGACGAAATCATAAAATTATAGCACGGAAATTAAAAAAAAAACACAATTTTCGACCAAATTTATCTCAAAATGTACCTACTTACGCAACTGTTGGAAAAGTCTTATAACTGAAAGCCATTATTTGTGATATGTCGATTTTAAAATTGTGCACACTGAAAGGTGTTGTATATACAGTGTCTACCATAAAATTTGTTACATACCTATAGGAAAAAATATTATGAATGTTTCTAAAAAACTCCATTGGGGGTTTATTTCTGTATGTCCAACAACCACAGAATCCATTTTAACATCACGTAATATGATAATCATTTCGACAGGAATATAAAAGAAAGACGGTGCTACTGAGAAATGGATATAATTGACAAGATATCAAATAATGTTGTTCAGAAAAAGTGCCTAGAACTCGATGCATAAAACGAGCACTCCATGTACTAATTTCGAACCAGATCTGAGAAAAAATAGGAAAATTTTACCCATATCATTACTACGAAAATACATAAATCCTATTTCCACTTAACAATAGCTTTATTAAAGTAAATTACATAAGTTTATGTCATAACTAAACAGTTTTTTAGAGAATAAATAATAAGAATGCATTCTGGTCGTATCATTTGCTGTAGTCTTACCCCGTATAGTGATGCACACGAGCTTATCTAACTTTTTCAGACCATCAATAAGCATTAGAGGATCTAATAATTTCTATTCAAACTTAATAACCTTATCATTCAACAACTAAAAAGCGGTCAGTGTTTAATATCTTGAATAAAACACAACATGTACCACATATAATAAGACAGAGATTTCGGGAAGAGGAATCAATTCATTCACTCATTCTAAATTATTTAAAAATATTTAAGATTTAAAAAATATATAATTATTAGTATTATGTAGGTCATGAAATCAAGATTCCAACCAAAAGATAAAACTACCGGAATATGCAAAACAAATTGAAGTAACGATTGCACGAACCAATCAAGACAATTCAAATATACAAGAATACGTAACAGAAAGAAATAACGATAACGCACTTAACACAGTTTAGAGTAAATTAGACGATTTGCTTCTTTTTCTAAAACGGAAACATTTAAACTCAGGACTATAATAATTCAGACATTTTGATTAACGTCATTATATTTAAAAGATATTTAAATTATAGTTTATTAAGTTTCTCAAGTGATGAAAATTATTCCAAACAGTGAAATGCCCAATTCTGCAGTATTCGCATATAGAAAGAAATGTCTAGTTAAGTAATGTATATATCGACATTGTAATATATATATATATATATATATATATATATATATATATATATATATATATATACATTATTTCTTTAATTAATTTCTAATTGTAATTAAATAAATAGTTAAATATTGTTTTTAGTTAATTAATTCATAAATTTTTTTTAGTAAATAATTTCAACAAATTGCATAATATGAGTTATAACAATGGTTAAAAAAAAAGAAGAACCTCTGTGAAAGTATTCGCAATGGGTCTACATAATTTTTTTAAGGCAAGATGTAACAATAATGCCAATTACTATCACTGATAAAATGGAAGACAAATTCAAACTTTGCCGACGAAACGTTAATTTATAATAACAGTATCTAAGTGGCTACTTAACTATTTATAAGACTTTGAAACCGCCTACATTTCTAATACTTACATAATATTTATGTAAATGTCCTTTCTGGTAATAAATAAGATAACAAAACCGCCACTCGAGTAACTCAATAGCCCCGTAATTCAATGCATACATATTTATTTTCTAATTCAGCATTGGTGTAATTTCTCATTCACTGCTGATATTTATGGATTCATAATTATGTAGGTAGTATGTATATATTGATTAAACTCTGTTAGAATATAACGGCATTAAGGTGGTAAAAGATGGTCCAAATTTCGTCAAATTGATTTAATTTAAAAGCTTATATTAATGTTGCAGCATAAAATTAAAAAATATATATGACAATAAATATTGCAAAACCAGAGAGAATAACATTAAACGTATAATTTGAAATGTATTAAAAATATAGAATCACCTAAATCGACCACGAGTATCTGAATAACCATTTACTGAGTGTACACCAATTAAAACGTATGGATAATATTGATTTTTTAATAAAGTTATTTTATTGTGTATAAAAGATGTTTCAGTAATAAATTTAGTCTCATCACTCAGCGCTCCCATAATTTCAAATTAAATTTCAAATTATTGTGGATTTATTACTATCTTCTAGGTATCTAATTCGGGTTTATGGTGTCTCGGTTTACTCTAGATTTTCCTTTTTCATAGTCTAGTCCTTAGTAATACTATCCTTTTAAATTAATCTAACAAACCAACCACTACTAGAAGAATGGACATCTAAATTGGTCAAATAATAGAACTTCGTCATGTCATCGATAGAAATACTGAAAGGAAATATTATTACTCTATAAAGTTGAAAATACTATTTGAAAACTATTTATTAAAGAAGATACAGAAATAAGACATAAAACATATCGTGTCCTTTAAACATAGCTCACCGACGAAAATCAGCTGAGAGAAACAGAAAGCATGCCTATTATCGGGACAAAAACCAGACCACTGTGATGGTACAGTCGTCCTAAATACCATAAAATTAATAACGCTTTACAGTTAATTATCACCACATGTGATTCAATAACATATAAACAGACTAGGTACATGTATTGAGTAGGTAATACCAGTAAATATTAATCTACAGCGCACTCTGTAGATCAGCAGTGAAATAATCACCAGTTTTGATAACACTAACTTAGTTTTCTACAAAACACCAAAACACTATACACTACACTCGACGCCTACCTATTCCAGTATCAGTTTTGATGTTGAGTGTTTATTCACCAACGTCCCATTGAATGAAATGATTAACTTCACCAGCGAGTAGTGTCTAAGGGTTTAAAAATAAGTCATCCTTACATTAGCCCGATGTAAAAGCTAACAATGCTAGTAGTAGCTATTTAGTGATTTCTAAGATATTATAGCGAATCAACTACAAAACAATTTTAGATTTTGGGACTGAATGATTTCACTGTGTATAGCCAGATCAAGCGAATTTCAGAAAGTGTTAATAATGCCAACGGACGCAGCGACATACATGCAAGAAGTAAGAGATCTATTAACCGAAATTATATATTTTACATGTACAGCTGATGAATTTAATCAAATAGCAGAAACAGTAAGAGACAGTTTCGTTTTCGTTAACGAGATACCTAATAACAAATGTGAGAAACATTTTTGTAAAAGTGCCTACTTGGAGAGACACGTTTAGAGAAGATCTACCAGATATGCCTTTACCTTCTGAACGAATTTTCACAAGGTGAGATACTTGGTTAGAAGCTGTAACTTATTATGATAAACATTTTGAGGAACTAAGACGTGTTATCCTCAGATTTTATCCCAACGAAACACTGCCAAATACACGGTGCAGAACTTGCTGCAACTACAGAGTATACGAGATGATATCCGTTACATTAATAGTTACTATTCCATTTTAATTGCTGCAATAAATAAACTGGAAATATATTGCTAATCGTTGCAAGAAGAGTTTGTAGTATTAGATGAAGTTAAACAAAAAATAAACAATCGCAATACACGTGAAGTCAGCACTGCCATTAAACAAAAACTGCAAGATATGTTCACGACAAATTCAACGGATACAGCTGTTTAGAACACATATGTTCATTTCTAAAGGATACACATGATACGTCATCTCTAAGTTTACTAAAATACAATCCATAGGTCCTTTGATGACAGTAGACGCGAAAAGACCTTTTAATTGCGTAAACTGCTATTAAGTGACATGCGTCGAGGTTTTCCTACAGAAAACTTAGAAAATTAGCTAGTGATAATCTTTAGTTATCGGCACCGCTCTCCACACAGATTAGAATGACGGTAACATGTGTTGATAATTTTTTTATCTATACATTTCACCCCTTTCCCTCTTTTCTGTTTCTTCGAGTATTCACTAATATTCATTATTGTATTATGATGTATATTCGGTGAACTATCACTGTAGTAATAATGACCTGAGTTCGGCTCTGTTGCGGCTCAATGGAATAGATGCTTTAGGAATAAATAATGTGTATATTTTTTCCTAAAAAATCTACTTGCTTGATTACAGTCACTCCGAAGAAAATAAAAAAGTAAACAAGAGTCTTTAATCTTGTTAAAAGCTTAAACCAGATATATAACAATTGGACAAAAACTGTAGACAAAAAGTGTACTGTCAGCTTAGTAAGAAGTCTAGCAATTTTCCACGCTTTGCGTAAATAATTCTAGGTCGTTTGTATATACTTCCAATTACAATATATTGTCCTTTAATTTTGGTTGAAAATACGTACCGATAGTCATCCACCATAAAATCAATATAAGAGACAAAATTTCCTCAGTTGATTCAGTTTGGGAATCGGTTTCAGTTGAACAGGAATTAAACATGTTTTTAAGGGTGCGTATAAAATGTGTTACTTAGTTAAGTTTTGTCGATGCATAGTGAGTGAGTGTTTTATCAAGTGAATGTCAATATTTGCATATGACGTGTGACAAAATTTCTTCAAAAAAATTTAGGTTGTATCCACTTTTAATAGTAAAACAGGTGTATTTGAAGTATATTTTGTTTTAATTAAATTTCAATGAAATGTGATTGAAAGTAACTTGTCGGTAATAGTCGAGTTATACAATAAAATGTTGCTAATATTTAAAGATGTTTCCATGTTATGACAAATTGTTAGCTGTTGAATTGTACTTGAGAATGTAAGAAATTTTTGAATTTGTGAAAGAATGATGAGTTAGTTAATAAAATAAGGCTTTAACGTACTTCATATTTCCATACGATAGGGAAAGATTGCTAAAATCCTTTAAATATAATAATGAAATATATATTATCAGTATACAAAAATTAATTTAAAATAATTTTTATGAAGGCAATTTCACTTTAGAAGAAATTCTACAATGTTTACTGTATATTCAGTGAAACAATGAACCAATACCCTTTATTTAAAAATAGTTCATTAGCTAGTTAGTTAAAGATTTTACTTCTCAAATAATAGTAGGTATTTATCTTGTATCTATTTTATGAATCTTGTATTTATTATAGATCACAGAAAACTATAAGAGTATTACTTACTCGTCGTGAATTTTACTTTCTGAATTTTATAACTATTATAATCTTTTACGACCACTACCACTGACGTAGCTTTTCACAAAGCACTAGAACACTATACACTACAGACGACGCGCGTTTCGCCAACAAAGTTGGCGTCATCTAAAGATGGTAGAAACTCACTTTTTACAACTATTATCGTCACAAATAATACCTCGTTACTATATACTCAAATGCGACTAGATATATGAAAAAAAAAGCAATATTATAATATCAATTTTAAAATGTTAAGGAAATATTTCGGAAAGGTAGTTAATTGTCACATTACTATTAGTTTAACTAAGCAGAACTTAATTTCATAAAATAAAATAAACATAATCATAATTTTTTAATGAAATTAGGTATTCTAACAATCGCTTTTAAAATCATAAAATATCGGAGAAACATTATTTTCGTAAGAGGAATGATAATTCAGTAAATTCATATTCCATGAGTAACTATGTTATTGGTGACCAATCACAGGTCGTATCAAAATCCACCAAATGAGGATTATTGCAACATAATATTCAAAAAAGAACTATAAATTGACTCATTAAATTGCTGAATATGAAATAAATGCTGGTTTATATTTAATCTCAAATCCTTTTCCAAATACAATATTTTGTGTTATACCTCTGTCTCAAGTATTATAAGCCTATATTTATATGAAAAAAGTGTGAAGTTTAGAAGTGGAACTATTCTTTTCCCATGAGCCAAAAATTATATACAAATTTCGTCGTCATAATATAACATTCATAAAAAAACGTAATGACAATTCAAATTATCTGTATTTTATAGTATCTTCTAAATACAGTCTATTGAAGTCTATTAAAATGACGTTTCTTGTATGTAAAAGAAGAGGTTCGAATAGATGAAAATTACGACTACACAAACGCTATTAAATTTTATTTCCAAGAAGATTTCTAACTTGAGAATCAAAAAGATTCAGATTTTAAATGTTTGCCCAAAAATTCAACAATCTTTGCTTCATTACAATTGATTACATACACCTTTTTATTTTGTTATTGTTTTTATTGTTGTATTCTCTACTCGTTCTAATAAGTAAATTATTATTTATTACGCATAATTCTCTAAATGATTAATTTTTGATTAGTTCTAAGAAAAGAAGTAACAAAATCACCGATTCTTTCGAATCTCCAAAGCACGCTTTTTGTAGATCTGAAATTGTTTCTAACCAAACTTACTTTTCCATTTTTTAGTATCTGTAAACATTATGACAAATAAAACATTTGTAAAATAATAACATAAATAAGAAAAAACTACTTCAATATAATTACCTGAAATTTCAAAGTACGCAGTGAGAGTAAAAAAGAGTTTGAAGTTTAAAATTTTCGCTCAATATTTTAACAATTCCTGCTTAATGAATATTTATAACTTACAACTTTTCACAGTCTGTTCATTTTGTTAAACAAATTATTGATACTCAATTTTTCAAATCATCTATTGGTAATTGATTTTAGCAAAATCCCGATTATTATATTTTCTAAAAGCTCTTCTTATAATTTTGAGATTGTTTCTAACTACTCTTCCCATTTACAATTCTCGACAGTTGTAAGCATTATCACAAATATAACATTTCTAAAGAATGTTAATAGCAAAGGAGTACTAATGGTATGAATTACTTAAATTTTCACATGTTCCTGAGACTGGAGTTTATCTATTCAATTGATATTTTTTACTTTAATTTTAGATGTGAAAGCTTCTCATGCAATTTTTATCAACTTTTATTAACACCACTACGATTGATATGTTTAATATGGTTTTACCCATTCATTTCCATATTGCAAGGAGCTTTCTGCAAGATAGAAATAAATGGAAGATATACTGGTATTAATTTTAGGATTACAATGATCCTTCTAGGAAGATTTGGGTAGTAAATTAAAAATGAACAGGGTCTAAAAATTAAACTATTTAAAAATAAGTAACTGTAATAAGCATAAGGAATAATAATTATAAACTACTTAATTCTGACGCGATTTAATACTTCAGGTGCTGGCCCTGTATTCTGTAATTACTCTTGCAAATTCTGATGCTACTTCCTATGTCCATCACGTGTCTGGTGCCCCAGTTGCAGTTGGAAACATCGACAGCAGCCAGAGAAATAATGAGATTTCTGATACATCCGCTGTAGTTGCCATTCCGGTTGCTGTTGCTATTGCTGAAAGACATCCCCAACAATACTTTAAGAATTACATCGCTTATCCCAAATACCAATTCGGTTATGGAGTAAATGACCCACACACAGGCGACCATAAATCGCACCATGAAGAACGTGATGGAGACGTTGTTAGAGGTTTTTACACGTTAGCAGAGTCTGATGGTACTCAACGTGTCGTTCACTATACTGCTGATAAGCTCAATGGATTTAACGCCATAGTTCAAAAGTTGGGGCATGCCGTACATCCTCCACCTGCTGGACCTGTCACGCTTCCTGAAAAATCGGCACCGAATGCTATCATAATTGCCATTTCTGACGAAAACGAGAAAAGAAAATGTTAGCTTATGTTAACATATTTATTATAGAATTGTAAATAAATAACTTTCTCAATCAAATACTTAATTTAAATTCATAAACAAATCAGTTTTTAAAAATTTCTTGTATTTCAATTCTTTATCTTAAGTATCTGTACTCTAAGTTAATTCATGCAAGGTGTTGATGTAACTTATTCTTTAAACTAATAGATATATGTATTTGTGTAGCCATAAATTATAAATTTGAATATTTAATGAGATAGATGATTTTTACAAATAAAATATTTTTAACCAAATGTGACTTTAATTTACATATATTGGAAGCTACCGGAAGAACTTTATTGCGACCAAGGTTACATCATTAGTATCGTTTGAGTAATTAAGACGTAATTCCAAAGTGCAAGAATTGTTAATCAGATCCTTAAAAGACGAGATCATGCGTATGAAATGAGTGCAAAATATAACTATTAATATAATTGTTTATATCATTCTTTATATTGATAACTCGCGAAACAACAATAACTGATTATATCAATTTCATATTGAACTATAGAGGTAATACAAAAATAATACATTTTGAAAGGATACTTAATTAAATTACAATAAATTAAATATTTATTAAAGGATGATCCAAAAAGAACATAAAAAATTGTAACTGCAAAGAAATCCGATGGCATTTTAATGGTAACGAATAGTAATGAGGCAGAACGTAGAGTACTTCGCAAGTTATTTTCATCAAACTTTACATTCAGTAATGTGGAAAATGTTCCACAAATATAAGGACATATCAAAATTAAAGTCTATTTGTTAATTTAATCCTAGACTTTCGTTCCTAGACTTCAATCGTTTTCATGACAGAGGACAAAATTTCTATGAATGAAGTCTATTTTCAAACAAGTGTCATAACCGAAGGAATTTGTGAATATAAGCATAACTTATGATATATTAATGATATATTGTTTATAATATAGTCCACATACTTTATGTGGACAATTTCTTACAGCACTTGTTGACTATTTTTATGCATGCCTAAAAAATTGTGTTGATGCGTTTTACGAAATTGGTTCTATAAAGCTTACAAAACTTTTGAAATGTCTGTATCACTCTGTCTAAAACTGAACTCTCTTGTGAGAGGTGCCGAGCTATTCAAGGATGAGGAGGAATTTAAACATACGTTCATATGATATGCAACACAACAAGTGTTTTTGCCTGCCGACTGTGCTATACGTCTTGCGTACCTCCCCGTCATTGTAAAAGCCCTTCTATGAACAATCGTGAAAATTTCTTCCGAAAAATATGGTATTTGCGTAGCTTAGTTGGCTTTGCTTGAAGATGTCTCCTCCTGGTTCCATTTCATCAGAAGCAATTCTAAGATTTTGGAGTAATTTTGAAGAAGCTGTCATGATACTGACAGCTTGCATTGTAGTATTTGCACTGTGCTATTTATTTATTGCAATAATATTAAACGACTTTTATGTATGCCTTAAGAATTGTATTGGTGCGTTTGTTTTGATGCGTGAAGTTTACAAAACTTTTTTAATATCGGTTTCAAAAAACTAAACTTTCTTGCGAAAGACATTCGCCCAGCTATTCAAGGGCGAGGAAGAATTTAAACATACGTCCACATACGAGTAGTATGCAACTGACCAAGTCCTTTTGCCGGCCAACTATGTAATACGTCTTGCGTACTTCCAGTGATTTATTAATAACTATCTACAAAAATTAACATTATTGTCGTTCAGTATTTGCATGGCAATTTCTTGTAGAAGAATAATTAGGCCCATTTTTTAACATCACCAATGCAAAGCAATCCAGAAATAATATTTTAACTGATTTTTCTTCGAGAACTACAGGACGGTGAATAAATGTTAATCTGACTATTTTCAGCAAATTAGTGTCGTAGAATAGATGCAAGACTATGATTTTCCTCCATGTGATTTATGAAACTCGCCTGATAAGCTTTCATACAGAAATGGAGTCCTCCTGCGAGGCCTTTTTATTAAACAATTATAGACTGATTTGTGTTCTCTTCTTTGCATAATAGGATTCTTAGAACTTCTGCAGCTACAATTGTTCAAAATTTTGTAAAGATAATGCTAGAATTGCTTTAAAATACTTTTGATTAGAACAGGTACATTAATAAACATTGACAAACTAATTCAAGTGGACTAATTCAGTATAAGTTAAGACAAATGTTTTCTCGTATTAATTTTTGATAGTTTAGTATATTAATTACTCTGTTTTAGCAAATTATCATACGATTTTAAGCAAACGATAAAGATACCATAAGAAAATATCTATTCTTATGGTATTCAGATCCCAAGTACTTTCCATCCCATATGCACATAGTACGAGTATTATGGATTATATGGAAAACAATTGAGCTAATAGAGCATGATGAATTTCTTAAAAAAATAATATATGTATAAAAATTTTATTAATAGTTACCTCTTATTTCCCCATATTAGTGTTATTGAAAATAATGACAATTGGGTACCAAAACTTTACCACATTAAATGGATATTGTGCCATTTATCATCACAACTAACATAGACAGATGCCATAGACCAGAATTGGCAAAATCCATTGCAACTACTTTTTCGTAAAAAAAAAAATACTAGAAGACAACTTTTATCTCTATGTACTAAATGGCTGTTTTCGTGTGTATGTCAAGAAATTCTTAGGTCGATGTACGAAATGTTTTTCGTTCGAATTTTGGCACTTTGACACAATCAATATAGTAAATCGACCCTTGCGAACAATGTGGTAACTTTTTTCTTTAATCCGAAGCCTCTAGAGGCATGCTCCGGAGGTGTCCTCGATATGAGCCAGGGGGCCAGGTGGCGCAATGTTATTGCGATTTGCTTACTCGTATGCTATTACATTACTACTACTTATATACAACTAAATATATAATAAACCATTACCCAAGTTGACAAGATAATATCGTTTTCTTTTCGATATAATAGAAGCAAAAATATAAAAAATGCAGTTAAATACCGACGTTTTGAAAATACTTTTAATAAACTTAAATGTCGAAGATGAGAAAAAGAACTAGGATCTATTATAATGTAATTTTTACAGTGCTTAGAAATATTATGAGATACTCCTTAGGTAATTACATTCGGTTAAATTTCAGACACGTATGGCAAATTTAGTCTCCTGTTTGTCGTGCAGCGGAAATTTGATTTTGCCTCCAATACCGTGTGGGTATTCATAATTTCACTACTAACGTGCAATTAAATTAAGCGTAACAATATAAAGATAACGTTATATGACATTGGGTGTTTAATTTCATACTAAATTCTGTAACAAGTAGAACACCGGTATACAGTTTTACTCGAGGTACACGTTACACAATCACTTCACTGATTGATAATAATTATGATACAGTTTGGCTCGGCGAAATTATCTGTTTGAAATCTATATATGGTCGTTTGTGGTATACGGACCGATGTAACCGATATTACTCAGAATCGGGCGGCGGTATTACAAGATATATGTACATTATAGCATAAATATTGGAAAATGGAGTAGAAAGGAAAACATTTGTTCATAGCGTGCAGTATTAGACGTATATTTTTTTATTGTATTTATTTCACGCGTGTATATAGTTAGATAAAATGTTTTGATATTAGTCGCATAATTTAAAATACATAAAAAGTAAATTATATACATCTTAAATGAGGTTTTTTTCGAAATTCCTTATAAATTGACTTTCTATTAATATTCTTGAATTGCTTCGGCCATTAATTGATGAAAATCCATATTTATACAAAATTAAAAACTTTGCTGGTTAGATTTTCACTTTTTATTTGTTAAACATAACAATTGCTTCGCTAACACAGTGGCTTCTTCAGATGTTGAGTACATGTAATATTTAGTCTATGTACTCAATATCTGAAGAAGTCACTGTGTTGCGAAACAATTGTAATGTTTAACAAATAAAAAGTGAAAATCTAACCAGCAAAGGTTTTAATTTTATATTTCTATTAATATATTACTAATATTTTTAAATACTGTCAACAATAATATCGTAACTACAAAATTATTATATTCTTTATGGGATGCTTAAGAGATTAAGGATATCTTCTAACACTTGAGTATGCTTTGCTGTCGATTCGCAGTAATGATTGTAGCTCATTGGATACGGTGAATACTTTCTTGGATACTGTAGCAACTTGTCTTCCATGAAAAGTTATGTTTTCGGTTTCTCGGTACTCAACGATTTTTACGGTCAATTATATTTTATTGACAAACTCACTCATGACGTGTACTTTGTCGAAAAGTTTCACAATGGTGTTCTCGGCTTCCTGTGTATTGTTAACGCTCTTCTTCGAATAATCGTGAGGACTTCTCCCAGAAAACATCGTATTTACGTAGTCTTGTCGCTATTGTATGAGAAAGTCTCTTACGGGTTCCGTTTCATCAGAAGCCAATCAAATATTTTGGAGTAATTTTGAAGAAGCTGACATAGTACTAACAGCTTGCATTGTACTATTATCACTCTGTTATTTTCGTAAAGGTTTTATTTTAAGTGAGATTCGGCTCCAATTTTGTAGTATGTACTAAAAATTAAATATAAATGTTGAAAAATTAAACATAATTTTTGTTGAATTGAATCTTTTTAAAATCTTCTTATTTTCCATCTTATATTTATAATGTAAAATAATTATTAAAAATTGTTAATGTTATATATCGCTACAAAAGGCATCATCATCATGAGGTCAACAGTCCTAAGACTGGTTGGACGCTAACCTCCAACTTCTCCTATCTTGTGCTAACCTACGCATTTCGCTAATTGTGCTACAACCTACATCCCTTACTATTTGCGAGCAGTAGTCTAATCTAGGCCTACCTCTGCCTTTCTTCACTCCTATTTCTGCCTCCAAAATATCGCGGACTATTCCCCCATGTCTCAGCAAGTGACCTACCATTCTATCTCTTCTCTTCTTTATGTTTTCCACATACTTCTTTTCTCGCCGACTTTCTCTAATACTTCTTCGTTTTTAACCCTATTAGTCCATGGTATTTTCATCATTCTTCGGTAACACCACATCTTAAAAGCTTCTAATTTCTTCCTACTTGCTTCCCCTACCGTCCAGGTTTCGCAACCGTATAGTGCCGTGCTCCATACATACGTTTTCAAAAATCTCTTCCTTGTTTCTAAGTTTATTACCTCCGAGCATAAAAGTGCTTTCTTTTTATTAAAAGCTATTCGACCCTGAGCTATTCTTTGTTTTATATCTTTATCGCTTCTTCCATCTCAATTTATTTTACTTCCTAAATAAGTGAAGTCTTTAACTTCTTTCAATCTTTCATTATTAATTTGTACTTTCGTTTTTGCTCTGCTCTCGCGTCCTCTGCACACTAACACCTTTGTTTTGCTTTTATTCACCCTCATTCCGTATTCCTCTGTCAACACTGCCTCCATTTAGTTCAATGCTGATTCTAGTTCCTCCTTACTAGATGCTAATACTGCTATATCATCCGCGAATCTCAGCATTTTTAGTTTCTGTCCCTGTACTTTAATCCCGAAATCTACTCTATCTTTTACCACATTAATCGCCTCTTCGATGTACAGATTAAAAATTAGTGGTGCTAGTAGGATTTTTTCCCCTTCTACTTCTATAACACCATTTTGCTCTTTGTATAAACTGTGTACTACTCTCCTATCTCTATACTTCATTCCTGCGCTCTTTAGTATCTCGAACATTTTTTCCCATCTTACGTTATCAAAAGCTTTTTCTAAATCTACAAATCCTATATAAGCGTTCTTTCCTTTTTCTATTGTTTTCTCTAACATTACTCTTAGCGCTAGAATAGCTTCGCGAGTTCCCCTATTTCGCCTAAACCCGAATTAGTCTTCTTCTAGTATTTCCTCCGCTCTATTTTCCATCCTCTTCTGCACTATTCTGGTTAAGATTTTTGACGCGTGGGAAGTTAGGCTAATCGTTCTAAAGTTCTCACATTTGTCGGCTCCTCTCTTTTTCGGTATAGTAACGATAATGTTCCTCTTATAATCCTCCGGCATCTCGCCCGTTTCGTATATGTATTTTACCAGTTTAAACATCCTATTTACTACTTTCTGTCCCGCACATTTCAAAATTTCCGCCTGTATTTTATCTACACCCGGCGCTTTATTGTTCTTTAGCCCCCTTAGTGCTATTTCAAATTCCTCTCTCAATATAGGTTTTCCTATATCTTCTCTATCGATGCTAGATTCTTCCTCTAATATCTCTCCTAATTCCTGACAAAAGGCATATGGGAAATATATTTTTCTGGAGTATGTATGGAGTCATATGCATGACTCCTAAATAATTCTTCACTCAATCGCTGCGCACCAAACTAGTCAAAGTCATTTTACAAATATATGCCATAATCATTTACAAAACGGTGGACGACATTATGTTAAATTAAATTTACGATAACTGTTAAAAATAATATTAGTTACTCAATTCCATCAAAATATGAAATTAATGTGTAATTATGTTTATTTGATTAATAGCGATATTTAAAATACCATTTCCGCAATCTTGATGTACTTCATGATTTTTTGTGGTTAGTATTGTAAGAAATATGTATTAAGCTGCCACTTTATTATTTATCCATCTACCAGTGTCGTGCCGAAACATTTTTGAACAGTGTCGTGCCAAAAACGCATTTTAGGATAACAGTTAGTACAATATAAATCCGTCAACCTATGACAGAGTAATGGAAAGGTTCTCCACAAAAACATTCAATGAAAGTGATATTTCCATCAAAATAAATGAAATAAATTCAACCAAAATCGAAATAAATTAAACAAAAATGAAATAAATTTTACAGAAGTATTGAGACGCCAATGAAACAAATTATAGAATAAAGCTAGGAAGTGACTTCATAATTGCATTTTGTTCGGCAAATTATTAACTGTCTATGCCGTACGTAGTTGACTGAAGCATATGTCGCTAGACATACATGCTGGTAATTAGTAACAATTGCAAGTAATGTAGCATGTGATCTGTGCGTCGCCATTAAATTGATACACACGCAAAGGTCCATTACACAAATTGTATTGTTTATATACTAGAGTTGTCGATCGACAACTCTAAATTAGTCAGTGTTGCATTTATCTGTAACACTATACATAGTAATAACAATTATATGGTAGTAAAATAGTCAACACTAAGGTAGAAAGTACTCATATGTAGGAAATGACAACAAAATACTATTTAGATGTACCAAACATGGAAAGAGCTACAACACAGTCTAAAGAAATCTTTATAAAGTCGCAGCAACGACTCCTGTTAGTGCACTAACAAACATGGTATCAGTGAAATATTTTAACTATGCTCACCTCAACTAACTGAAGCATAAACATTAATTTGAATACTTTTCAGTTTCAAAAACAGAACAGCCACTTTACCTGATTCCATAAAATTTATAGTGACTGATTAGAATTTTTTGTTTTACTGTAGTATCATAATAAAATTCTGGCAATAAAATTTGGAATACTACATGAATCATAAGGTACGTTAAAAATAACTTACAACTTTTTTAGGAAAACAATAGTAAAGTACATTGTATACCACAGTTTCAGTACTTATTCATAAGAAATCATATATTAATCAATATTAATTTTTCTTACTTGCCACTTAATTATGTAAATACTATTGTATATACTATGTATAATTTTATGCTATACACTTGATATGTTATGTACTTTATTAATAAATATTATAAACGTACTAGTACTATCCAATACAAAGACCTTCAGTATTTCCAAATTCGAAATCACAACGTTTGGAAATTTGTTTTCGTTTCGAATTTTTCGTTATTTAACTTTTTATATTATTTAAGATGCAACCATACTGAAATATATGTGTGACAAACGTATGTTTTAATATGAATGTTCACAACTGTAGCCGAAAAAGGTGAAGTAAAATACCTCTTCAAGCTAACATGGCATGATGGATTCTTCATGAATATGATCATATCATGGTACCAAAAATGTTCACAAAATACTGCTCAAAATGTGAGAACTCCTCGCATACATATATTGTCCATATGTATATTTGACAGGCTATGTCTGCACAACTGATACCACTCCATAGTATTAATAGTCTATATGTAGAATTATTTTCTATCAATTCATTTTAAATTTGAAATGATGGAATTTACGTATAAGGTATATCGCTATTATACTATCAATACATAAATTTCAAGAATACTGAATACTAGCTAGATCCTTGACTGAACTCATTGAAGCGTATTACGTTTATAATTTTTAAGCGTAGGTCATTGTCAAGAATTGTATATACAATGACAGAAATGTTATTTCTTATGAATTTCAATAAACTTCAGTCAAGTATTTATTTATAGGTTGTTAGTTTGTCACTAGCCAAACACATACCGAACACAATTTGAGAGGTGCTGTTTAAAATTCTATTTTAAAATTCATTATTTCAAATTCCATTATTCTTTATTATTTATTTTATCGTGTGAAATATATTTTAATGTATGAGTTACTAGTCAATTCATATTTATAATTAATGATTGTTTGTTAAAAGTATTGATGTACCAATAATATTTATGTAAAAACTTAATAATTGATTCTAATACTTTTAATAGTAATAGTAGTTAGTAATAAAAATCCAAATCAAGAATCTCCTTAACCCCCAAACATTATAAGAAACAGGAAATTAGCTTTCCACAAACATCGGAAGATTACACGTTTCTCAACGCTCGATTCGCCGACCAAGTTGGCATCATGGGGAGACGATTAAAACTACTAACTGAAATAGTTCTAATTATATCTCGATGATGCCAAGTTGTTTGGTGATACACGCGTTGAGAAACGTGTAGTCTTGCGGTGTTCGTGGAAAACTGGTTTCCTGGTTTTTCTTTGTTGCAACGAAGGTTCCAACACCATTCCAGGATCTCAAAAATGATTTGAAATATGACCTATATTTACATGAATTTCCTTTAGCTCAAATGTAAAATTAAAATTAAAATAATTAGGAAATTGAAGTGGTGTTGTCGGGTAGCAGTTGGAAGTTGCCCCAATTTCACCAAAAAAATTATTTTTAGAGACGAGATGAATGATATTTTTGGATGAATGAATTGAATATATGTTGAATTGAATTGAATATATATGTAGACATATGATAACATATATATTTATGAAAGTATATTTTAATTTTACGGGATTATTTAGAGCTCACTTCTCTTTGTGACTACTACTTGATAATATTTGCAAACATATAAGCTTGGGTTATTATTTAATTGCAACCGTTAACGTTAAGAACAGCGGTACTATACAGCCTAGATACTAAATACGTCAACACTTCAGAAAACAAATCTTTCCTCCTAACAATTTTTACAAAAATAAAAGCGTGGGTCATTATTTAATTCCAGCCCAGTTAGCATTAAAAACGGCTTATTAACCAGGGCAACTACAACTTCCTGGAGTTTTCTATAGTGTTGTACAATGCGTAGTCATATAAATGATAATAATCATTTCCTCAAACAATACATATAACCGAGTTGCGTAAAAATAATGCAATAAAAATGATTGGCGGCGGCGCGCCGTACGTCCTTGTATAAAATGCGGAGTCACTGAACTGTGTAAAATTGGTCGTTATTATCTGCATTCCCTCAAGGTCACGATATACAACCCATTTTTAGGTCGTGTGGGTAATAACAATCGCAACGCATTGTTAATAGACATAAAAATGAAAGTAAAGTTAGGAGAATTGTTTTTGGTATAGTCTGCAGTTACTGCTGTTGCAACGTTAAACTCGTGATCACATAACGGTGAAATGCACAGTTATAACAAAAATCGTATTTTAGATATTCCACATGTATAGGGTCTTTCAATAGGGACACTCAAAATTTATTAGTTATAGTGGCCATGTTGTTAATGCAACATGTGTATGAAAAGTTATAGCGTTCAACAACGTACGTCATTACGTAAATCATTAAATTTCATTTTCAAAATCAGTGCTTCATTCTAGGAACGTTTCACGCTTTACGTGATTTATATCCTAGTCCATAACTGTCCAGCCAAGTCGACTATTGTATGTTGTAAATAATGTATTCTCGAGACAACTTTAACAAAAATTCTATATGTTATTGCATTAGTTTTATGACAATTTTGGGTAACTACCATATATGAAAATGTATTTATTACAAACTATATATAACGGATAAAGAAGTTATATTACATTTAGCAAACTGACTCTACTCTACGATACTATATTTATAATACGATATTCATGATAGATATTAAAGTATATCATTATTGCATAATTTTGTAGGTTAAATAATTTATGAATTATTGAAAATTTTATATTATTAAAATGAGGTGTTATATTAAAATTTTCTCACTTGTCACAACTTGTTTAGATATACGGAACTCGACTTCATTCCTTTAAAGAATTAAGCTGCGAAGCGGAAATGTTACATATAGAGACGAAAAGAAATACGTCTACGCTCAGAAATGTATTCCTAACTCCCTCCATTGTTACTCGAACCCAAACATATACTGGGTCTACAGAAGCATACAATATATCATACATGATATATTGTATGCATATTATTTGCCTCTTCGGCTTAACTCTTTAGGGAAAGGAAGTCGACTTATGTGTACCTATCTAAACCTTTTGAGATAAGTAAGAACATTTTAATAATATAATATACCTACTTATGTCATTAATATAAAATCAACTACAGTTTATAATTTTTTAACGTACAAAATTATGTAAAAGTAATATAATTTGGTATCTATTATGAATATCGCCTTAGCAATATAATTTAAGAGTCAGTTTTCTAAATGTAAAATAAATCTTTCATCTTCTATATATACTAGTTTAGAAAATATTAGTTAGGTACGTATTTTCATATACCTAAACTTCTCATAAAACTAGTGCAGTAACCTTTCAAATTCTTCATACAAGTTGTCTTAAGAATATCTTATTTACCAGTATATGTGTAGGTATGAAATTTACTTAAGAAGTATATATAGTCTTAAATGTTCCCTCATATGTATGGAGACTTCAACGAGCAGTAAAGAAAGAAGCGTTATCAAATTGGGGACGCTCCGAGAACTAATTGAACGAATTTAACTTATCTATTGTCGGCTTAATATTTAAATAAGCAAGAATCAGTTAGTGTAAATAGTTGTATTTGGATTATTTGTTCTATGATTATGTGATAATCATAGATTTTTTATTATATGCGAGAAATGTTCTAAATAATTTAATCAATCTATACAAAACCTTAAAATAGCGTTATGCTTCCATAAAAATTACTTCAATTGGCTATTTATAGTTAATAATAAATGTGTTTGAACATTCACGGTTTCTAAGAATTTCATAAAGGGGACATTAATTTGTGTAGGGGTATTTCGTGTGTTCCAGATAGCTTGTTTACAATTTCTAGTTACATATATTAAATTATTGACTACAGATCCATCAAAATTATAATTAGTATTTTGCTTATTGTGGTATTGTATGTTATTATATAGACTCTCAGTAAGGGTTTATATAATAACTTACAAGACCACAGTAAGTAAAATACTAATTAGAATTTTGACTCTCACTTAACTGGTACTTTATATTATTTCAACACCAGATCCTCAGTAATGTATTACAGTTTGTTATTTCATGAAATTATTAATAGTTTCACCAAAATTAAATTTATATATAATTGTAATGAATATTGAATGAATTAACAAATATTCCAACAATTTTTATTACATATTCTATAACAGAATATGCTTATATGCTTGGTTGAAGTATATATTGTGGATTAATATTTGCATAATCATGTGACAAAATTGAAAGGCAACTGAGTTTATATGAAATATTTAATCACTGAACAAAATTTCTAAAAATATTATTCATTCAGCAGTATTGACACGATTTTGTCTTGTTATGAACTTGAAGAACTTAAAAAAGTTTCTCCTACGTAAGATTTCTGTACGTAAAGTACAACATCTAAAATAAAATAAACTTGACCTTAACATAAGCAGGGAAACATATTTTCTATTGGAGTTTTCCATTTTTCTATAATTTCTATATATTTATATTCCTTTATTTTACATTGAAGACAAATCTCAATTCGAGAAATTATATTCAAAGGAAAAGGAACACTTTTAACAGACGATTTAAATAAAGAAGGTTGAGAAGAGAACCTTTAGAAGACATAATGTACTAAAATATGGGACTTAAAACATCCCAACGAAAACGTAGATTACCTAATTGAATTATTGATGTAAAATCATTCAGTTTATCATTAGTTAACTTGAAACGGTATAAAAAATTCATTCTTAAACTATTATCCTCTTTACTAAATTTCTTACTGAGGAAATAATAGAGATCTGTATTTGAAAGAACTTTAGAGTCAGTGGATTACAGTCTCATAGAAAATATATCAACTATACAGATGCAGTCAGGTAATGACAACTATGAAGGTGTAAAAGAGTAAATATAATATGAATGTTTAGAACACCAGAAATGTCTGTAATAGACTCATGAAGCATGGCAAATTAAAAAAAAAATAATTAAAAAGGCAATGTATTAACACTGATAAGCCAACAAAACTATAATAAATGTGTGACATAGTAATTGAATTGCCTTTTATTCGTTTTAATAGGTAGGGGACTTGCTTCAGTAGGTAGTAGAGTCAATAAATTAAACTATTCTTGACAATATTTCAATATAGCTGATCCACTTTTTGCCTGATGACCATTTTCCATGAAAGGTAGGTATATCAGTTTCGCCCAATTATACAAGTTCTTTCAGTCACTAAGACAATTTTTCGTGCCATAGGTATTACTTTGAATAAGAAATTTCAAATAAACCGAAATTAAACACATTAAATCACTAACATTATGACAATATGAACCATAGTAAAAAGTACCAGCCCTTTTAACAACTATCCTCAAAATTTCGTCAATATTTATTTGTAAGTTAATGAAGATGTATACTGAGTTTCATCAATTAATTCTAGATGTTGAATTTTTTATGTCAATTCTAATTAATATAGTTCATGATCTTCAAAAATTTGTAATTTTCTTCTAGTTTCAAATACTATGCATCAATTCTGTGATAAGATAACTCTTTAAATAGTTGAAAGGAAAATCCTTTGCCTTATCTAGTTTTCATATTACTCGTAATATGCCATCCTTCATAAAATTTGTCGGGCGATAATAGGATATTTGATTTAGAACCTTTCTAATTCCTACAAGTTAAGCAAATATATGTACAAATTAAATACAGTTACTTATTGATATAGAATTAATGAAGGGACTTGGGATGGGGCTGGGACCTTCGATGCAACAACAAAACCAGCAAATCAATTTTCCACGTAAACAGAAATATTACACATTTCTCGACACACGTTTCGCTAATAAAATTGACATAATCGGAAGATAATTGGAACGGTTTTTAGGAAGTCATAGTATTTATCAAGCTAGTAATTATACCAATTAATCAATTTAGCGGCTCTAGGACTTGAAATTATTATTACACAGAAAGCACACTGCAAAGCAGCCAACTATTTACATTTGACGTTTCGGTTCTAGAGTTATAAAGCATAAATAGCTCAGGTATATTTCAATGGGTCATAAATAGAGGTTGTTCTAATCTAAAGCCATAAGTAATTACATACTCTCTTAGCGATTATGTTTTAAAAGAACTATGTATATGTATTCCTAACAAATAGAATTATTCATTTGTAAATTATTACGCACAGAAATCGACTTCGTTCCTTTAAACCCTAAGACTGGAGGCTTTATAAGAGGATTGCACTTGAGAAGGATAAGCACATTCAAGCTGAGAGGGAGATTCCAAGCTTCCCCCTCTGGGACTCAAACTCAAGCATACAATTATATCCCAAGCTGCCACCCCGGACCATAATACAAATGACATTATCACAGCCAGTTCTATAGGACATGGTAAATCACTCATCAATGTTGTGGACAGAGAAACAAGTACTTATTACCTTCACATCGGGACACTGTTACGAATATCCGTCCTCTTCAATTTATTTGCTGATTTGCCAAAGTATGCACTAAAATGTATTTAAAATTATCATTAGACAAAGGAAGACATCAACTACCACTACGCTAAATCAAGAGTCTCATCCATGTTGTGTATTATAATTATCAATCATATAACAATTGCAAGATAATTTATTCTTCATCTACAATGTATGTTACTCATATTTAGTAGTAGTATAAAAAATACTACGGCCTTGGGGATCAGTCGTGGAAATTACGCTTATTAAACCATTTCAACTTTTTTGGTGACCGCGCTCTTTCGGAATTACCACGTTTCACTACAATGAACAATTTAAGTTTATTGACCTTTAAGATGGAGAGTTATTGAACGTGACCCATTAAATTTGATTTGGTTAGAAAACCTTGATAATCGAGATGTATCACTAGGTTTAATAGGATCCATGCCACTACCACAAAACAAAAAAAGAAACAGAAGTTATTCACATATACTATTCATTTCATCGCTATTTGCCAAATAAGAAACTCTCTTATCTTGTCGATGAACGGGATAGTCTACCTGAGCCTAGCCATAAAAACAAGCCGCGGTATGTTTTGAGATTTGGCAAATAGAGATGAAGTAAACTACATATGTGTTACTTCCACAAATAACGGTTTGTGGTAATTAATATGTTATTTATATTTTTACTCATCGTACAATGTGCCTCAGAATATTTTCAGTGTTAATATTTGTGTATAACTGATATACCAACTATTGTATATGGTAATGTGCACCTGAATGAATATAAGAGTAACATACATATTAGGTAGTTTATATAATATACAATTTCAAGCACTTTATTTTATTAAATTGTATAGTGCACTGTTGGATATATACAGATGCGCTATTGCCTTATATCAGCACAATGCAAAACAGTGCCTAACATAACGTAGTTACTCAGCGCAATGAAAATTAATCATTTTAATACACAGGACGGAAACAGTTAGGTAATAAATCCAAATTATCAATGCAAAATTATCTCTGCTAATAGTGGGTTTACGATTTAGGTTTCTTAGTGCCTTTGTTATGGTATTTGTATATGGTATATACCAATATATTTTATATCACTTCCAGTTTCACCGGATATGGCATTGAATTTAAAATTTTAAATTGGACATTGTTTTATTTTGAGCATTTTTATAGAACGATCAATTGTAAACAATTTTTTTAATAGAACCATATCTCTAAAAACAACTAGACTATCAGCAAGAATCATTTTTACTATATTTCGTCGATCTTACAGATTTAACAAAAGAAAGGCGAATTTGAAATGCTACATCAAAATATAAATAAAACTTAAAAACAAAGGCAAGCTTTAGCGGTAATCCTTTAGTCTCGACATGACATGTGCTTTCTGGAACATTTTCTAATAACTTTCCCACACTGTTTTCCATTGTTTATCTGTTTCGATATTCATGGTAAATATGGTATTTAAGGTAGCGTCACAGAAACAGTGCAGAGGGTTTAGGTCAGGAGATTATGTAGTCACTGAAATGGATTATTGTAATCCACATGTCAATGAAAACATTTGTCAAATATTTATTAACAACAGCGGTATCATAATGTGGAGCTCCATAGTGCTGCAAAACTAAACCGCTTTGTCAAAATGATCATTGATAGCAGGATTCCACTGTAATTTAAAAGCGTTTACAATCGATCGTTTTTTAAGATTGCACAAATAAATTAAATAGCATATTTAAAATTCGAAAATTAATATATTGTCCAATGATCTGGAAATATAAAAAAATTCTGTTCATCTTTCAGTACTTTATATGCTAAAATAAAAAGTTTGTTCATGGGATCTATGTCGTAAACTCACCATTAATATAGGTTTAATACAGAGGTATTTCAATAATACCTGGTACAGAAAGAATTATAGCTTTTTAAATATGATAAACTGTAATTTTACAATGAATAAATGTATTTCTAATAAAAAAAAAGAACGAATAATGACGATTTCTGATTAAATTTCATTCAAAAATTGTAAAATTATCAATCATATTATGATACAAGGCATTACATTAACTACAATACAGCATATTTATGTTGAGCTAACTAAGTACAATCAATGCATTTTCGTATCAAAAATAAACAATTCTCTATAGCCTTGCTTAATTAATGTTAAAACTAGATAGTATTCTCCTGAATGAGGACTCAGTAAAGGTAATTTTATAATTGATTGATATAAATAATTTTGTATTTATTATCAGTTCTACTAGTCGTCATATTGGTTTATAATTTTGCTCCTTATTCTTGTATAATAAGGATAAAAATCAAATTTGTATAAATTGCAAACAGGAAGATTTAATTGGAAATGATAACAAATATTTTTATATGTTTTTGATCTTATCACAAGTACATTTTAGGTTTTGTTTCCAAATATAATCGATTATTTATATTTAATACAATTTCGTAGTATTTATCATTTGATATTTCAGCATATTTTTCAATAATACTGAATAGTAATTATATTTATATGGATAATAGGAATAAAGTTATAAATAGTAGATTTCTTGAGAACCTATATGATTTAAGGGATATATTTCAACACAGTACTAAAGAATAGTACTTTCGCATTTTCAGTTCAACTCTCACCAAATGAAATATCACCGGAATACTAAATGGTGCCCAAAACAACTTATTTGAGGTGTCTTTTGGAATAACCTATTTCACATCTTAAATGAGGTTGGAGAATAATAAGAAATTATATACCTATTTTCTATAATTTTCACCACTGTTATGTTTTATGTGAAAATTACAATCTTTACATAGGGTGAGTTACAATAGAATTGCCATGATCGAGGTGATTTTTTAAAAACAGGTAACTTTAATTTTGGTAATTTTACTGATTTGATAAAATACACAGGAACATTTAATCCCGTAAGTAGTAATAAGACCAGAAAAGGAAAAGTAGATATTCCCTATTTTTCACCCTTCGATCATCAAAAGATGTTAATCGAAATCAAAAATAGCTACATGAGGTCACGTTCTTATAAGGGAAAATAATATCATGTATAATAAATATTTCTATAAATTTTATTACAAAATAAGTCTTTCATAAATAAATACATAAATATATTATCACGGTCTTTCAGTGGTGGTAGTAAGAGGGGGCAGCGTAAACCGCAGGATGCGCAGCGTGTCCAGACTTCTCCACAACTGCATTGAATCCATTATGCTCGTCTGCTGTGTAGTGAACAGTACGGAGAGTACCATCGGGCTCAGCTACTGTATAATAACCCTTGACAACGTCACCGTCTCGTTCTTCGTGTTGCGACTTGTTGTCTCCAGTATGGGGGTCCTTTACCCCGTAACTAAATTCATATTTGGGATGAGCATAGTAATCTATGTTATGGGAAACTGCTGGGGCATATCCATGGCTGATGACTGGCGCAGCGTATCCGTGAGAGAGAATAGGAGCGCCTAGATGAGCGGTTGTATAAGAAGTTGAATAGGCGGGAGCATGGCTAAGAATGCCAGCCTGAGTAAGAGCCACTAAGGCCAGGAAAGCTAGAATCTGGAATAAAGTTAACAAATTAAGAATGAAGTAATTGAAATATGTATGGTATATCAAAATATTACAAACTAATCTGTAAAAATATAATTTTACTCAAGCCAATAACTTTAAATAACTTTTAAAGCAAAGTTTTAAACCATAATCCAAATGCAGCTTGAGATAAAGTTAGAACATTTATTTCCACAAGATTGGTTGCAGTTAAAGGGAAGTACCAAATAAATACTAGCGCCTTTCATTATTCATGTGGTATTAGTTGAGAAATTTATGAGCCAAAAATAATAGAAAGATGATGGAACCTGATTGTTCTGTTCCGACTTATTGAAACAAATTGTAATGCTGTTAAATAAAGTCAGATACCGAAGTGGATTGAGATAGGTTAATAGAAATGATACTCATAGTGCCAATATTGAAGAATTTTACAAATATTTAGTATTGCTGAATTAAAGATTATCATTCGTATTCGTATCTCGACAGACAAAGAAAGTCAAAAATTTGGTTAATGGATCCAGGGAGAAAAGTGTGAGAAACGAATAATTGATTAAAATAATTATCTAAGTTTAAAATCTCACGGAGAAGTGATGTATGAGAAATAAAGAATAAACTTTAAATATCTTTCTAGATCTTTGCAGTTAATTTATGAAAGAATCAAGGCAAGATAAAATTCAGGAGTCATTATAATATGATGTTCTATTCATATAAGAAGGGTAAATTTGTTGTGTCAAATTTAAAAATAGTGAATAGTCATTCGGAAGTGTATAAAAGTTTATTTACTACTTGGAAGATTATTTGTTTGAAATATATTTGTAGGCTTACGTACAGTAACGAGAAGCTATCTTTTTTTTTGAAAGCCCTGAGCAGCTGCGTCGTCAAATCCAAACTTGTATGGGACTGTCTGCAACTGTTGAAATACCTTGGAAACCAAAACAGGGTAACCTTGAAATGGGTTCCAGAACATGAAGGCATTGAAGGAAATGAGATTGCCGATTGCCTAGCAAAATAAGGTGTAACTTCTACATTTTTTGAGCCAGAACCATATTATAGTATAGCCAAATTCCATATAAAGGAGAAAGTCCAAAAGTGGGAAGAGAAACAAAAACTTATCACTGGAGTCTAGCTTCAGAACAAAAACAAGCGAAAAGGTTTATTCGCCTAAAAATACTAAAGAACTTCCGAAACTCAACAAATTGGAGATAAGGCAGATAACAGGACTTCTTACAGGACACTGCCCTCTAAGGTACCATCTTAAGAAGATATGCAAAGTTGAATCAGATCCATACCGCTTCTGCAACGAAGCAACCGAAACTGCGGAACGTATACTCTGCACCTGCAGAACCCTTTACCGCAAAAGGCTACATTATCTAGAACAGGTAGACATTTATCCTGCAGAGGTAAGAACGTTGGCTCATAGAAGAATCCTAAGTTTCTATAGAAGTCTAGGAATCGAGGAAAACTCGTAAATCAGGTCTCGTAAATAAGCACAATAGATCTAATTAGGTCGCAGTGCGGAGATTCCTGAAGAAACCTAAATGACCCAAACCATATCTAATATAATTTAATCTAATCCTTTTTATTTTGTTAGGTTCCACTAGTTTCAATATCAGAATAAGATTAGTTTTGTTGAATAAAGTACAAGCATTTTAAGAAATTAAACCACAATTATCTCATTTTAATAAACCATAGTAACCTTCTTTACAGAATTATTTATGCAGATAAGTACAAATTTTTCGTAACACATAATTCTTAAGGTAAGTATTTGGCTGTTTTAAAAGATACGTATCATAGTATACAGTATTCAGCCAGAAATGGTAAGTGTTACATGAGAAAACTACCATTAAGGTTTGCATATGCCCAGGTTTATAACTTAGTATCGTTGGTATAATTTACTTTATAATTTTTAATTATTAATGTATTTAATAATGGTAAGTGAAAATTGCAAAAATTAATTAATCACACTTAAGTTAATTATATTTTGTACTGACGATATATCTTAATTTTGCATATTTGCCAGAAACATACATATACATCAAGTATTTAAATATAAAAAAAGAAATGGAAAAAATGTGTTCAATGTACATTTTACCACTCCATATATATAGGTATATATATTTATACACATATGTATATAACTGTATAAACATTTTTCGAAATTTTGTATAACTTTTTAAACTATTATAAACGTACTTATATGTATTAGATCAACAATTAATTTTTACAAAAAAAAAAAAAACAAAGTTCAATGAACATCAAAAAGAAAAAAGATAGAACATTAATGTATATAAATCGTGAATAATTTCTATAACTGTGAAAAATTAACTTATGGAAATAATTGTCTGAGAACGTCAAATGATTAAAAAAAAACAAAATATAACAAACATCTAATAAATAATATCAACTGTTAAACTAACCGTGTTAAAATAATTTCATGCATTTTACTTATGTATGTGCCTCAGTAATTACTAAAAAATAGATTTATATGTTTAGTTAAACACATAAAAAGGCAACTTTTGCCGGCTAATATAATACAATGCTTAGGTAAGCACAATAACAAGTTATGAATTAATTTTCTAACAGCTGTGGCTAATTCAACCAACCACTGATCGTGACAAGATAAACATTTATATAATTATTAGAAACACTTAGCTATTACAATACACACCTTCGCAAACATTATTTACTAATTGACAAACTGAACTACAAACTTAAACTGATTTGTGTGAGAAAAAACTGTCTTTTATATGAATTGCACGCTTGACTGATATTGGCGCCCAGATCCCGCCAAAATATTACGAACAATATGTCGAAATTATGAAGGTATTAGAGCTGACCTAGAATTTTTTACGCAAAGCAAGGAAATTGGTAAGAATGGAAGTAATAAAATATAATTTATATCATGAACATATACGTGTGTGAAATATTAAATTATGTTTAATAATAAAAGTAGTATATTCTGTACCTTATAAAACGCTTTAAAATGTTTACTTTTAATAAAGAAATATTCTGATTTTAATGTAAGCATTTATTGATTCATTTAAAAAAAATTACTGATCTTTGGTATATTATTCCTTAACATAAGTGTATGGTAACGGATATCATAGTATTAATATAAAACGTTTACATTATATGTAACGTTCACTTAGTATTTTCACTTTGTACAGTGTTACTTTTCTGCATAAAAAACCGCCATCAAGATTGTTTTATCCTAGTAAACAATATTGGAACGTAACATATAGTAAATTAATAAATACTGTATTATAAAGTGTGTACTCGTAAAGTTTTGCATAATATTTAAAATTCAGTTTTTAAAAGACTCTTTCAAGAACCTGAAAACAAAAAACCTGGAAACACGACGAAATTGTATTTTCTTCAAGTTTTGTATTTGAGCTGTGATGTAATTGCAGTCTTTATCAATATACAACCTCCTATTTTTTTAACCTTCGGCCGGTCGCGTTGTTGCACTCAGTGCCACATTTTTCGCTTTTGCCGTTCTATTTTTAGCTCGGTGATGGGATTTCCCTTACAATTGAATTATTAGTTAGTCGACCCTTCCTGAAACAGGTAACGTTTTCTGGCCGGCTTTTTCCCTACCGCATTGGTCGCAATTTTATTGAGATGTGGTTAGCATCGTAGTCCGCTCGCGGGAGTTTTTGTGACTTGGAGCATTTGTTCTATTTTGTGCTACCCGCGACCACCTATATGAGTTTTTATTTTTGATTTCTACTATTTTTTGTTTTTTATTGTTCTTTTGTGATATGGCCGATGGGGAAACAATTAGTTCAGATGATATTCCTGCAATTCATCAAGAGTTATCAGACGAAGAACGTGATGCAATTGATAATGAAAGGAACCTAAGTGAAGATGAAGAAATTCAACTTGATCACTTCAGTGAGTCAGAACAGTCCGGTGATGAAATCGTTGAACATGAAAATCCTTGTCCTTTTTATGTCAGAAAGGATAAAAGTGATAAATGGGACAAGTTGCCAAAGAAGAAAGGTAAAACCAGATCCAAGAACATAATAAAAATTTTGCCAGGGCCAGAAAAAGATGCTCGTAATGTATCCACACCGCTCTATGCTTTTTCCATATTTTTTGACCACACGATTATCGGTCAAATTGTATATCTTACGAACATGTACATCCAAACAAAGAAAACAAATTACGGGAGAGATCGTGATTGTTTATCTCTCTCTCTCTCGTGTTCTCCCCATTTGTCATTTAATTTGTTGGTTACATTAATTAGAGAAATAAAAAAAATCGTTAAATAATCATATTTTTTTTGGCGTACTTTGTGGTATGCGCGACCGTTGGTGTCATGGTAAGGGACGCGACCGGCCGAGGGTTTTAAACAAAAATGATTTGCTTATTTTCGGAGTAATACGATACGTTATACAAAAATATAAATAAGGCAAATACGACGTTATCTTGAAGAAATTTAAATATCACCCAAAATGTCCTCCTCTAATGATCCAACATTGGCCGGTGAACCTAAAAACACATTGTATCTAACGTTCAATAATATTCGTGCTAATATTTTCTATTTTGATTGTAATTGGTTAGTCTAGATCTGTAATATTATTTGGTCTGTTAGAATAGACTCGCAACTTTAGGATCTCCGCAAGAATAAATCCAAGGGTGTTATGTTGGGTGAACGTGGTGACATTTAGGTGGTTCTCGTTACCTTATCTATCTACTAAGGAAAGTATTATCAAGAAATAATCGCCAGGAATTAACGACGACCACTAAATTAAGGAGGACCTCAGCCTTGTTGATACCTTTTTGATTCCTTTTTGAGGAACGTCGTTATCCTCATTGTTTGAATAAAGAACTGATAAAGCTGGAACTAAGTCAAAACGCAGAAATTGTAAATATCTAGCAACAGATAAATCTTCTTCAAAAAAGCAAAACCTTAAAGGATGGTTTGCTATTATTTTCGCTCGTATATTTACTTTACCCTGATGCTAGTTGGTTTTAATTGAATCCAATCTGATTATTCTCTTGACGAAACTAATACTTAATGATAACATCTCTCAAATTCCTGATATGAGATACCTCTGTATTTGTAAAGTGTTTCTATTTTTCAATGTAGTCATATCTTAAGTACACTACGTACAACCTCCGTCTTATAAACGGTAAGTAGTAGTAAATATGTCTTTGATATAATAATTATTGTATCATTTAATCTATTGCGTAGTGAGCATTGGTACACATTGAAAATAAATTTCAACATAGGAATTAGATGTACATAATTTAGAAAACCATTATGGTAGGTCATTCACGATCTATGTAAAATTTACTTACATTATAATTTAAATGTATTGTTATATAGGGTGACCTTTTAGACCGACGATATCTGAAAAACGCTTAACATAAAAAAACATAAAATTTGGGTGGTTTATAATTTATACTGTTACGTTATTTTGTGACTAAATTTTATTTTCATTTTCTTTAGTTTCGATCCTGAGCCGTGAACTTCAGAATTTTTAATTTGCCACTTTGTACGTTATTACATTTTCTCTATCCTTATTATAAGACAAATTCTGCGATACTATATTCATTGCATGTCTAAAATAACGTGGATCACCCTGTATAAAATAGCATATTTACATTTACATAAGTTACATATGTGGAATTTAACCTTATTACAGGAATCAATTTCTGTGATTTCTCTCATTTCAATCAATGAGAACATAAATTATAATTCAGATATTAGAAACTATATTTCTATCAATTTAGTTTGATACAAAATAAGTTATTATTGTACAGGAAATAAACCACCAAATATATAACTAATTAAAGAAAAAGAAGCTAAAGGGATTATACAATTAACATCCAGCTGTAAAATATAAAGAGCTTTTGTGGTTCGACATGTTAGGGATACGTTCAAATGTTAGTTATTTTTGTATTTAGCATTATTTATGTTCAAATGAAGTTTTTGGGCTATTCTCCTTAAATTGGGCTATATTTTCCTTAAGAATATTATGTAGTTTATGAAGGGTAAATAATGAACTTTTCAGAAGACAAGGAACAATTCCAGTCCACAATGTAGCTCTAAAAAATTAGCAATTAATAATACAAAAGAATCTAGATTTAATTTAATTAACTGTGACGTTAGACCATTCATGCAAATTTTCATCGCCTAGAAGAATACTTCTTATTTCATTGATTTTTTATTATTTCACTAAAAAAATATCTGCCATCGGTGTGGTTACATAGGTTACTTCTCTATTTAATAATGTTTGTACGTGATCATATATTTAAAGAATTATATTAATCAGAAATAAGATCATCGTTTTGTCATATATGAGACTAAATTCGTTTTTAAATAAAAATAAAAAGAACTTAAAATAAAAGAATATCAATTAGAACATAGATAAAAAAGCTGGGCTGTGAAAGTAATTAATATAGATTGTTTTATTACGCTTTCTGATCCCAAAAACCTTAAGATATTTTTTATACCTAATTTCTAAATTAGTGATATTGAAATAATGATATTTAATTTATATTTCTTTTTTTATATTAAAATTATGTACAAGAAAATAAATTATTTCTTGTATGAGAATTTACCTAAACATTAATAAGGGAAGCTTATTCAAATTAAATTTATATAAACTATTCAGTATTGCAATATATACGTATAGTTTATTTCATCGCTATTTGCCAAATAAATAATCTCAAAACATACCGTGAGTTGTTCTTATGGCTAGGCTCAGGTGGAATGTTCCGTTTATCGGCAAGAATAAAGTCTTTTATTTGGCAAATAGCGATGAAATGAATAGTACTTTTCCCAAAATATTTATGTAAATTGAAAAACTTAAAAAGCAACTCCAATTAAAATCAATTTTCAACACAATTAGATAATAATTTAATTGAAATGACTGTTTCGGTTCTAACAAATAGTTTCAATTCAAACTTATTGATGAAGAGAAATACCAAAAAACTCAATAACAGAACCGAATTCTGTCAATTATTCAGTTTTATTATTGAGTTCAGCCAATTAAATGTATGCTGCATGTAACAGAAATTATGAACATGCTGCAATTAAACCAGATTCAATTAACATACACAACTATACTTTTGTAGTATATGAATTAATGATACATCTGATATCCAATATAATTGATTTTACTATACAGATAAATATTCAAAAGAACATAGAAATTTGTTTATAAACACCTCCACGATGCATAAACAGCCACTTTATCAAACTGATTTGTTTCGAATGTAGCCACATGATACTTGTAATATGCCATTACGTTTTATGACACACATAAATAATTTAACAGTATAATAAGAGTAATAAGGTTGTAACCTTAGCAATTATATAAGCAATTACAAATTATATAAGTCATTGTTTATTCAATTACGTAATCTATTAAAAGCATGAATAGGGTTATGAATTATTACTGGCGAATGCCATTCATATTGTAATAGTTGACATCTATTTACTCTTATGTATAAGGGTAAAAAATGTGGAAAGTGGAATTGATTTGCTTGTGTGACGATTTGCTTCCAATATGCGATAGAGAAATTTTGGACCCAACCTTATCAGTTAAATTATTGAAAATATAAATTTACATAATGCCGTAGAAGGATAGGCGTAGGATATTTTGTCTTCAGTAACAAATTAAACTTTGTATTCTCTTGTTGTTTACTTGGATAAAATATTGACAATAAAGAGTTACATGACATTAAAATTTACAAAATAAAATATTTTATATGAATTTAATGAATAAATGAATGTTACATTAATGGGAAAGATATTTACAAAACAAAGATATTTAGTACTTGCGAATATTTAGTGATGATGATGATGATGACTACTTACTTTTTTATAAGTCATAAAAAAAATTATTATTGAGTAATCCACTGTCGACTCATAACAAAAATGTTTTCAGAAATTTTGTTGAGTTCGAGCTCTGTATTTGTTGAATAATATTCTCATTATAAAATTTTCAGATTCATCTTATCTTATTTTATATTTTGAACTGTTAGTATCCCAGCTGCATATAAGTTTCTGCAATTGATGCCGGAACTACCAGTGGCTAGTTATTACGTGATTTTGTATTAAATACACGACGTTACAGGTAACATCATCTTCAAGCAGTACATTGTAGTTGTTAACATATCTCTGCCTAATATCCATTGGAACCATATAGTTTTATTACTTCTCAACAACTTTTGGAACATTTTAAATGGTATGTTGTCACTAAATGAAATTACTTTAAAGTTCTTTGAACAACGAAATAATACACAATAGTAATAATACCAATAACCATATGGTGTCACCACACTTATGTGGACATATCACTTAGGTTTTACAATTTTAAAGTAGTTCCAAAGTAGCAGTTACTTTGTAGAGAGTTTACGTGATTCTTTAAAGTTATCAACTATGCAGTAGTAGTTAAAGTGAAAATTACGTTTACATTGTGTTATTTGAAACTTTTGATAATCTTTAAAAATAATGTTGTTTAGTCAACACCAACAAATTATTGAGTAATTATACTAATTTAATTAATACTGATATTTAAAATATCGTTTCCACAATTTTCACAATTTCCTTGTTAGTATTTCCACAGTTTACGTTCAGGTTTTTTATTTTGTTAAAAATGTATATTGAGCAGGTGCTTTGTTATTTGTCCATTTATCATGATTATATTTCACAGAAGAATTATGAGAGTTTTAATTTCTATTCATCGACAATGACAATCGGCATTGAAATAGTCCATGCTGCTTTTATCTCGTAGTACTGTAAGTATTAATAAACATAAACAGTTCTAAAACCTTAAAACGGACTTTTCCGCGCGTAGAATATTTCTATCTCGAAATTGAGTCGCCGAGAAAAAATAAACCAACACATAAATGCAGAATGTGTTTTATGCGACAGTTCTACTTTTTCAAATAGTCCACCATCGTGCTTTCTCAGGACCCACAGACAGGGTGGGGTGTATCATATCCACCTCAAAATCAATAGGTGTCGTCTGGGAGACGTCCCCGATCAGAATCAGTCAAAACCCGATCGATCCGACACGACATAATTCACTTATCGTCCTAACACAAAACATGTCTCAGATAGTCGGTCCTCATGCTTTCTCATGACCCATGGACAGGGTGGGGTGTGTGTCCTATCCACCTCAAAATCAATAGGTGTCATCTGGGAGACGTCTCCGATCAGAATCAGTCAAAACACGATCGATCCGATACGATTGAGTTATCGTGCTAACAAGAATAAATGCTGACGACAATAACAACGACACACACACAATGGTTTAAAAACCATTTTCTTTACTTTTCCGCACTCCACTATACTAGCAGAAAAGTAGTGTAATCGCGTAAAGAAAAAGTGAAAAAAATTTTTTTTGAGTTTATTTTTCGTTTTTCAGTCTAAAAACAAAAAAAAATGGTTTATAAAAAATTTTTGCTGTGTGTGTGTCGTCGTTGTCGTCGGCATTAAAATTTCTTGTTAGCACGATAAGTCTACTTATCTAATAATAAGTCTAATTTTTAGCAAAATTTTTGTTTTCTAAGAGTTAGGTGGCTGGCCTAACGCCTAAACCCCCAACCTGGAGGACCAGTCAATTTGTAATCAAGGTTTTTTTCCTCTAGCCTTCGACAAACCGATGTCGAACTACAAGGCAGTAGCTTCGCCTGTATCCCAGGCAGGGGCCCTTACAGGGTGCTATCATCCGGACCAGATGGACCCTGGTTTTTTAACGAGGTTGTTACTCCTCCCCCTCCTCCTTTCTCATCTCTTGTGTGATGAGACCCCAGGCTTGGGACTGGTATAGCGGAGTTCTGCTGAATTTTATGCCTTTTAGAAACTCAGAAAGGGATTCAGAACACCGCGCTGACACACACACACACACACACACACACACACACACACACACACACACACACACACACACACACACACACAAACACACACACACACACACACACACACACACACACACACACACACACACACACACACACACACACACACACACACACACACACACACACACACACACACACACACACACACACACACACACAAATGGTTTAAAACCAATTTTTATCTGTTTTTAGGCTGAAAAACCAAAAATGAACCCTAAAAAAATTTTTTTTACACGATTACATTACTTTTTCGCGTATAGTGGAGTGCGGAAAAGTAATTATATGGTAGTACATAATGCTCTAACTTTCATATAATTTGTAAATGTATACAACAAGGATAGAACTACGACATAGTTCAATGTTCATACAGTAGTCATAAGTAATGAAATGATCACATATTTCTTTAACCGCTGATCATATTTTAATGAAATTTGGCAAACGAATGTAAAAAAGTATTGCGGACTCAAAAATTATACAGGTAATGTTTACACGTTTTTACATTCTTTAGGAATTATGTCACATTTTGTATTTTAAATTAAATACCCTGTATATTATATTTAATTCCCGAAGAATAGAAAATAATCTATGCCACAGATTAAAACAAAATTTTCAGTTTTTGTTTCATTTACTTATTTTTCGGTTTTTATGTAATTTTTTGGCTGCAAATAATAAGTAGTTGCGGTTGGCTAAGTGACTCATTTGTTACAAATGTCAAAGTCTGATTGACAGTTATAGACAGTAATAGACAGTTTTAGCAATAAAATATAATATACAGGATAATTCATTTAAACTAATAGATTTGACAAAGTTTATGAAAGAGGGAAACATGCGAAAACATTACATATATCATTTTTGAGTTCGAGTGCTTTGTTACCCCTATGCATAAAATTTTATTAAAATCTGATCAATGGTTCCAGGGATATGTGACTAACTGAGTATAAATAACTACTTACCAACGTTGGAACTAAGTTGAAAAGTACATTCTAAATATCTGACAGCAGTTTAAATAAAGAAGTAAGATACTAGAAGACGACTTCTTAATATTTCAGTTGATACATGACAGTATCTTGATACTGTCTATGAAATTCTTGAGTCTAATGAGGATTCTCCTGATACCAATAACTGCTGCTATGATATAACTGTTTTATTCAAAGAAAGTAAATTTAACATCATTCAATTCTTATAGTAGATGTACTTTGTAAAGATAGAACTTTATAAGAAAAACTTGTCTAAGAATTTCTTCACAATTTTTCAGTTGTAAAATGGTCTACATGATTGCTTTAATTCGGCTGGTAAAATTTTGAGGATATTCTTAAATTTCAAACAATATGTTATTAAGATATTAAGATAAACATTTCATACTCCCGATTTCTGAAAATTTATAAATCATCTATGAACGATCTATTTCCTGTTAATCTTGCAGTGGGTTATATATTATGATATATAACTCACTGCAATCGGTTCTATATCATGATATATAACAGTTGACAAGTTACTTGGCAAGATATTCATTTATTACTTTATCTAACCGATATTAATACTTCAATTCTCTCTTGGTCAGTTCAAGAATTACTATTCACTTTATTGCTTACTAAATACACTCTTTTAAAATTCTACCAGACAAAATTAACTTGATGGTATCAGTAACAGAATTATTATTAATCAGATTAGTGGATCTGATATTTCTACACTAAGTTTGATATAGAATAGTTTTTGTTACTCTTTTGTCTATGGGCAAAACATTTTTAATTGAAATTTCTCAGAAACAAACTGATTTTGTTTACTTGTTCTATTTTACAAATAAAATTAATGTATGGTACAAGACCAATATTTAGTCAGAATATCTATCAAATATCAGATACTAGATATTTCTGTAGTTACAAAACATTTTTATTTATCAAAGTAACGGTATGTAGCAATTTTAGGTTTACCGCCCTGTATCTTATAAACAGTAAATAGGTAATCCCTAATGTGGAACACTATTGTACTGGAAAAATTTCGGGAAATCAGTTTTGATAAAAACACGGGTGTTGCAGTTTAAAAAAAATACTATCAGTATTTTTCACAAGTCACAACTGAGACAAAACCTGAAAAATGTAATAGTTGTATGTCAATTAATGCCATTCTAACAAAAGATGATCGTGCTTCGGATATTTTCAAAACATTTAGTTAACAAAATTATGAATATTATGCCAAACGTTATCGTCACGTTGTGTAGGTTCATGAAGTCTATTAATTAACAATTTTGACTTTGCAAACTTACCAATTTTAAATTAAAACGTTTTATTTTAAAGTCTATGTTTTAGTTATATTAGATAACTATATTATAGAAACGTGTAACTTAACTAACAGTGACAAACCTTTTATAGTCCTTTCAAGTAAAACCATTTAGTTGCCTGACTAATCCAGCAAAAATAGCTACATTATAGTAAGGAAGCTGTCTATTAAATTTAAGCGCCTATATGTTCCTTCAACCGAAACGAATATTGAGAGCAATTTTAAATATATAATATTGATTTTTTTCTTATTTTTCATTGTTTTACTATCAGGAAAGTGAGCGAAATAAGATAATCAATTAAAAGGTCGGATCTTTGTATCTTTTAATAGATCCTTATCTTTTAGTTTATTGTAAGTGGCTATTAAACATAAGACGAGAGTAGCATAACGAATGGGTGTATTCATAATTTACTGTTAATAAATTATAATTACGTGCCTATTTCGATTCAAACAAACTAATGAAATACTCTCGGCGCAATATTGCACAAAATTCAGATTCCTTAACACAGATAGGGTGTACGGAACGGATTCAGTGAAAGTCAAGTGAATATGTGCTCGAATTGTATAATAGAATGACAACGCCCAACATCATAGGTGTAGTAAAATATTTTTTATGTTGTAAAATAAAGTAATATTGTCTGGAGGCTGCAAACTGTGGCAAATTTTTACTATAAGCACTATTGAGTTTCGTACTCAAAATATTTCTGAATTATTTTCAGAACTTTTTTATTTGAAAAATACCTCTTCCAACATACGTATATTGCTTTCGTTTAAAATGTGACATATAGTCATATATACCAAATGTTATTAAGTAAAGCAAAAAAAAACCAGTTCGCTTCAATTTTAACCTGTGAGAGTAGTATATCAGCTCATTTTGCTATTCCTACTACTTGTGAGGTCTGTAATCAGAATATTTACGTAAGATGTTTATAAACGAATAATTATAGTTTCACAGTATATCATTTAGTAGTGTGGCCATCAAAATAAAATTTTAAACAATGTAAACAGTTTTATATTTTAAATATACAAAAGTTAAAAAAATATATATAAACCGTAATAATTTTGTTTCAAGCACTGTATTTGTTTCAAACACAAGTTTTTAAATGTAGATCATACAGAACCTGATCCTCAGGGAATTATGATCTTGTTTTCAAAGAAAATTATGTTCGATGAAACGGCTAGAAAAATTTACAAATAACTATTTAAAAATAAATTTTTTATTGTTTAAATTTCTTGCTTATATTTTAGGTTGAAAGTAATAAAAATGTAATAGTATCTTTTAATAAAATATAACTTTATAAGCTGATTGATTATTTCATGGTATGTTATATTGATAATTGAAAATATATTATACAATAGCCTTATATAAGTCAAGTAAAATATGTCTTTATCTTTATTCATATGTTTACAGTTATGTGTAACATTCTTCTGTAGTAGTGTTGGGAATAACTGATCTAGTTGGGAATAACTACCATAAGATAAACGCATATAATTAGACAACATAGACTCTAAATCTAATTCACAATCCATCATCTCTTAATTAATATAATTTGATCATTTAAAGGCATGTAGACCCATATACGGTTAATTTATAAAAAGAATGTAATATAAAGTAGTGATTATAGTTTAACTTGAAATATATCACGAAACAAAGAAACTATAATAAAACAATAATGTGAGTAATATTTTTTATTAAAGTAACTTTGAGTGTTGCCGATATACATATGTATACACTATGCCGATGTACTATAACGATATACATATTATACATTATATAATTAGGTTCGACTAATTAATATAATAATGAATATCATATAGAAATGGCAGTATTTATCCAAATTAAAATTTGAAATATGTTACAATTCAAGACATGTCTTGTTTTCCTGTTTAAAATCTACTTATACTCTTATTAGAGGATACGATGGGCATTCAGTTCACCGTTCACATTTCAGTTCATACTCGACGCGGATCTAATAAAAATTGTTCTTTTTTTTTTTGGCGTTCGTAACAGGGATGGATAACCTATCGTGTTTTCTTATAAAGATGTCTACAACAATACTTTCTGTATTAGGACCTCAAGAGGTTGCCTCTGTATTTAGGGTTCTATTGTGTGCTTGAATTCAAGTTTCTACTGAAAGAAGTTTGGCACTTCGCCTTGGACGAGTATATTTGGCCTTGTCTCTACGCATAAACTTTCTATTCGGAAAGAAAAACTTTAGGAAAAAGAACTACTGCGTGTCTAACTTAAAGCAATAGTTCAACTAACGAAGTAATTTCATATCGTTTAATTTTTCACAATATATTTTTTCTAGTGTGTGCTATATTTTGTCTTCAATATGTGGTCCAATACATAATAGTTAAAGTATTAAAATTTTTCTTGTATTGTCTTGAGTCATTAATTAAATATTTTTTTCAATGAAAGGTTGAAAATTTCAAGCTTTTATGCCCTTATTTGGGAATATATTATGCGAATTACTATTAATTTAATTAACATGCTTAGTGATAGCATGATAAGTGAGAAAATTACTTCATCAGCTGAAAGTACAAGTCTTCATGAGCAGTTGTGAAACTCACTAACATCAAATGATATTCTAATATAATAAGAAAATCGGCTAGAATTCCTCTGATGCGATTATGATGCAGATATTATATGATCCGGGTTGGCGAACTGGAACCAATATTGGAAATGTCATTGCATACTTGGGTTTGAGTCTCAATGAGGGGAGTACTACATCTCTACCCGAGTATGGATGTATTTGTCGTCGTCTATATGTGGAACCTTCTTCCCCACAGTTGGAGGCTTTAGGGGAACGATGTTGCGAGGAATTTGATGATGCATATGTCAACTTTATTAAACATAAAATATGTGTAGTAAAATACAATGCGATCTGCGTAGAAAGTTTCCTTATTATGATTTACTAATAAGAGCTAATTGAATAGTAAATATGTATATATCTCAACATATTTTGCAGTGTGTCTATGATATACATTATGTACATTATGTGAGCTACAAAGGTATTATTGGTAGAGCAATTATTCTTTTGATTACCGCCGCCACTGTTCCAGAATGAACATAGCCAACTATTTTATTTCGAGACTCGAAATAATTACTACAAACACGATTTATAAACATCAACACTGACCGTCTATTAACCAGTATATCGCCGTACCTCAAAAAATACATGTCCCATAATTGAGGTTTTTATTTTTATTACCCAAACGGGAATATATTTATTATTCTATTTGGTATTTTATGTTATTACTATTGTAATTGTCATACCTGCATAGTAATAAATTAAATACCATAATATTTTATTAGTATGTGTGTTTTAGTACACAAGAATAATAATGAAGTTGAAGTATTATAATTGGCAAACCGTTAACTTTTTAACGGTTTAGAGCAGTGTTCCATTTAGGTACCGACGAGCTCTAGTACCTCTTATCGCTTATTTTTCTTGATATTTGTATTTTGTTACACACAGGGCGTAAAACAGAAAATGTCATGAAAAATTGCTTTCAAAAAAGGTAAAATATTTTGGATAGTTAATAAAAATGGCTGATATATGGCTAAAAACTGTAAGAAATGAAAAAATGTATTTCTTTCCTACACTGTTTTCAGAAAATGTGAAAATGTCAGTATAGCATTCATATATTTACTATATTTAATATAACTGAAATTGTAAGGTTCTCTTGTGTTGTTTTAGTACTTTTTAGTTTTAGTATTAATTATTATTTATTATATTAATTAATTAATTATAGTATTTTTAAACACAGCAAAACTCAGTGCTACACGGTTTTGTAATATATATTTCAAAAATACTGATAACATATAGTATATCTGATGAATAAATGAAAGACACATTACTATGATTAGAGACACATTACTATAATGTATGAAAGATACATTATTTACACATAAACACAATTAATAATTTAAATTAAATATCATTTTCAAAAGGAACAATGTTCAAATGAGTTACGTTTTGGATTATATATGTTTTTATTTATACTTGTCTTGTATCACCTAATGCCTGAATGGTATTTGACTTAATTTTACATACATTTTAAGACACTTTATCAAATTTAGTCCCATAGACTTAAATTTGTCTGTCCATTTGCCTGTTACAATCTGTTGCAGGTAATCTTTGAAGTTTCATCAAAAATGGGAAAAATCTCCATTTTGTTGGAGTAATAAGTCATATGCAGAAGTGTTTGGATTATTTTACGCAGCAAAATGTAATTTCTTGTTATTCCGGCATTCCAATTTTTGCTTCCCTATTCATTCTAATCATAGTCTTTTCCATTATTGTAACTCGAAGCTTCCCATTTTTATAGTCGTTTGGTATAAATTTTTCGAGTTCAAGTATCGAGTATTTTATTGATTGATAATTTTTGTCCGATATTTGCTTGGAGACTCAGACAAATCTACAGTTCCCTTTTAACTGTTGTAAATTGCAATCTCCTTGTAATATTAAATAATTTATTGCTATTAAAAGTGCTACTTTTCAATAAATTTCCAAAAACTTACAACCTACTAAATTACAATCCTCTAGGTACTATCAATGTTATACAGATATCATTGTTCACTTTTAAGAGTAAGGTGAACAGAACAAATATATCGATCACGCTGACATGTTCTGCTGCTATATATCAAAATTTCACTATCCCCTGTATAGTATTCTTTAGAGCTATTTCCTGCACATCTGCTGGTCCTAGAAAAGCTTCACTAGTTCTGCCGGCGGTTTAAGGTAAGGAAGTCTCCTGTGGTAAAATATTATCAAAATTTAATGCAACATCTATCCAAACATAAAAAATAAATCTAACCAGTCTATGGGAAATTCCAATATATGAGGATCAAGATCATTTGCATTAGTCCGAATGAACAAATTTGAGAACTTTGATAAGAACTAACATAACACGTGAAGCAATTTTTGCTTACGCCTTGTAATTTTTAATAATAGTGGCCTCTGGATAGACCTTTAATATAAAAATAAGATTAGTAAAACTTCTATTTATTGAGACAAATAACAATAATTCAATATTGAAGAAATCCGCAGGTCAAATATTGCCTGGTTTCTATATTTTGATTATTTATTATTAAATAGTATACATACATCATATTAAACACAAACACAATTTTCATTTTAGAATCGAAAATTACCCTAGGTTAACTTACAATTAGCCTACGTATTATCGAAATTAATCAAGCAATAACACCAATTACCAATAGGTTCAACGACTATTGGTGGGCTTACCTATAACTTCTAACAGCTTCCATCAGTAGACTCGCAAAAGCTACACAATATTAGGCAAGGTTTTGTGTGGAAAACTTACCATCACTCGGATAGGATGTAAAACCATACTCTGTTATATATTAAGCAAATAAAATATCCCCACCCCACTACAAGAGTGGGGGTTTGCTAAATTTATATGTTGGGGATATTTCGCCTCTTGATGTCGGTAATAGGCCTTTGTAGCGGAAATAGATCAACACCAAATAAGTGTCAATCTTTTGGGATTGACACTATTAATAGGATTGTTTTGTGAATAAAACTTTACACTAAAATACACATAGCCATTAGCATGGCTTTGTATGTAAATTGTCAAATTATCAAATAAATTTTCTATTACATTTTCAATATAATAACTTTAACAGAACTGAAGAGAAATTTAATATTTATTTTTCAATAACGAAATAAAGTTTTATTTATATTATAACCTTCCATAGTTTATGGTGATATCAGATTTACAAAATAAAAATAATTTGCTAAAATTTGAATCGCTCTTGTAGTCTCTAACTTTAGCAAAAGTTTACGCATTTAATTTGATATTGCCAATGGAATTTTCTATATCATCTGTACGATGATGAACATCTCATCAGTTTAAAATTATTCTCATTGAAATATTATTCAATGAATTTAAAGTATTAAATGTACACGATATTTAAATGTGTTTAATAACTTTTACCTGATGTACAATAAATCTCTTGTTAGTAATTTCTTTCAAAATAGCATACAGCGTATATTTTACATAAATAATCATAACTATTCACTAAAGCGACTGTATTCTATAAGAATTAGATAACTTCAATAAAATTGTACATTTTGCAAAATGGGTGTGTAATGAATTTAGCACCGTTACCTTTTATGAAAATCATGCAGAATAATAGCCGAATTGTCATATTGTGAAATATGTCTGGTCTAACCTGCCATTCATTGCACTACATAGGTAATTGTGAAAATTATTTAATTAGTACATTAGCGATAGCTTGTGAACCAGTGGATAGGTAAAGTTCACTTGCAGACTACTCATGTATTAGTATAAAAATGCAAATAATTATATATCAAAAAAGAAATAAATTAGTGTATAGAAATTACTGATACATCTGAATGGGGTGGCTCGTAAAAATTATATTGTTATAGAGTTGTGATCGCTATCTAATACACGATTGAAATAATTATACAACCTTTAATAAATTATAAAATGAGATGTTTTGTAGTTAGTTCCCAGCAAGATAGATGTCGGTTATCTTTAATTTCTATGAATTCCTATGTGAAACAAGTCATCAACGTAATATATTACAATAATTATCTTGCATGACTCAACATTTCTAGCATGTGAGAAACTGCATATTTGTACGTTTTATATGAGTGAAAATTGTAGTAATAAAATGTTGACTTTAAATAATTTCTTGTATTTATTGTATCCAATTTGACAATTGATGTAATCAGAGAAATTGCTAAAGTTAGTTTTTTTACAGAAATGCTCAATGGGGATTACATTCATTTACGATAACATTTTTATTGCTCTGTTGGCATTATTATTCACGTTAGTAACCTGTATTTCATCATTGGTGATTCTTTATTGCCACTTACTGGTATTTACTGAACGAAAATACGATGTAAGTAAACTTGGACAAATCTATGAATTTCATAAAGTAAGGTCTTGCTAGTAATTATTTTGAGTAAAACATTTTTATCTGAGAATTGGCTTTATATATCTAGTTATTATATAATTACGTAAGGGTGCTAAACATGCAGGTTTCAATAATATTTCTAAATAACTAAAAGGACGCTGAGAGTCCAGAAGTATCGGGATTAATGCACGTTATGAGAAAACTAAATCTCTATTTTGAAAATCTAGAAGCTAATGTTATAAACATACCATTAGAAGGAATCCTAAATTGCTATAAGATAAATTTAAGTGACCAGCTTAGTTCCCAATATATAAGAAATATTGAAAAATCATTTTGAATTTGGTGAAAACCTCGATGTCTACCAGGCTCGCTTTAACTACAGTGGGGAACGTACTTGAGTTGCATATGGATTACAAAGCAAAAGGGCTTTATAATGCTTGGCGTAATTATTGAAAAGTCAACCGATATCCATATAAGAGAATTCAATCCTGCTGGTTTGAGAATTTCTGTTTTATAAATAATTGTTTTCACGTCGTACTCCAGGTCATTTTTTATGTTTCATACTTTATTTTAAGTTAAAATCAAATAGTAAACTATACTTAGTATGTTAAACTACTTTTACATCTACTATGTTAAACTACTTTTACAATTACATTTACTATCATTTCTCATGATGAGGCGAAGTCATTCTAACATTTTCAAGTTTAAGAAAATATGTACATTGTATTTCAACTTCAAAATTTTGAAAATTCTGAAAATTCTGAAAATTATGAAAATTATGAAAACTGAAAATTTTTAATCTGAAAATTATCAAAATTAAAAAATTCTGAAGTTTCAGAAAATTACGAATATTTTAAAACAACAAAATAAACACACACTTCGTTTTTACAAACTAATCCCTTTTAACAGAATGCCTTTCTTTGACAAACTATGACCTCTCTGATGAAATTTTTAGGTCTCTTGTCTGAAAACTATGATAGAATTTTCATCTATAAACTATAATCATTCAATCAGTTTTCGATAGTTTTTCCAATAAAAACTATACGATTCGAGGTAAATGTATTTTTCTTAACTAAATTGATATGATTAAGCAAGGCAGTATTACCAGGACAGGTTGTTTAGGTAATACTAGGTAGGTAGTAATAACTACTTTCCTTAATATAAAGAAATATAATGAAATATCGAAAAGGAGTTGACACTTTTATTCTCTTTTAAAGTGAAATATTGATAGAAAATATTTAAATGCGAATTTCAGCACCCACTTTTAAATATACCTCCTTAGGGGTGTAACTTTCATATAAGATATTTTCCTTCAATCGTCTTATTTTTGACTCTCGATTTACTGAAACTATTTTTGCTACATCATTTAAAAATATCCTATATATTATTACTTTTCAATCGTACATTAATTTATATTATATTATTGTCTTTTGAAGAAAGTTATAGGGTGATCTGGCAAACGTCAAAAAGAGTTTGACCACGACCACAGACTAACTTGAGAAAATTTAATTTATTGGACACCCGCTATGAAGACTGTTGAACGGCATATGTATTCTACCATATACAGTATGTTATGGTATAACATACTGGTTACAGTATGGTATATAAAATATATGAAAATGTTGATAGAAAAACCACTGTAAATAAATTCTGCAACTGTACAACCAATAGACTTAGTAGACCCAATTTCAAGCAATACCGTTAACTAACGTTAGATTTAAGCAAATACAAATCCACATTGGATATTTAAAGTCTATTACCGATATCCTCAATCACCAAATATGTGGTATGGTAACCCTTAATGAAATATAATTGGTTGTCTTTATTGATTATTTCTTGGTGTAATCATTCCTTCAATTATTTCCAAAATTATAAAGGTGTCTCTATTATATAGACTTGTTCTTAACTGAAAACAGTTTTCCTGAAACAATTTCTTGCGCTTTAATTATATATTTAATATCTTTATATTGAAAGAGGACCACAGAACTTACGATACCTTAGCGAATAAATTTGAATGAAGGAATGGGCCATATGATATTTTAGAATCAGATAATTTGGCTATAATATTCTATAGCCAATAAGATATAAAATATACATTATCTTTGACACCAGTAAACTTAGGAGTGATCACAGTTCAACGGAGGAGCCATGGAGAAGTTCGCCTCATTCATTTGTATAACAGGTTAATTATTGTCTATTCAATCTGATATTTTTTTGCTCAAGAAACTATCCTGATATGTAGTGTACATAAGTAAGCTCTATAAGAGAATAAAATAACGCAAAAATATCTTTCAAAAGGAATATTTCTGAATCGAAATTATATATTTCATTTTTGAGTGTGCTGTAGAATTTCATATACAATGTATGTACGTACATATATGAAATTGAAATGGATTTTCCAGTCTTTTCATAATAATTAAATATTCCATGTCATATTATCACTGACTGAGTTTAAACTTTTTATATTATGAAATCGTATACTACATACCTATTAAGGCAACTGCAAAAATTGTATTTGATTGTCAATTATGCATTTCATAATAATTGGTATAATATCCTGCATTGCATTAGGTTTAATAGAAATTCATTATCGACTTCCTTTTACTACTCACTTAGATATGAAATACGTCTTATAGATGCAAATAAATTGATATTAGCTTTTTAAGTATGACTGCTTCATATGTAAAATTATATTATAATGATCGTTTTCTGTTAGAATTTTCCAAAGCTGTACTCTTCCAAAGCTATATGTAGATTTTAATTTAAAATTTCCTATTATGCATTTCCGACTACAAATTTAATATTTTAATAATAATAATAAGAAGAAGAAGTTTCCAATAGACAATCATGCTTACATTATGATTATGGTGAATTGTTTAAGAGACTCTATTCAGTAACACTGTAGGTGTAATTTTTTTAAATTACATACAGTTCGGAAGAAAAGTTGGTTATAAATTTAGTCACTAAAAAGTACATGTCAATTTTATTCTTTGTCTTATATTTTATTAGGCCTCTTTTCATACATACTATATGATTTTTGAAATATTGATATCGATTTGTTTTAAATATAACGGAATCTATTTACTATACACTAATACTATTTTTGGTGGTTTCGGCCTTAATTTAAAACATCATTTTATTTACCTAAATAACTATTTGGTTAAAACCTCCCATTGACATCAATGCAGAATAAAAATACATTATTGTTTATAGGTAAGAAACATATTTTCCGACCAGATTGCTGTTGTTCATTGTCTGAGTAAACACCAATTATTGCAAATCAAGCTTTTTATTAATTCTAAAATTCGTCGCAACATATATAATAACATTATAACGTTATATATACCATTTTTTTTTGTTTAATTGGATGTAATGAAAAAGAGACTTAATTAGACGAAGTTGATTTACTATGTTGGGTAAACAATACTCAATACACTTTGACACTGAATTTTCATAATACAAATATGTAAATTATGTAACCTTCATGTTTATATTTGGATTGAAAATACCTAACTATAATATATATATATATATATATATATATATATATATATATATATATATATATATATATATATATATATATATATATATATATATATATATATATATATATATATATGTGTGTGTATAATAAGTAATACATTTTTGTGTAAGATTATTGTGTAAATTCATTATAACATGTGTATTGCAATATAACTCATTTTACACATTGTTTTATTCTTGTAATATTAACATTACGTAAAAATATTTGACAATCTACTAACGTATTGAAAGTGTAAAGTCTATAATCCGTATAATTAACAACTTTTAGTCAATCAGTTGTCAAAAATTGCTAACTAAAACTAAATTTGCTGTATTTGCATACAACATAACCCAATGATACCAATTACTCTTCAGCAAATAATTTTGATCATTACAATAAAATAATTTAATATTATTTTGCTAATACTTTTTTTTAGAAGAAAATATGTCATACCGACATATTTGTAGTTTGCAATGAAAAAATCATTTTTACTCCTTCTGCAACCGACTTATAGATGATTTTTACATTTTCAGTTAACGTATAGTAAAAACAATGCTTAGATGAGGATGCTATAACAAATCTCTACAATTTTCATTATCAAAAGAGATATTTTCCCGTTAGAAAGGGATCATCATCATCATCATTAGGTCATCAGTCCTAAGACTGGTTGGACGCTAACCTCCAGCTTCTCCTATCTTGTGCTAACCTACGCATTTCGCTAATTGTGCTACAACCTACATCCCTTACTATTTGCGAGCAGTAGTCTAATCTAGGCCTACCTCTGCCTTTCTTCACTCCTATTTCTGCCTCCAAAATATCGCGGACTATTCCCCCATGTCTCAGCAAGTGGCCTACCATTCTATCTCTTCTCTTCTTTAAGTTTTTCCACATACTCCTTTTCTCGCCGACTTTCTCCAATACTTCTTCGTTTCTAACCCTATCAGTCCATGGTATTTTCATCATTCTTCGGTAACACCACATCTCAAAAGCTTCTAATTTCGGGATGTATAACAAATATTCATGTTTTATTAACTGATAGTTAATAAATTATATTAATGATAGAATATTTAATATTTTTAGATATCAGAATTTCCTTCATCAATCTAGAATGTTCAAGGCTAATTTCAGCACTATCCCATCTATTTGTTTTCTAGTTAACTTGGAGTAATAATAGTATTTTCATTTTGTGAAAGATTTAATTCTTAACAAGTGCTTTCGATACTATCAATTTAATTACATATAACTGTTGTGTATAATTTACGTTTTCGTAATTATTAGTAGGATATACATATGTAATTAGCGTACATTTCTTCACAACTTCTGTACCACCAGCTTCAAGAAACAATTAATCGATATAAAGATAATAATAAATATTAAATATAATAAATGTAAAATCAATTAAACTAGGCATATATGTGGCAATTAAATGATTTACGTGAGAAATATTCAGTAATTTTTACTTTTTATTTTAAATCATTTAATTTTAGAAACTTAAATATTATTTTCCCCTAACTTAAAATTTGACAATATTAAATTAATAGAATCATAAGAGTCGATTAAAATCAGGAAGGGCGAGGATAAATGTATAGTGATTTTTATCCTTACCTATCGCTCACATCACAAGTATACATATACATATATTACATTTCTATACATCAAAGTAGATTACATGCATTCTGCTACTATTTTCTGCATTCAATCAAAAGGAAGTTATTTACATATAAGAAAGCTATCTTTCGCTATGCCTTCTTTTATGCAAAGACTATATTTGCATAAAATACGAATATGTTACTATTCAGAAAGTTTCTAAGTAGCAAACTACAACAAACTATATACCGATACTATAACCACACCCTATAGAGATAGTTGATACTGATATAGATCAACAACAACAAGAAATCTGATGGTAGCAACCTCTACGATTAAGGATATATAGAGTATCTCAACTCAACAAAGAATAGTTTGTGTACAACTGTTTGAATTATTCTTAATGCAACTCTAAATAATCGCCCACTTTCATAAAACAGTTGTACACAAACTATTCATTGTTGAACTATTAGTCGCGGCATGTTGACGTCGTATGGTCTGTAGATGGCAGTTGCTAAATACTGTCGCCCTGTCTTTGACAGAACACAAATGGCTCAATTCAAATCCTATAGTTCCAACTGAGATATCCTATATTAAATGACGACCATCTTTGAGTTTGAGAAATCAAACATTCTCAAAGGTAGATTTGTATGAAATGGTGTATGCTGAATTTTTTTAATTATAAGTTAAAACCAAAGAACATTTTTGTGGCTTTTTAAAAATGCTTCTATTTTATTTTTTACTCACTTTTTATATTTTTCAAGAGATCCCTCTATTTCATTTTAAAGAGTTGTTCACTTTATATGCCAAATCTGTTATGATAGTTAATACAGATATAGACAGATAGTTCAAAACATTAAAATGGAGTTACCTACTTTTTATATTTATGTGACGATATGTATCTCACTTGAGGTTTATTTAGTGCAAAATTTTACACCACATTTCAGACGGTAAATCATAATAAAATTCAGTACAGTAAAATTCAAAACAGTAAAATAGAGTTACCTACTTCTTACATTTATGTGACGATATGTATCTCATTTGAGGTTAATGTAGTGCAACATTTTACACCACATTTCAGATGGTAAATCAAAATAAAATTCAGTACAGTAAAATTCAAAACAGTAAAGTAGAGTTATCTACTTCTTACATTTATGTGACGATATGTACCTCATTTGAAGTTTACTTAGTGCAAAGTTTTGCACTACTTTTCAGACGATAAATTATAATAAAATTGTTGCAGTTTGAATAGTAGGACTGATAAGCATCTTATTCGATGTTACTTGTAGGTGTGAATTTTTAATTGTATTTTGACATTAATAATTTTATATTGTTGAATAATCAGCGATAACATTCTAATTTGACAAATGAATAAAATTAGTTTAAACATATCGATTGTCGAATCTTCATTACTAAAATTGTTTGTCATAGTTCGCAGGTAAGTCTCCTGTATAAGTCATCTTTCCAAAATACTACCGTCATCAATGAGTGGGCGTGGACTCTCCATCAAATCAATTAACGCACCGGCAGAATAACTGAATTAGAAGACCACAAAAATTGCAAAATTATAACACAATGGAAAGTTACAAAACCGACAACACCGACGGAATGTAATGTAGGTAAGCTGGGCAGGCACGAGTCAGGTCGCAGCGTCTATACATCTGTCCACCCAGATGACACACCCAACCTAATGGGGCTTAAAAACTGCACTCAACCTCCTATTTCCACACCGAATCCGCATCGTGAAAATTGTGATTCAATACCGACCTTGCTACCATTTTATGGGAACTTTCAATCGCGTTCATTTTTTTATCCTGGAAACTAAGCTTGGCAAACGCAATTTTTTTTGTCAAACCTACAGTAGTGAACGTTTTACACATAGGGTAGTCGTTTGTATAAAAGATCTGATAGGTCGGATAATAGTCCAGTGTAGTTTGATACTTTGTTCAATACAGTGCTATTACATAATGTACGCTAAGGTAGGGTCGTTTCGCCAAGTTAACTGTTTAGACGGTTATACTTTTTGCAGTAGAGCGCGTAAAATTTGTGAAAATTTTTTAAAGAAAATTAAAACTTTATTGTAAATTCATACCATCATTGTACACCAGAATGATACATTATATCTGATTCTATTTTGATAATGTCAACATTTTCAAAATCAAGTTTAAATGGCTATCTTAACAATACATTTTATTTAGAAGAAAAGACGAGCTAGTTGTGTATTTATTTGCAAAGGGCATTGTGCATTTGTCTCTATTGACCTATAATATATAAATTATCGTTAATAACGTATTATAATCTTTGTTTCATTATGAATTAGTGGACTGTGTACATCTATAATAATTAATATCATTTGAAACTAAATTAATTAGTGATAATTTTAAATAATCATATTAAAAGTATTATAATCCGTATTTTATTACAGTACCTATACTGTATAAATTGATAAATTACGCTGAAAAATCTTAAATAAACTGTAATACTGCATTTCATGAAGTTTACATGAAGTTCAGATGTGTTGTTGATTTTTCTTCGATTTTTATTTGAAAATTCGTTTAAAATCAAAAAATATTAATGATTCCCTAATTCTATTAGAAAAACAGACAAATGGTTATTTCCTAATTATATTATATTACTACTTGTTGGCCGTTAAATAAACTACCGACATACTAAATTAAAAAAATAAAAATACTATTTTAAAAAAATAAGAAAATGATAAATTTCTGTGGTGTAATCAAAATAGGTTTTTAACTTTTCATATTTTATTTTTTGCAGAAAAAGATATAATTTTGATAATAGTTTAGATTACATTAAAAATACTACGTAATTATAATTATGAATTAAATTTCCGTGGATATTCCAAATATAAATAACTTTCTAAATATGTGTTACGTCTATCAGTTTTACCGTTTTTGTTCATACTGCTCTAATTTCAATCAATTGAAAATCAATAAACATAAATAATCGTAACAACATTTTATAACAGACTAATGGATAATGCATTAATATAAATGTTACCTTGACTCGATTCGATCGAAGAAAAAGAAATGAATGTTGCAGAAATAGTTCAGCGTTTATTGTACTAGTTGTCGCTATTAAAGTAATTAAAATGCCCGAGCCTTAATAGTATTTATTATGCGTACTACAATTCATTCATAGATTGTGTCATTTGAATAATATTCAGTAGTTAATGGTACACATAGATAAAGAGTGCAATGATAAATATTGTAAGCTTTCACTTGAATGCAGGATTTACATTTTAATTTTATGAGAAATCTAGTAGGAGTCATCAAATCATCTCTTACTACGAGTATTTCTTATTTTATAAAGAGAATATTTTTCATGTATTTATTATTTCTTATTTTATAAAGATAATATTTTTCAAATATTAATACTTATATATTAAATTTTACCTAAAGAAGTATGCAGTCTATTACTCATATTTCAGTCTCCTTCAAGATATACTACTCAGATGATAATAAGGACATTGTCTAGAATGGATCGCATATTTGGTTATATATCTTTGAGTGGAAAATCAATTTTCAGTACTACATATTTATCAAGATAGATTTTTATATAAGCTATGTATTTTTAGAGAGATTCTATCTGGTTAACGTTTAATAGTAAAAATTAAAAAAATTGCAATATTGTTGTGTTAACTGCTATATTATGTAAATGGTATATGCTTGAACCAAATTTTCTGAAAACGGAATGTGTTTTAAATGCATAATTCGAATAATTCGGTTTTAAATGGAAACTGAAATATAGAAAAATATTTCTTCGAAATCTAAAGAAGTTATAAACAAATAAATGTAAATGGATTTAGTTAACGTCTGAGTTATCGAAAAATAGTAACATGCACTAGTGGCATACAAAAATGAAATATGTACTATACCATGAATAATATAATATCAAAAAGTAATAACTAAATTAAAATATCACTAATAATAATTAGATTACAATTGCTACTTAACTACTATTATTTCCTTTTCTAAAATTTTTGTTTGTATCGGTTCGTGAAACAAATCTAACTGAAGTATAAGTAAATGACAATTTTTTAAATCTGAAATTCAGTAGCTAACGGTAATAAAAGTTATTTTCAAAGAATAATAATATTAATATATTATTATAAAATTTCATAGTGTAATATATATAATGCGTTATAGGAATATGTGCATTATATTAACTTTTTATTAAATATACATTATTAGTACACAGTTGACACTTACACCTGGTGTAGTACTGCATCACGTGAAGTAAATTTTAATTACTGATATTCAAATGAATACTTCTCTAAGAACGAATATTACACGTTTTCCATATGTATGCTTAACATATTCAAAGGACTACTGTGAAAAAAAGAGATATTGATAAAATGTATCAGTGTTTAATATTAGACTGAATATATCAGGATCACTTTTGATCACTTATTTATCAGAACTTGCTAGAAATGGTGCTATATAAGTATCATTTAAGTGATAAATTTTCCATAAGACGTAAGATAAATAAATTAACAAGGAATGAAGGAATATTTTTATGTTAATTTTATTGGAACAACAAATATTTTGTTAATTTATTATTGCCGAACTTGCTACGTGTTATTATTGGCTACATATTTAACATTATTTTTCAAATATTTTCAGATTATAGCACTCGCTACCTTGGTAGCTGCAGCACAAGCAGGATTTCTGGGAGCTCCTGCGATATCAACACATGGCTTAGCCTTAGGACCTGCATTGGCAGCTCCTGCGTATGCTGCGCATGCGTATGCAGCCCCCGCGTATGCAGCCCCCGCGTACGCAGCACCAGCTTATGCTGCCCCTGCCATCCACGCTGCACCTGCGATTGTTAAAGCTGCCCCTTCGGTAGATTACGTGGTAAGTGCAAAACTTTTATATTCATTCCGTTTTGCCACTACTGACTGTCGGGTTTCTCGAAATTTTAATATTTGCTGAAGATGACAATGAAATAAATCACATAAACTCTTCTTCTTCTCCACTTCAGGGAGTGGGTAAATTTGCTTCCCATGCTCCACTAAAGACAATGTTTTTCCAAGCCTACCCATGTAGGTTCATTCTTTAGGTTTATAGTTCTTAAATATTTTTGTGAGTTTCGAACTATCCATTGTACATATATGTTAATTCCATTTTGTTTTGCGATTGTAAGATTTTTCGCTGACGTTAAATATGTATATTTAATTCTCTTGTTATTTTTGTTCGATTCTTATTCGGTCATTTCTAGTATAAACCTGGACTAATCTTAAAATTGTAATTTTCATGATTGGCACGTAAATAGCCCTAATGATTCATGGCTAATAACTCTACCGAGGTACAAGATATAAATCTTCATTACGGCTGTAATTAAACGGGTTCTACTCTAGTCTGAACGATATCGTTTCTGAATAGTATTCTAATTCCGAAACAAGTCACTGAAGTGTTCATATTTAGTCACTGTTTTCGTTATATTTAAATTACCATCTTCCATTTAATGTTGAAGAACTCGACAGCTCATGAATATTACATTAAAATTACGATGAATACAAAAACTTGAACACAAAACGATTTGTAGTAAAAGAATTAATGGAAAATGGCATCTTATTTATAATACGACATTTGATATTAGTTAATAAGAATTTTCAATTCCTAGTGGTTTCCACTACAGTAAATAATATATCGGTATGATTCACTCAAGAGTTTTATTCGATCCGACGTTCTGGATTGATTCGCTGCTAAAATAATTGGGATCTATCCCAGGAACTAGTTGTATGTCTAACATTCTCTACATGCGTATTCTTCCTGTAAAACAGTAGAATCGATTATTAAATAGAAAAATATCTATTTATACAGTGAGATTTTTCTCTAATTTCACATAGATTGATTCTTAATGCCGTTACTTATCACCAGGCGACTACAAAATTTTGTCGAACCTTCACTACGGTAATGAAGGATGTTTTACTAACCTAATATGTAAAGAACCTACAGTTTACATCTTATCCAAGGTACGGTATATTTTTTACACAAACCTCGTCTAAATTTTGCGAAATATTTATATCGCAAGTAATTAATTTCTTTCATCACAACAACCACATATTTCTCTTTCGCCTCCTTAAATTTCAAATTAGAAAAACTAATATAAAGAAGCCTGTTATAGAAACAATTTAGTTCAAGTTATATTGCGAAAATCAATATATTTCTGTGAGTATTCGTAAGAGGCATTTTAAAAACTGCATGAACTTGAGGTGGTACTAAAAACCATAGTTAAAATCGTGAGGCATTAACGATTGTTTGTGGTATTTCTATTTTTAGTGAGCTTCTATATTTAGTTTACATAAACTGAAATTTGCAATAATATTAAGTAAAATTAGTAATATTAAGTAAAATAGAAAATATAAAATATTTAAATAATTTCACTTTTATACGTTATATAAAATGGTCACCCAATTACAATTGAATTGAATTGAATTACATACATTTAATTAAAAACTAACACATACAAAATATACGTTTCACAATCCTAACTTATAAAACTAATAGAAAACTTCATGGCAATATTGACCCTGACTGAACTAACTCAGATGCAACGATGCGAATGAAGACCATGTACTTGACTTACTGTGAAGAATCTTCACGTTGATCCTCTCATTCACTACCAAGGATCTTCAGTGGTACCGTCAAATTGCAATGTTGTACCATGTGTTACTCGGTAATTAATTTCAGTAGTAACTTTTACCAAGAATAACGAAGACCTAGATTTCTACGTGGCTCGCCATTTACAGCTTTGCACTATTATATCACTTCTGTTCCAGTTTTACTATTTTTCCTGATTGCCTTATGTGTACGCGTGGAAGAATGTGGAGTGTACTTTTCATTACTACGTGGCTATAAATAAATTGTTGATCTGATGGACTTAATTTTACACTTTCTTAGGTTTAGTAAATCATAAATGTGTTATAAGTATTAAGACATATCGAAGGTTTTCAAAATGACCTAATAATATTGTTCAAGATATTTTCTTTGATTAGATGCGAGACTTGTATTCCCTGCTAGAGGTATCTGCCGCAATATTATTTGTATTATGATGATCCAGGGTAATGAATTGACCTCGGTATTGGAAATATTTTGTATGCATATGTTCGAACCCTAACAGAGACAGTTTGGCACCTCTCCCTAAACAAGGATATTTTGTTCTCATCTCTATGTGTAACCTTTTCTTCCGGGTCTGAAGTTTTAGGAGAAGGAGATGCTTTTCATGGCTATACATTTTGATTTTAAATATTGAATACAGAGTAAATATTTTTATTAACAATAACAGAAGTATTATAATATTTACGTCGGGTTTTCAAATTGAATTCTAATAAATTAGTACAATGATTTTGTCCCTTCTATCAAAGGTCTAACTTTTCGAACATTTTTATTAACTAAACTTTCTGATATTTCTTGGCTTGAAAAATATATTAGGTAATAAATAGTTATTACATATTTAAAGTTGTAGAATTTTCAAATAAATCTAAAATTACCATGTACAAGTAAGTAGTGTAAACAATGAATAGGGTATCTGATTTACCGCGAGGAAAATAAATTGCATTTAATTTTTCAATAAAATAAATATAGATAGGATTATTGATTATCTAGTTTTCTCTGTGCCAGCATCGCAGTACAATTTTTAGTATATTTTTCAATTTAACTTTTTTACCATTTATCAGTTCATACGCAACGAATTTTTCATTTCACAATAATCAAACTTCATACAGATCATAACCCAAATAAATTGTTATACAATTTTGCCTTACTATTTCATATTTTTTACTATATTAAAGAATATACTAAAATATGAAAATGTATTGATTCTTAAGTCATGAGCTGCTCTCGACCGTTCTTGGCTCTCTATCTATTTTATTTTAATAAAGCTGACTTAGTTTTCCACAAAACACAAAAACACTATATGCTACACTCACGCGCGTTTCACCAACAAAGTTGGCATCATCTGGAGATGATTAAGACTGACCTGAGTTTTAATCACCCCCAAATGATGTAAATCTCAAGATGATGATGCCTGAAATTTTTAGTCATCTTCGGATGATACCAACTTTGTTGACGAAATCATTTAAAGACGATTAAGACTATATATCTATATTTGATTTATTAAACTATCTATTTATTTTTGTCTAAATATTTGAGTTTTAATCATTAATAATTTTAATCATTTTCAGATGATGCCAACTTTGTTATCGAAACGCCCGTCAACACCCGGTATAGTGTTTTGTGGAAAACTAAGTCAGTGTTATCTTCACACCAAAGGTTCCAATCTACTCCAGTATAATTGTAATAAGACATACTAATTCGTATATTTATGGCAAATTATATAGTTAGGGACATCCATGGAAAGATCAATTCATTATATCTTACATTAACCATTCTAGAACAATCACAAGGTCTGAGATTTAAAATTTTGAAACAGTGGAATCTTATTTGAAAAATTTCGAGTTATTATTCAGCAATGTCGAATATATTTTTTATTTCGTTTAGTAGTTACCTAGAAAAATTAAGTTTTCAAATTCAACTCTCTAAGGAAACTTTGTATCACTCGAGGTTTTCCATGTTTATTATGTTTTGTGTTGCCTTCACTCCTAAGTTTTTATCCCATCTTAACATGGCCTGATGTATTATCAGACTCTTTCGACTACAATTATGCAAACATGAGGTCATAAAATGTAATAACTCAGGGAAACAGGCTGACCCATCTGCTACTCTGCATTTACATAACCATCTTTCAGAAATCACAGCATATAAATAAATTATAATTGTAAAATATAGTTGCATTATATACTACTATACCAAACTACTATACTAAATATTCTCTTTGGATTTTTTAATTTCCATTACCAGGATATAGCTTCGCCAGGAATATTAACTATGAAATGTAGATTGGTACCAGTTATTTTACTTTAAGTAGTTTGGACCTAAATATTAACTTTTCAGGGAAAATGAGTATTGTTCATTAATGTTCTCTATTACAAAACCAAATATTTTGTAAATTAATGAAATCATGAAAATAATTTGTCTCAATTATCTACAAATATAATCTAAATACTAGATAAAAGATCCATCAAATTAGCCAAAACAAATTTTCCAACGCGTTGATTATGTGTAAACACTTTAATTTGTGCAATCTTGCAATATATATAAATATAAGTTAGAAATCAATGAAAGGTTATATGCATTTCAAACAGGCAGAAGTATTTCGAGAAGATTTTAAGGTAGTGGATATTATTAAAATCTTTAATTTTTTTTAAACTGATGAGCGGCGGTAAATATGTCGCAAATTTTGATTAATTTCATATACCCTGCGTCGCTTATGGTAATAAATCGTTTCCATAATATGCAAAAGCCAATTAATATTTCTTGCAACCACCACCATTGTTATTTTACACATTCGTAAGTTCGAATAAATATGAACAGGTGTTTAATGTAACTGTGCCATAAAATAATAACTAATATTATTTCTAATTAGGCAATTTAAAGATGTTTCAGTAACCCCAGATTTGGAAAATAACTATCAAGATAATTACGTGTCTAGTGGGTTCACTAATAAGGATTTTAATGTCTTTTAGGCCTATCCCAAATATCAATTCAACTATGGAGTAGCAGATGGCCATACAGGAGATCAGAAATCCCAAACAGAAATAAGGGACGGTGACGTAGTCAAGGGTTCTTACTCGTTAGTGGAGGCCGACGGAACTGTTCGAACAGTGTCATACACAGCGGACGACCACAACGGATTCAACGCAGTCGTAACAAGGTCAGGTCATGCGGCTCATCCTGCAACTGCGGTCGCTGTGGCTCCCAAAGTGATTGCCGCTCCTGCTGTTGCACACGCCACCTATGCCGCCCCAGCGTTAGGATATGGTAATGAATCTCACTGATAAATAATTTTACTAAAAAATACGATTTTATATTATACTAATGTATAAAATTTACTAAAGTGTTAGTTGTTAGTAGAATTTATTACATTTTATTAAATTCTATGAAGCTTAATAAAAACACATGGGTACACGTTACTTTTGGCAAGATAATTATTATAATTACTTACTGTCAATAGTTTACATCATAGGCATACTTGCTTAAAGTACTGTAGCTAGCAGCAAAAATATGGCATAAAGCTGTACCTTCAGTCTGATACCTCACGAGAAACCCTGCTCAAAGTGTACTATCTGTTTTGGTTCCTTCGCCTATATTATCTATATAATATACTTAGATCAACAAAGTACAAGAAATATTATAAAAACCTGTATATACGATAGTACATTAGTTCATATTTATATAAAATCGACTAGTAAAAAACTTCTGAATTATAAATTCAGAAATTGTATATCAGCCATAAAATTTAATATTTAGAATAATGTACAAGAACGACAAACTGACCACATTCTATCTAACTTTAAAATATATACCATATATTTAGGCTTCAGTCAGTTTAGGCTTCATCAGCTTCAGATCTCAAATGCTTTTTAACATATTTAACAAAGAAATAATAATTTGCTATTGCCATAAGCAAAATGAACAGAATATACACCTATACCCTTTGCTTGATAGTTAACAGCATATTATATACCTACTATAAGCTGTACCTTGTTGCAACTATTCATGGTTTAGTTAGAGTTTAATTAGTAATACTTTTATTTAATTTGGTGACATATTAATGTAGAATGTATACAAGGTTCGAAATACACTTTTTCTTAAATTGGGGTTTAATGAATTTTACATATTTTACTACGTCGTACTATACTTTACATTAACAAAAGACAGGCAAAATCCCATTTAATAGAAGTATAATTTTCCGTAAACTTTTTTCTAGTGGTATAAACAGTTTATTTTGTTACCAATACAATTTTGATCTAATATATGTAATTACATTTGGCTCTTTGGAATCCATACCATTGATTAGATATGATTGTTAAGTTAATTTAGATGAAGCTATTAGTAACATATTTGTAGTAATACAGGAAAGTTTGCGAAAAAAAAGTACAGTTAAAGTACGAGTACAGGTTACTCACTTACAAACAAAAACTGGTTCACAATTTTTATTTTACTATCAATATTCCTGTACCTTGTGAAATACCAAATTGTACTGCTTAAATTTCAAATTCACATTACTAGTCCTACATTTTTATAATAACTTAGTATTAAGTTAATTCCAATAAAAATACGAGTCTAGTTTTCCACGAACCCAGAAGGAATATAATAACTATACGTTACTTGTTAATGCGATTTTAAGTTTTAACCATCAGGAGATGCTTAAAACTAGTCTTAAGTTATAGTCATCTCCTGAAGATGCTAACTTGATTGGCGAAACGCGCATCGGATAACATTTCATTAACAATTCCATTAATATTGGTTCCTTATTGTTGTTGTTGTTTCGAAGTTGTCTTCGATGCAACATGCTGTCCTTTCCTCAAATATCGATAACTGGATATTTAGATATTTTGGTTTGTAATGAGTAAGCGTTTGAAAATATTATCGCGAAATGTTATTCATCAGAAAAACATTTCGTGGCATTTCATGACAAAAGCTTTACAGCATTACATCACTTTCGATATTACCAAGCGATTTTTTTTATAACTTTTTTCATTTTCCAAATGTTTCCTCTTTTCAACAATATTCGTCTTTATATAACCAATATATTAATTACAGTGATAATTATTTTTGTTTTATCTCATCTTTCTTTATTTACAGGTCATGGATTGGGCCTAGGCTATCTTAAGGGATAAACATCACCTGGAGGTGATCCAAAAATACTTTGCCAGTAGGGCCACAATTAGGATAAAGCGAAATTTAAAAATTTTTTGTTTGCTCTAATTGTGTTACACTTAACGACTTTTTGCTTTACATTAAAGGAAAAACTTGTGTAGTGTAAAATGTATTAATTACAGTGCTGATTGTATTTTTGATTGAATCACTGCGCCGTCTTATTTATTTTGTAGCCTTATTAGCAGTGATTCCCTTAAGAATGCAATGGATATGACCGCTACGCCAAATGATCATCGTTTTTTGATACTTTGTCTGCTGTGTCTACCTTTGTGCTTACCTTATCGTAATACTATGTAAATATCATGTCTATATATAGTATGTATCACGCAGTATTGTTCTCATTTTATACATAAGTAATATATCATGTATTCCATCAATTTGTCTTTCAATGAGGTTGGAAAGGGATGTACTAAACAATTTAGCAGCCAGCTAAATACACACTAATAGACTTTAGAATCTTATAAAAACCAATTTTCCTTCAAATTTGAGAAATACCATTGAATAAAAGAAGTTTGTCTTATAAGATAAAAAACAATTTCTCAAATACCTAAGTGTATATAAGCAATTCAATTCTTAATAATGCATAAGTAAAGCATTCCTATGCAATAATGCATTCCTACCCAATTATTAATATGCTTAAAACATCAACGATGATTTCAGTGCAGTGTACAATTATCTAAAGGTTCAAATATTTCAGAATACTGCTCAGACAGGAAGATTTCAATGTGTACAATTTCAATAATCCTCCAGAATTTTAAGTACTGTGTTCTACTTTTGGAAAGATAACGTTGAAAATTCATATTAATTTCAAAGATATAAATTATATCCGCCATTTTATTATATATTGAAAAATTTTTACACATTCTATTTAAAGAATTATTTGTATAAGAAAATTATGAGAATAGTTTAACATCTTGTGCAATTTCTATACTAGGAAGTAAAATTGATGTCAACAAATCCAGATGAGCGAATAATTTGCACATAACAAAACTGATCTATAAACATAACCTCTTGGATGGTAAAAACCCCGATTTACTACATTTTTTAAGCATTTACTGGTTGTTATAAATACATTTTATTTAAATTATTATTTTAAAAAATGTGTGTGACTAAACTAGTTGAGTTATAACTTCATAATGAGAAGTTTCATTACCTTAATACCATCAAAGCTGACAACCATAACCAGTAACTTTATTACTATTTTCATTCTTTGAATTTAGCTTCAACTATTTAATAACATGGTCTATGCATTTTTACTATAATTTCACTATTTCAATTTAATCATATAATATTCTATAACACATGTTTTTTTACAAATTATGTTATGACAACATTTATGTTACTTAGATCAGTACAAGATTTTACCTTTTTGTTAAACCAATTTAGTTAATTATTCATTATAATGATTATAATAAGGTCTATCGTACATCATGACAAAGAAATATTACTACTGCTTTTGAAATATCTCTTAAAAACCCGATGATGAATTATTGATTCCATGTTGTCTTACTGTTCCATCCTTTCCTTACTTAATTAAAATATATAAAAAACCATAGTGGCACGTATATAACTGGGTGTGTTTGATGGTAAAAATTAATATATCTCACCCATCTTACTGGTACATATATGAGAAACATTTGCCTATATGTTGCCTATTGTAAATTGCAATTTACAATAATCAGTAATCACTTTAGGTTATGCAATTGGAATGTAATTTTAGTGAATATAATTAGTAATGCACACATTCCAATTAAAATATTCTTCTTTCTATCTCGTATTTTTCGAATGCTGAACTGCTATGGGTGGACCTATATTGTATATATTTTATATATAACAACTTTTAAGTTATTTATATCTATCCATGTATATACTTTAAGAACAGAATAAGTTAAGCTAGCTAAGAATAGAATGTTTCACAGAAACTGATTTATTTAGGCATCATGTTTTGGTAAATAAAATGTTTCATTAAAATGATTTAATGATACATTTATTTTACATAATAAGTGTGTTACTTAGTTAATAAATGACGTTACACCCTAATTAATATTTTGCATGTTAGATTCATCTTTGCACATATACACTGAAGAAACCCCAGTTTAGTTACAATTACTTTCACTCACTATATCTTTTGTGTGTTGTAAATTTATTGAAATAAAAGTTTAAATCAATTTTGTAATTAAATATGTTTCACTTTGGATATGTATATGTTCTTGAACCATAATTATTACAATATACTTTCAAGAATATGCTTTTCTTTAGAAAAGCATAGAAAAATATTAACTTTAATTTGATAGAGACATTTAGAGGTATTCTTTAGAACATCTCTAAATGTCTCTTTCAAATTAAAGTTAAATATATATAAAATAGATATAAAATTAAAAATTCCAATAACAGTTTTACAGAAAATCTAAGTATGTCTATATCTAAGTATGTCTATAGAGTGAAACTTTAATAATTTATTGGTAATAACCATAGAAAGCGTTATTAGCTTCTATTATTGAAAAATAAATATGTGTATTGTAATAAGTTTGGTAACAGATGCCACTAGGTCTTAGTTATTATATTAGTTAATACATATAGTTTAAACATATTCGAAAAGTCAACTTATTACGACAAAAAATTGCACTACTGCAATTTTGAGCATAAGGTTACTTATAATATGTGTAAATTCAATACCAAGAGTAATGTGAAACCATATGAAAGTATCGTAGAATGTGTATTCTAAATATAAAATTTTAAATAACCTTGCATTTATCAGCTCAAATGTTTCAGCGTATTATATATATTTCTAACCTATTACGTTGCTCATTAATATCACAAATATGTTTTAATTATAATAAGCTTAATTATTATATACCACTTAATTATAAGCTATTGAATAATATGGTTACCATTGATTGTACGCGAACTATCAAAAATCAGCGCGCCATAGAATGTGTGTCAATATAACAAGACATACTTATGTATAGGCATTGTAATTTAATATAGAACATAAAAAAATTACCAATTATATCATTATTATCAATTAAGCAATTCGTTATAATGAAATAAATACAATTCGAAATTAATTTAGTTGAAAATAGTTAGTGTGTCATAGCAAATATAACATGACACCTGATTACATTCTAATAGATAATTATCACTGTATAGATTTGAAAATAGATATTACAAATGTTAATACATATATAAAATTTATATAGATTTCCAAATAACACAAATAGAGTAGATATTTGCCACTATAGTCGTACAGACATATGTAATGCTATATTGTACAATATTTCATGCTCAATGTTTCACAAATAGCTTTATTATAGATTTTTTTATTTTACTTTATGTACATATGTTTTATTTTGAAGTTTTCCTATTATATAATAGACCCTGACTACTTAATGGTGCATAAATAAATAAATAAAATAAATAAGCAATGTGTTTCTCGCAATTATCCATGACTAATTTTAACCAATGGTTAAAATTAGTGATGGATAATTGCGAGTGATTAGTGATTATTTATAGTATACAGGCCACAGGCGGCTGATAAAATTCTAAATGGTTATATCTTGATAACGAGGCATGGAATCCATAATTTATTTTAAAATTTAACTGTAGGCCCATATAAACAGTTCACAGCAAGAAAACACAGCTTGCAATATTAAAAAGTCGTGTGGTTTCGCCAATTAGCTAAAGCTCCTGATGTTAACTAAATGCTAATTTCGAAAGGCTTAATTACCATCCTAAATTTAAAACTAAAACACTTCTTTCGTAATTGTCATGTTAGAAGAGTTTTTACAAACTTTATATTCAACCGACTGACCACTTTATTGGGTCTTCGACTAATGGTGGATTGGAGCAATCTTTAAAAACATCAAAGTCCACGTAATCAATTAAATCGTTAATTATAACTACTTTCAGTTTTAGTTCAGCAATTTTCCGACAAATGCGAGAACTTTAGAACGATTAGCCTAACCTCCCACGCGTCAAAAATTTTAACCAGAATAGTGCAGAAGAGGATGGAAATACTAGGAGAAGACCAATTCGGGTTTAAGCAGAATAGGGGAACTCGCGAAGCTATTCTGGCGCTAAGAGTAATGTTAGACAAGACAATAGAAAAAGGAAAGAACGCTTATATAGGATTTGTAGATTTAGAAAAAGCTTTTGATAATGTAAGATGGGAAAAGACATTAAAGAGCGCGGGAATGAAGTATAGAGATAGGAGAGTAGTACACAATCTATACAAAGAGCAAACTGCTGTTATAGAAGTAGAAGGGGAAATAAGGGAAGTAGGTATTAGGAAAGAAGTAAGACGCTATCACTACTAATTTTCAATCTGTACATCTAAGAGGCGATTAATGTCGTAAAAAGTAGAGTGGATTTCGGAATTAAAGTACAGGGACAGAAACTAAAAATGCTGAGATTCGCGGATGATATAGCAGTATTAGCATCTAATAAAGAGGAATTGGAGTCAGCGTTGAACGAAATGGAGGCAGTGTTGACAGAGGAATACGGAATAGGGTCAGAAACGAGGAAATATTAGATAAAGTCGGCGAGAAAAGAAGTATGTGGAAAAACAAAAAGAATAGAAGAGATAGAATGGTAGGCCACATGCTGAGACATGGGGGAATAGTCCACGATATTTTGGAGGCAGAAATAGGAGTGAAGAAAGGCAGAGGTAGGCCTAGGTTAGACTACTGCTCGCAAATAGTAAGGGATGTAGGTTGTAGCACAATTAGCGAACTGCCTAGGTTAGCGCATGATAGGAGAAGCTGGAGGTTAGCGTCCAACCAGTCTTAGGACTTATGACCTCATGATGATGACAACAATTATCTTCTTCGGACAATTATAAACATGAATTTGCAATTATTAAAAGAACTGTAAACAGAAATATAGAAAATAGTGAAGTGTTAATGAAAATACTTGTATCAATAAAATTTGCTGAAGATTTGCTCCTGTAACTTTTGAGTGTCAAATTAAATGGGTATCATCTATTTATGCCCTTTTTATGGAAACGGGTTTAGCTTAATACTGTTCTGTCAACTAACTCCCAGACATTCATACGAACACACAAATACACCCAACTGGAATGGAATACTCTGTTTATGTCTTTAATTGTCGATTTTGTATGACAAACAATATATAACATTCTTATATATTGTTACACACATATATATATATATATATATATATGTGTGTGTGTGTGTGTGTGTCTGTGTGTGTGTGTGTGTGTGTGTGTGTGTGTGTGTGTGTGTGTGTGTGTGTGTGTGTGTGTGTGTGCGTGCGTGTGTGTGTGTGTGTGTGTGTGTGTGTGCGTGTGTGTGTGTGTGTGTGTGTGTGTGTGTGTGTGTGTGTGTGTGTGTGTGTGTGTGTGTGTGTGTGTGTGTGTGTGTGTGTGTGTGTGTGTCAGCGCGGTGTTCTGAATCCCTTTCTGAGTTTCTAAAAGGCATAAAATTCAGCAGAACTCCGCTATACCAGTCCCAAGCCTGGGGTCTCATCGCACAAGAGATGAGAAAGGAGGAGGGGGAGGAGTAACAACCTCGTTAAAAAACCAGGGTCCATCTGGTCCGGATGATAGCACCCTGTAAGGGCCCCTGCCTGGGATACAGGCGAAGCTACTGCCTTGTAGTTCGACATCGGTTTGTCGAAGGCTAGAGGAAAAAAACCTTGAATACAAATTGACTGGTCCTCCAGGTTGGGGGTTTAGGCGTTAGGCCAGCCACCTAACTCTTAGAAAACAAAAATTTTGCCAAAAATTCTATACTTCGCCCTCGGAAATTCGGATGGATCAACTGGAAAACGACAAAACGCAATGAAAAGGATTATGAATACAGCAACATGGATTGTACAGGGTAGTAAAAATAAGATGGAAGAAATAGTAGATGAATTGACAGAAACAAAGACGAAAGGAAATGGAGCGGAAATGATAGGAAAATATATACATCTGTTTAGTGGAGTTCCCAAAGATACGCGTGCCAAGAGAGGAGTTGCAGTATTAGTGAACAAGAAAATGAAAAAACACATTACAGACTGGGATCCAATTATCGAAAATCTAATTAAGATGAATATAACAATAAAAGGAAGAAACATTACATTTCTCGGTGTATATGCTCCGTCAGATGATGAACCCGTAGCCATCAAAGATGCATTTTTCGAAAAACTGGATGAAGCCATTCAGGAAGTTGGAAGTACAATAGAACTAATCCTCTTAGGAGATTTTAATAGTAGAACAGTAAGTAAGCTTCAAGTCTATATCGTTGGTCCTTTTGGAGAGGAAAATATTAATGACAATGGAGAGCGTCTCATAGACCTTTGTACTTCAAATGAACTTAAAATAAACAACGGATTCTTCAAACACAAAACGATTCACAAGTATACAAGGGAACAACATACTAGAAAACAAAAATCTATTATAGATTATATAATTACTAGACAAACAACAGAACTTCGAACGCAACATGCGAGAGCTTACAGAGGCGCAACTTGCGGATCGGACCACTATCTACTTAAAGCAAAAATATTTATATCAAGATAGAGAGAAGAATCGGATGAAAGAAATATAGATGAAAACTTAGAAAAGACTGATTATCCACAGTACAACCTCGATAGCTTAACAGAAGAAAGCACTAGATATCTGTACCAAAGCCGACTGGATAGATACTTAAATGAACCAAAAACATCTTTCTCAGAAACTTACCGAAATATCACCATACACAAAGCAGCCAATGAAGCTCTAGGAATAAAAGAAAGCAGAAAGAGCCATAAACCTTGGTGGACCAAATATATAGAAGATCTCGTTAAATTAAAAAAAGAACATTACATGAAACGGATGGATACAAAAGATCCAGAACATAAACAGGAATATGAGGAAGTAAAAAGACAAACAATGAGAACAATCATCTTCAGAAAAAACGAGATGTGGGACAACAAATGCAAAGAAATTGACTCATATATTGGTGGTAGAAAATGTACGGAGTCTTGGAAATTTATAAAATCCGTAAAAAACACAGGCATCAAGATAATATCCAGATAATACCTATACAACAATGGGTTGAACATTATCAAGACCTTCTAACCGAAACAAGAAAAGATTACATGGAAGAGACAACACCGATAATAATTAATCAAAGAGAAAGAGTCTATATAAGTGAAAAAGACATAAGTGAGGCTGTCAGGAAGCTCAAAAATGGAAAATCTTGTGGACCCGAAGGTATCTACGCCGAATTGCTGAAAAGTGGAACAGCAAAACTATTTATGTTACTCACGTACATATTTAATGAATGTTTAAATGGACAAGAAGTTCCTAGAATATGGGGAGAAGCACACATGATCTCTATACATAAAAAATGCAACAAGGACAACTGTCAAAACCATAGAGGCATATCAATAACGAGCACGGTAAGCCGACTATATGGAAGAATACTTCGAAATCTTGTAGAAGAAGAGTTTTGTGACGAAGAAGAACAAAGTGGTTTTCGAGCAGGTAGATCCTGTAATGACAATTTATTTTGTATGAAACAAATCATTGAAAAAAGAGCAGCCATAAACCAAGAAACTCATATTTTGTTTGTAGATCTAACAAAAGCGTATGATAATATACTAGTATGTAAACTGTGCGAGACAATAATGGACACAAATATAAATCACACACTCACCACGGCAGTACGAAATCTGTATAAATATTCAAATTCCAAAATTAAAGCGGGGAACAAGCTATCGCGACCTTTCCAAGTTACAAAAGGTTTGCGACAGGGATGTTGCATCTCACCCACTTTGTTCAAGATATACATCAAGAAAGCTCTGTAGAAATGGAAACAGAAATGCCACGGAATGGGAATACCTCTATCAAACTCAACCATTTCCACATTACAGTTTGCAGATGATCAAACAGTACTGGCAGGTGACAAAGAAGGTCTAGAATACATGACTAGGAAATTGAAAGAAACATATGAGGAATGGGGTCTGTCAATGAACACACAAAAAACAAAATATTTGTGCATAGGCAATGACAAGAGTGACTTACATATCAACGACTTAGAAACAATAGAAGGGTGCAATGAATATAAGTATTTGGGAACTATGTCTGATTCAACGGGAGCAGATGATAAGGAGATACGAGCAAGAATAATTGAAGCAAAGAGAGCAATTGGGCGTTTAAATGGCATTCTGTGGAACAGAAACATAAACAAAAGACGAAAACTTAATATTTACAACGCCCTAATAAAAAGCACCTTAATCCATGGGGCTGAAACATGGAGGCTTACGGACAGAAATAAGAGGAAGATTGAAGCTACGGAAATGGATGCTCTGGGAAGATCGGCTTGCATATCAAGAATTCAAAGAATAAGAAACGATGAGGTACTTCGACAAATGGGAGTTACAGACACTATAACCTGTGATATTGAAAGAAAACAGCTTATATGGTACGCTCACGTACACCGTATTACAGATTCTAGATTACTCAAACAAGCCATGACGTGGATACCAGCTCATCGGAGGAAAAGAGGTAGACCAAAGAGAAGTTGGATAGAGGGAATAACAAAAGCCAAGAGTGCCCGTAACCTACAAGACGGCCAATGGGAAGATAGGAAAAAGTGGAGTATAGAAATGGGACAACGTCGCCGAACATTCTAAACCGAATATATATATATATATATATATATATATATATATATATATATATATATATATATATATATATATATATATATATATATATATATATATATATATATAATGCAGTAGAATTCAAATCTTGTGGTTATCTCAGTTGTGATTATGACTACTATACTATGTTACATATTTACACTAATTTACATCTTCACTATATACATATATTCAAGTTTCCGTTTGTATTTTTGCAGAAGCATAGTGGGACACGCTTGTCGTCATAATATTAATAATATATTTCTTATATGTTTACACATTAGACGTAGACAGATTTTTATTTTTTAATTCAATACGTGAGCGTCATTGTCGTTCCGGAAGTACGTGTGAACTAAATGCATCAGTGAGTATTCTTACGTATGCTGTAAAGCAATTGTGCAACTAGGTGACATTAGAATAAAATTGCAATTTCTTATCATGTCTCGTTCATTAATGTATCACTAAAATGGAAATATCAGGTATATACGCTGTGTATATGTTGAACGAAAAATGGAGATTTCCTCAGAATAATGATAATCTCTAACATTATTAACCTAAAAATAAGAGTTAAAAACTAAGTTGAATATATAATTTGTACGAAAATAAATAATTAAGAGCTTCGAGAATTTCAAAAAGTAAAAACCTATTTTTATTACCATATCAGTGATTTATTGCAATTTACAAAGTTTTAATATAGTGGTTGGATTTCTAACTAACTATAAGTACGAGGGGCACCATTTATATTTTCAGCCTTGGCAACACTAATTGTAAGTGTTGTTAGACGCCATCTGACGTTTCCAATGGAAAGTTTGATATTTTTAACCATTTTATCATTTAAGCGCAATTTGTTTTGTTTGCAGTGATTTGAAAATTGTATCTCAGCGAAAAAATGGAATTAACTCGTGAAAATTTTCATGCAATGATTCATTATGATTTTCGACGTGGATTATCGAGACAAGAGTGCATAGATTTTACTTCCACTTTTAGCGATAAATCCCCATCCATTGCCACTGTGAAATGCTGGTATAAGGAGTTCAATTGTGGCCGCCATTCCCTCACCGACGAAAGTCGTGAAGATCGTTCAAAATCAGTTGTTGTGCCAGAAAACAGTGATGTGCAAGAACTGATAATGCAAGTTCGCCATGTGGCATACTGTGAGATTGAGGCAACCTTAGATATTAGTTCAACTAGTATATATAAGATATTTCATGATCATTTAGCTCTAAAAAAGGTTTGTTCTCGTTGGATCCCACATAATCTTAAAAAAATTTAAAAGATGCTCATGTCGATTAATGCCAACAGTGTTCAATAAATAAAATGGCGGTGCCTCAAAAGATGTGTATATCACTGTAACAGGTAACGAATCATGGATCTATGCATATGAGCCGGAAAGTAAACAGCAGTCGACTGGATCATCTTGAAACTATAGTGTTTCAAGATCCAATAAAAGTTGTTCGCACTCGAAGCACTTCGAAACAAATGGTCGCCTGATTTTTCGGAGAAACTGGTCATGTGGCAATCGTGTCTTTAGAGGAACATAAAACGGTCAATTCTGAATGATACACAACCATTTATTTACCGGAAGTCTTCGGTGAAATAAGGAAAACAAACAAGCACGTCGGATCATTCTTCATCATGACAATGCGAGCTCTGACATATCTCATCTAACAACCGAATGTTTGAACACTGACAAAATCGAATTAATGGGTCATCTGCCATACAGTCCTGATTTGGCACCCAGTGACTTGTTTTTGTTCCCGAAAGTAAAAAATAAGTTGCGTGGACAACGATTTTCGTCGGCAGAAGAAGCCGTTGATGCGTTCAAAAACCATGTTTTGGAGATATCTCAAGCGGAATGGAAAAAATGCTTTGACAAATGGCTAAAACGCATGCAGAAGTGAATAAATCATAAATGACAATATGTTGATAAAGTAATTCTCAATAACAAATTAAGGTTTTTTTATTATTAGGTTCAAAATATAAATAATACCTCGTATAATAACCAAAAATGTTATAATATACTCTTAAAAGACAGGTTAAGTGGGTATATAAATATTTGTTACAAGTTACCCTCCGGGATTATATTAAAGTACTCAATACCTTATTTAAGTAAGTTCCATCTATTTAATTCTCCAGGTACACATTCCAGGTTTCAGGATTCCAGTTCTCCTTAAGAAAGGACAGAAACTACTAATATTATATGAATAGTACAAAGTTGAAAGTCATGTATACGAGTATACTAGATAGGTTGAATATAACGTTCAGAGCCTTATAGACTTCTCCTTCTGCCTGTTGAAAACGTTAGACATTCATGCCAGAGGAAGCGTTTACCAAAGTGACACCATATTATCTAATCAATGCACTAGAGAATAAAGTTCTAATATTACTACACTAGTGGGTTATCCAATATAGACCAATACATTCATCGAGGTTAAAAGTTCGTCACGTCTATTGTTATAGATAATCCTAGTGGATGGACTTTTTGAAATTTTGTCCATAGACTCAATAAGCTGTGACGCTAATTATCTAGGAATTATATTGGACGAGTATCAGACGCGGAATGCCCATGTGTAAAAAATCTCACAGAAAATAAGTCATCTTAAGATATGTGTTAAGGAAAATACTGGACACAAGTATAAAGCTTACTGTATATACATTACGCTAATGCGCAAATAAAAATAATACAGCAAACTGAAGCGATTAGATTAGTACTTAATTGTGTACAAATACCTGTATCATCACAACGACGATAATATTTGTTGGCACAACTTCCTATTAGGCCATCACTACACATATTTATTTAGAAAGAAGCTTTTGCAACAATGCGCAAGAAAATAATGGATGGCCAAGGTTAAAGCCTCCGACATAGAATGTCATGAAAGTTTTATTGAAATTGTTGAAGAATTAGGAATTAAAGAAGTACGTTTGGACTTTTATAATTATTTACACCAAAAATATTTAATTCTTATTAATTTCACATCTTATCTCAGACTACATTGACTAATTTTAAACCTGAAATTTGTGTAGTCCACTCTGCAGCAAACTACAGCACGTAGGCCCCACTGGTCCTCTTGGAATCAACACACCCCGAGTACCATCTCTGATACCTAAATATTCATTACAAACAACTTATAAGATTTCTACTAAGTCATTCTAAAGTTAAAGCCATACTAATATATTTTCTTCAAGCGCTACGGAATTTTTTATATATAGGAAACCTAGACTTTTAGGAAGCAAAAATAAAAAAATCACCATACCCCTAAGGCTCCTTGAAACTTTGATATTCATTGCAGACAACCCTTACAATCTCTAGTAAGTGACTCTAAAAAAAATACCACCCTAATAAGTTTATTACAGATGGTACAAAATTTTCATGAAAAACACTCTAACAAATATCTCTAATCTATTTATTATTAAATGCCTATTTAGAAAGTATACACCTGGAGTATTGTATAACTATGTAATTATTCTTCCATGAGAATTGTCACAAAACGCATTCAATTATAATACATAAGACAAAAGTGTAGTCACCAACAAGATCTACCTATATCATAGCTTTTGAAACTAAATAAACTCTTTACTTTTCATTCATTAATTAAAATCAGCAAACTGTCATATCGAAATGCCCCTTTTGTACATTGTTATTTCATGCACGCAGATAACTATTTTATGTTATGTGTTGCGTATACGGAGCTGACCGGTCGAATATGAGGTGCCGCTTTAGAATATAGGCTCATAATAACAAATGAAGCATAACGTCCAGTATTCATTTCGTAATAATAATTAACAATTATATTGGACGCCACTTTCAGTTTTAAGATGAGCAGAGATACTATTGACTTACATATTCAACGAGATAAAACGGTTCTTATATCAATTCTTATATTCAACGGTTCTTATATTTAAACGGTGGTACCGTTTAAGGAGCTCTTTCACAATTATTCCTCAATGTTATATTTTCTATAGCAATTTTACAAGATGAGAGACATCCATAATAAATAGCTCCACCCGTCTTTAATTAGCACGGCACAAGGTATTAAAATTTAGCTTACAAATTATGAGTAGAAGGTTTAATACTGCAAATTTCTTTGTATGTTAAAGAATTTCATGAAGTACGTAACATTTCATTTTTATATTTAAAATAAGATTTTCATTATAGGTGTTAAATTTAATCACTAGGATAACATTGTTCTATCTACTATTGTTTATTGTATATACAGACTTGCAGATATATATATTTTATATTGCATATTAACTAGTATACAATATACTAAGGTGCATTCAGAAACAATATGAAGGAAAGTGTGGAAAAAAAAAGAGAAAAACATTCATTTGATGGAAGTCTGGTAGAGCTTTCCAATAAAAAATATATTGAAATATTAGTTATTGTGGTGGAGGATTTAGTTGAAGCAAGGGAATATCCCGCTGGCATATTTCCGTCCCCTATATTGGTAGGACTACCTATTGCCATACTCGTATAGGAAAGGAAGATCTACTACATGCATTCCGCTCTCTGAACGTCACTAGCTACTCATTTTGTTCTGTATATCCCTAGGTGGCTGTAATAGTATAGGAAATGGAACAAATTGCATTTTGGGCAGTTAGAGTTCCGTTCACTACACGATCATAGCTTCAGTATTATACAACTTTAGCGTACACCCGTCTTCGCGATAAAGCATTGTTTTCTACACTTTGCCTAGAAAATTGTTACCAATTGTTGCAACAAGCTTTAAGAAAATTTGATATTAGCCATAAAATTGTTAGTAACATATAAGTCGGAAATCGAGAAAGGAACCACCAAGCCGCCAAGCGGCTATCAAAGTAGTTCCCGAATAGCAAAGCTATTACATAATCGCTCTAGGAAACAACTACTCCTCGGGCTAAAGCTCCGCCAGGCATTGAATTATACCCAGAAGCGATCCTCCACACCTTTCTCGTGTTTCTGCACGATCAGATAAGGTTTCAAAAAATATATAAAAAATGATATATAAAAGAGGGACAAATGTCGAATCCTACCTGTGGCGGGTTTTATTTTTTTATTGTTTTATAATATAATAGTTAAATAGTTAAATAATTATAATTAATAGTTAAATAATAGTTAATTTTGAGCCATTTCAAAATAATGTTCATTATTTTGTTATTGTTTAAACTATTAGCAACAATAACATAAACTTAAGTACCACCTATAGAATATCGCGATATTGTGAAAGATTATATACAATAATCATATCTAGTTGTAACAAATTATTACGTGTGTTCTTCCAAATAACTATAGCAATTCATATCTTTCATCTTCAAGGTAGAGTGATATAATTATTAAAGCATTAAGCTTCAAATTACTTAACGCTTTGAAGCACATAAACACTTAAAACAAGAACTATCAGATAAGAACCGTTTGCTGAAATACCACTTCCAACTAGCACTATTAAAATTCAAATTAATAACCATCTGGGCGTATTATGTGTCTGATTTTATCTCAGAAACTGCAATAAATAAACAACTATTAATATAAAATCAGATGTTTAAAAAACTATGGTTTTCAAAAATGCCATTGCTAAATGTTTCACAAAGATTTCATCAGTTGTATTTCGTGTTTTATGCTTGACTCTTATATCTGATTGAACTAATGGGCTATTAACAGGATATTTAAAATCTGATTTAGTTTCAAAATGGATTAATCTCGGTCAACTCTAAAATTATGTGGAGTGTAAAGTGTATATTTTTATTCATTAATTACTTAAGAACTATATTTACTACTATCAGTAATATAATCACAATCAATAATGATAGGAGTAAGATAAAGTAACATTTTTCGTTATAAATAAAGTACTGGTACATCTGTTGAGAACTAAAAGATTTGGAAATTTATCAAATCGAAAAAAAAAAGTTTAGACACAGAAATCGACTTCCTTCCCATAAGTCTCAGGCTGATAAAAGGGGAAGGTTACACTTAAAGATAAGGATAAACACACCCATGCTCGGGGAAAAGGTACCAAACTCCCCCCATTGAGACTTGAATATGAAATCACACCATAAAATATTTATAAATTTAAGGAATTTTTTTGAGTCAAAATTGATTCATATTCGATATTGAGTATGAAACATATTCTATATATTTTGATGTTGTACAACATACAACTGATCCGATTGGACTTGCACCTTGACGAAGTTCTAGTGCAAACTAGAGCGGGTGGGTCGTCTTGCGCGTTTTAATGATTTAAGGAGCCGTACCATAGGTTTAACCATAGTGGGAGGGTCCTTATTGAAAAACCAGACTAAGACAAGTCCCTGAAGGAGGGCAGCAGCTCTTTCAGTAGTCATAGTGGCAGAGACCGTTGGGGTTGGTATGGTGCTATGACACACACGACTGCGATGTGGAAGGCAAGAGGAAACCACCACATTATAATCCTCAGAACAGCTAGCAGAAAGCTTATCCTAAATTAATGATGGCGTCTCCTGGGGCAAAAAACTCCGGAGGTAAAATAGTCCTCCGTTCGGATCTCCGGGTGAGGACTGTTCCGGGAGACGCGATCGAGTGCAATAATAGTAAGAAGTGTAGCATTTCACGAGTCGGAGCGTGGAATGTCAGAAGCATGAGACAGGCAGGGAAGCTAGAAAATCTGAAGATAGAAATGGACAGGTTAGGATTAGATATAGTAGGTATAAGTGAGATGCGCTGGCCGGAAGTAGGAGATTTTTGGAGTGGTGACTATAGGGTAATACACACAGGATTGGTAAATGGAAACGCGGGAGTAGGGATCGTTATGCGGAAGAACGCAGGACAGTGTGTAGATAGCTACCTACAATACAGCGAGAGAGTAATGATGGTTAGGTTAGATTCGAAGCCAGTGGAAACAGTAATAGTGCAAGTATACATGCCTACTTCTAGCCATAGTGAGGAAGAGTTAGGAGCCGTTTATTCGGACATAGAGCAGGTAATAGGATTTGTGAAGGGTCATGAAAATTTAATAATAGTAGGAGATTTTAACGCAGTCGTAGGTGAGGGGAAAGAAGGAGAATTTGTAGGTCCTTATGGATTAGGAAACAGAAACGAGAGAGGTAGCAGACTGATGGAATTCTGTGAGAAGCACAAGATGGTAGTCGCGAACACATTGTTCAAGAATCACGTTAGGAGGCGGTACACATGGAAAATGCCAGGAGGGATAGACAGGTATCAGATAGACTACATTCTGGTTAGGAAGAGATTTAGAAATCAAGTAAAAGACTGTAAGAGTTATCCAGGAGCAGATGTAGACAGCGACCACAACTTGGTAGTCATGAAAGCTAGATTAAAGTTCAAAAATCTGAAAATCCGGAAGGATAAGAAACGTATAAATGTAGACATATTGAGGGATCAAAATATGAAAGATAAGTTCCAGGAGAAAACAGATCAATTAATAAATAAAGCGAGTAATGACGCAATCAAGAACGCAGAAATTGAGTGGGAGGGTATCAAGAATAGTCTCTAATCTATTAACAGTAATAGATTCCGCGGCTACGGACGTTTTAGGACACGATAAAAGGGAAGCTAGGAAGCCCTGGATAACGGACGAAATCTTAAACTTAATGCAAAAGAGACGAGGCTACAAAAACGGACGAGACGAAGAAGGACTGAAAACTTATAAGTCAATAAAGTAGGAAATCATTAGAAAATGTAGAAAAGCGAAAGAACAATGGATAGAGGATAAATGCAAAGAAGTAGAAGATAAGTTGCAAGTAGGTAAGACCGATGAGGCTTACAAAATAATTAAGAGGAACTTTAGGGATATAGGAACAATAAGTAGAAACGTTAGGAGTCAATCGGGGGACATACTGATAGGAAGAGAGGAGAAAGCGGATAGATGGAAGCAGTACTTAGGAAATTTATACGAGGGTCAGGAATTAGGAGAGATATTGGAGGAAGAATCTAGCATCGATAGGGAAGATGTAGGAAAACCTATATTGAGAGAGGAATTTGAAATAGCACTAAGGGGGCTAAAGAATAATAGAGCGCCGGGTGTAGATAAAATACAGGCGGAAATTTTGAAATGTGCGGGACAGAAAGTAGTAAATAGGATGTTTGAACTGGTAAAATACGTATATGAAACGGGCGAGATGCCGAAGGATTATAAGAGGAACATTACCGTTACTATACCGAAAAAGAGAGGAGCCGACAAATGCGAGAACTTTAGAACGATTAGCCTAACTTTCCATGCGTCAAAAATCTTAACTAGAATAGTGCAGAAGAGGATGGAAAATAGAGCGGAGGAAATACTAGGAGAAGACCAATTCGGGTTTAGGCGAAATAGGGGAATTCGCGAAGCTATTCTGGCGCTAAGAGTAATGTTAGAGAAAACAATAGAAAAAGGAAAGAACGCTTATATAGGATTTGTAGATTTAGAAAAAGCTTTTGATAACGTAAGATGGGAAAAAATGTTCGAGATACTAAAGAGCGCGGGAATGAAGTATAGAGATAGGAGAGTAGTACACAATCTATACAAAGAGCAAACTGCTGTTATAGAAGTAGAAGGGGAAGAAATGGAAGTAGGTATTAGGAAAGGAGTAAGACAAGGATGTACGCTATCACCACTAATTTTTAATCTGTACATCGAAGAGGCGATTAATGTGGTAAAAGATAGAATGGATTTCGGGATTAAAGTACAGGGACAGAAACTAAAAATGCTGAGATTCGCGGATGATATAGCAGTATTAGCATCTAGTAAGGAGGAATTAGAATCAGCGTTGAACGAAATGGAGGCAGTGTTGACAGTGGAATACGGAATGAGGGTGAATAAAAACAAAACTAAAGTGTTAGTGTGCAGAGGACGCGAGAGCAGAGCAAAAACGAAAGTACAAATTAATAATGAAAGATTGGAGGAAGTTAAAGACTTAAAGATAAATTGGGATGGAAGAAGCGATAAAGACATAAAACAAAGAATAGCGCAGGGTCGAGTAGCTTTTAACAAAAAGAAAGCACTTTTATGCTTGGGGGTAATAAACTTAGAAACAAGGAAGAGATTTTTGAAAACATATGTATGGAGCACGGCACTATACGGCTGCGAAACCTGGACGGTAGGGGAAGCAAGTAGGAAGAAATTAGAAGCTTTTGAGATGTGGTGTTACCGAAGAATGATGAAAATACCATGGACTGATAGAGTTAGAAACGAAGAAGTATTGGAGAAAGTCGGCGATAAAAGAAGTATGTGGAAAAACATAAAGAAGAGAAGAGATAGAATGGTAGGCCACTTGCTGAGACATGGGGGAATAGTCCGCGATATTTTGGAGGCAGAAATAGGAGTGAAGAAAGGCAGAGGTAGGCCTAGATTAGACTACTGCTCGCAAATAGTAAGGGATGTAGGTTGTAGCACAATTAGCGAAATGCGTAGGTTAGCAAAAGATAGGAGAAGCTGGAGGTTAGCGTCCAATCAGTCTTAGGACTGATGACCTAATGATGATGATGATGACAACATACAAAGATATGTATCAATCCGGATTTCCACAACACTATTATAGAGGGTTTGTCAATGAGGCTCGATTATTAAATGTAAATAAAGCAAGTTGTGTGTGAGATATCCACTAATTTTTTTTTTAATTGAATAAATATTGTGTGATATTAAGTATGGAATATAGCGTTGTTCAAATATGTCGCGGCTTTGGTTGGTGGCATGTATTCGGGAGGTCAAATTTTGATAGGGTCTAAAGGCATTAATGCACACGATCTCGGTGGAAAATTCACGCCGCCGCTGGAGATAACTACGCCCTCAAATCTGTCGTCAAGAATGTCCATCGTGGCATACGCTATGTGGCATGTAGCGTTGTCCTGTTGGCACCACATGTCATCCGTATCCATATCCATCAGTTTAGACCACAAGAAATTGCTTATCATCAATCTATAGCGCTCGCCGTTGACGGTTATGGCAATGCCAGTTTCGTTTTGGAAGAAGTACGGACCGATGATTCTACTAAACCAAAATCCGCACCAAATAGTGTCTTTCTCGGGATGCATTTGATGCATCTCTTGTGGGTTGGTATCGTCCAAAAATCCGACAATTTTGTTCACTCACAATTCCATTCATGCAAATTAGGGCCTCGTCCCTAGAGATGATTTTTTTTTGACCAGATTTGGGTCAACTTCGAACTGCTTCAGAGCCCAACCATCGAACACACGGTGTTTTCTATGGTCGATTACGTTAAGTTCCTGGGTCAGTTGGACTTTATACCGGTACAAACCCAAGTCTTGACGCAATATTCGCCAAGTTGAAGTCGCAGAAAAGCCAAGCTCTTCTGAACGATTAGCAATTGACTACTTCGGGTTTTCCCGTACACTCTTACCTATATCAGCGATGTTTTTAGCAGACCTTGCATTTCGGTGACGTACGGGTGTTGGCTGATTATTTATCAAACCGGTTGACTCAAATTTGGCCACCAAACGTAGAACAGTTGATTTGGCGGGACGGTTGGGCCGAGGATAAAAATCACGTAATGCGCGAAACGTTTCTCGACAGAGCATTGATTTTGAAAACAAAATTTGATGATTTGCACACGTTGCTGCCTTCGATGGTGATTTGCCATACACTACTGAACAATTCACAATAAATTTTGACAGATGTTGCTTTAAGAATATGGCCGCTATAACCTAACAAGTTTCGAGTTTATCTATTAAGAGACCATATAATTATTAAATACAAGTAGTTCCTAAATATACTTTCACTGGTACAGATATTGCAATGGATAACCATGTCGCCTTTTATTGTAAAATTTTCTATGAATAGGTATGAGATGGAACTCAGAGAATAATTGAAATATATTCAAACAGAGTATGGATTCAGATATATGGATGATATTTTTGCCGTTTTCGATACTACGAAGGCAGACATAAATAGTTTGGTTTCAAAATAATCTGATACGCATATAAATGACACCCATCCTTGTCATCAACATACTCGTAAAATAGCAAATTTATATTTACTGGTTCATTGTTTGTTAACTTCTTGGCTTAGTACTTATAGAAAAGAAGAACTCACTTAAGATGTAACTAAAAGTAATGAATGTGCATCCTTCTCACGTAGTACAGAATTTAATTATAAAAGACACAGATTTAGGACAAATCTTCTTAATAGTTCGACATAATCTCAATTCCATATGAACCACAATATACCAGAGACCTGAAGACAATTTTCAAAGATGTGGGAACGGCATCAATGCATTATTCAGGAAACAACTTGCAACATCTATTGGGAAATTCCAAAGCTAACATCTGAAATAATGAAAGGTTGGGATTTATGAAATAAGTTGCCAAGATTCTGGTCAAAAGTATATTGGGCAGACGAAAAGGGCAATTATAACTAGGCTTAAGGAGCACATGGTCCATTTAAAATATGGAATAGTAGAAATATTTTCCATTGCCTAACATGCTTTCAAAAATATTCATAGAATAGGCTCTCGTATCTTAAAATTAGTAAAATGCAATTACAAACCAATTACGGACTACCAGTTGAAATGGAAAGTATTAAGAGTTTGAATAAACATTGTTCAAACATTCCAGGTAAAAGTGGCAACAACGTAGATAAAAAGTATTTCTTTTCTTTCTATCAAACATAAGTAGTTCATTCATTTGTAGTTAGCAGGACTGTACATAAACAACACTCTGGTCCTTGTACCAAAAATATGTTAAAACTTGAAAATATAGTAGTATAATATATTTTGCATCAGTAATAGTAAAACTTTTCACCACTTCTTGTTCGTTAAAAGTCTTCAGAGACATTTTCGTAATGTAAAATATGATAAAGGGAAAGTAACAAAGTTAATCAAAAAAACTATGTCTGTTTATGAAATTTAGAAACAATACCATTTAGTAACACTGAATAAATAAATACTTAAATGGACTGCAAAATTTAACAATACTTACTAATATACACAAAATGGAAACAGATTTTGTAGATAATATTTAAAACAACCCTAATGTTTTGTAGAAAGTAATTTTTTACTTTCTTAAATCTGATTTTTAAGTCCAAATACTTTTTTTCAAGATTCATATTTAGTTCTTGTATATATTTAGTTCTATTGCACGAAAATAATATATATTTACAACATTTTTTCATAAAACACAAGGTCTTGCTTTTCAGAGTATAAAGTTCCTTACGTTAGATATATCTAAGTTTATAATTATAGGCAATTGTATTTATTTCACTCAATATCTTTGTCTTATTGTACAAGGTTTAACATTTAAATTATTGCAACAAACTTTGATTACAAATTTAATTATACATATTAATAATAATTTTATTAAGCTCATTATAGGTGTGCTGTTCTATCTGCCTATTGCACTATATTATTTATAAAACAGAAATGAAGACTATTCGACTTATTATGTGTTTAGTAATAGCTATAATCACTCTCAAGTGTGGTAATGTACAGATATGGCTATGGGTGCTATTATTGGAAATTAATGAAATAACAAACTGGTACATCACTAAATATGTTAAAAATAAACCAACATTACTCCAATAATACCGATACTGACAATATACATTAACTACGATATTGATACGTCAAAGTATTTATCAAAAAAGGTTCTTCTCTAACTTTCAAGAATATAGTAGTATTGATTATCGCACATTGTCTGAAATATATCAAACATTTATTTGTTTTTTTTTAACATACAGAGGGATTTAACTTTTTGTATTTGTACATACAGAGGATAAAATTTGTTTCTTGTTAACTATTGTTGGTCACGTCTAAATCATCTCTCTATACTTCTTAATAATATATTGATCATTTGATTTTATAAACTACTGAAGTAGGGAGATATCTCCATACCATCTGCAAATGCCTTATACAATAAGTACTAGACAGATTAGGCCAAAACAGCTATTCTCCTGGCTACATGCCGACAACGAGCGCTGTATTATATGGCAAGACTTGCCGTATTTGTCCAGAGAGTTAGCCATATAACAGAGTTAACACTAAAATACAGTTATTCAGATTGCTCCGCGAAGTAAAACTTTTCATTGTATTGATGATATCAATATTTAATTCCAAAATGGAGTTATGTTATTAATGCATCTCATTTCAGTTCTCTTGAAGTAACAGCTACCCTTTTAAAATTGTTAAATGGAGTACGTATATTACTTCATTTTAAAGAGATTTTAGTTGTTTATTTATTGGAAGGGACTATAACAATAATATAATAATGATGTCTATTTACAAAATTCTCGCAGAGAGTGGTATATATAATTATTGCATTAATATATAAGTAAACAAATAAATGAAAATAACACCACAGAAGTTAATTACCTTAATCACCTTGTTTTCACAAAATGTAAACAATAAAAATATTATTTCAATAACGTAGATATTATTCAGTATTATGAAGTGCATTGTCTCGAGGAAGCCGTTCCCTTCAAATACATCCAATCTTCTAAACGTTCTGTAAAAGCCACAATAGCTTTGAGATTATTTTAATGAATTAGTGGTAAAGATATTACAAAAGGAGAAATAAAAAATACTTAGCTCGACCTATTAACCGTTCTGTTGACGGTGTCGCAACATTCATAATTTGGTTGCAAATGGCGGAAAATGATCACAGTATTTTTTTATTATTTGCTAATAAATTTTACGAAGTTCACCTATGTAAAGTTTAATATGGGCAGTAATGTAGGGAAAGTTTAATGTGACCAGTAATGTATTGTTGCATTTTCAGGTACCCCTAATGATTTACTTAATATTCGTTTTCGATTTTGTTCAAATTAACTGATAAAACCATATATACTATTCGATATATAGATAGAGGATAAATATCGATTGTCATTTTTAAATATTTTTCAGTATCAAATGTACATCTATGCTTTAAACACTTCTGAGCATAATTAATAAATATCATTACTGTAATATAGGTATATTGAAAATGTCAACATCTCTTAATTTAACATTAAAAGATGTTGACATTTTAAATGTAATTTAAAAATAGATGTGCATAACTATACATTATTAAAAAAATATTTATTCCTAGTAAAATCGAGTGAAATTTTTAAATATTTTTTGGTATTAAATGTGCACTTGTGTTTTAAATACTTCTGAGCTTATTTAATAAATATTATTACTGTAATAACTTGAAAATGTATTCTACTTCCTAATGCTAAGCATTCGAGAAATAGATGACCACAACAATATATTATTAAAAATATATTTATACTTGGTACATATAGTTTATTTACAAATAAAAAATGCCAAATGGCTCCTATCTCATACCGATGCTTGTTTCTATGGCTAGGCTCAGGTAGACTGTTCGATTTATAGGCAAGATAAGAGAGTTCATTATTTGGCAAATAGAGATGAAATGAATAGTACAATATCTATAATATTTGAAGAATATACGTAAGTTTATTAGTTGCGTTAAAGACATTGAAATATGTCCTTCGAGTACACCGAATATTCCATTTTTTCTAAGTTCTTCACTCACAAAAATCATATCTTATTTGAAATCATTTGTTATTTCAAATTTCTCTTTCTCATAATCTTCAGCCCTAATGAGATAAAACTAAAATTATGCTAATGTGATATGTGATCATGATATGAGGTACTCCTTCATTTATATTTTATTTCAAATATTTATAAATCGGTAATAAGATGACATGGAATATAAAAGTCCCAGTTGAGTCAATTTATTCGCTCGTAAACTTACATGTTCATCAGGTTCAATTTATTATATGATCAATTTGAATTGAAGACTTGTTTCTAAGAAATAATATTATGGTTCCCCATAAAGATGTATCTCAAAAATTCTTTCACTGTACTTGATAATTATGAATATCACTTAGTTTTACAATAATGCATGATAAAGATTATCGTGGAAATTATTATATTTCTCTTATAGGTTTTTATCACTGAAGTATTGTTCATTTGGTATTTAATAGAATATTACTGAATTCTAGTATTCGTTGTAATATTTATTATTTCCATAATTTCTGTGAGATACAATATTTACAAAATTGCTTTTGAATAAAATTGCTACTTAACTTGAATTGTTCTATATTGAAGATGAATCTTCAACTTGCAACAATAGTCTATTACTGTTTATTATGATAGTGAATATAAATTTTAATCTTGATGTTCATAATTAAAATACCTTAATTCATGTTAAGAGTAATAGTGCTGTAATGAAAATACTGAGTTTGCCCTTTACCCTGATGATACATTAACTTTAAGTTGACAACTAAGACTCCTCTATATAAGTTGGCGATGATTTTCTAATAGAATTTTACCGTCAATTCGACGAAAGAAAAATAGATTAAAACAATTCAGTTTCGCTTGTAAGCTCTCCGATTTCTGTTCACGGTCTTCTGTGCATATTAATAAATCTAAACAAACATATACTACATATCACATACATAGTTTACATATTTGTGGTTCCATGCGAGTGAATATCGGGCGCCAAAAATACGAGGCGGATAGGAAGTGAAAAATGCAACTGCACTATGCACGTACTTGTCTGTAGACGGGCGGACCTTGCTATTGTCGCAATATACTTTCGAGTAATATGCCTTGTATACATAATAGGCCGGTAGGTACTCACTAACTGTGGAATATTTTTTTTTCTTATGATTCTGGTGAACGTTATGTGGTTAGGGATCCAACTATATAAGCCAGAAATATCTATCCCCTAGTCAGTATTGCATAGTACACAGTTCAGTGTTAACACAGACATGTTTGCCAAGGTGTGTAGTGATAACACAAGGGTTAAACTTTATTTTTAAAGGGCTGAAAGGTCTTTAGCCAATAGATAAAAAATATTGAAAGAATCCATCAGCAACATTTTTTTATATTATATTTATATAAAAGATCTCGAAAATAGCTAGTATTATAATTTTTACTTTTAAATGTATTATTTTCATACTTCTTTGGGAACTTTCTTCACCATCTTCTATCTGTTCTATATATAAAATCCATAAAATTTATCTGTTTCTTGATTTTCTTTTCTGATTGGACATATTTTTTGGCGTCAAGATAAGAAAGTGGTTCTTGATATATGAGCCGTTTTTTAACAATCGCTGTTATTTCCCTCAAAAGTAAAGTACAATATTATGTTATTTTAAATTTATACTTATACCAGAGATAACCAGAGGAGATAAAGTGAATCAACATAAAATTATTAAATTTATTATAAATATATCATTCCCTACTTGAAAAAGGTACAAGAGATCAGTAAAGATTTTATTAATCTCTTATTTTACTTTAAAAAGTTAGACCAAGTGTGTAGAGATGTACTAAATACATTTATAAATAACAGCTCATGTTGCAAGGAATCCCAAAGTAATACATAAATATTGAATTGTCTAGTCCGGTAATAATACGTACAATTAGTAAAAAAAACTTAAAATTTTCTGAAATACCACGGGAAAAGATATATTTATTTACAATATAATATTAAATTTCCAAATAAAAGGGCGCTTCTTTATCGTAAGACAACTTTTAACTATTAAGAAAAAATGAAATTAATAAATTTTAAGTAACGGTAAAATTTAAATGCATTGATGCATGCTCCTAGCTTGTCAGTGACTGATAAATCCCAGATCAATTTAAATTCGTACATGGAATATTATCCTTTACTTTATGTGGCGTAATTCCATACATAAGACTCAAGAATAATGACAGAATGCGAATCAATTCTCAGTTTCTTCAAATTTCACTTCACTGAGTTACTCAGTCAGTTTTCCTCAGAAGTTTAATAGTATTCAGTATTTAAATTAAAAATCGGTTTCAAGTCATCTTATTTTAATTATATAATTTTATTGAGTCACGCAATCGAATACTAGTAGATTAAATGTAGCGATAGTAAATAACAGTGGTATTATTGATATCAAAGTAGGAATCTATTTTTGCATAAATGTAGCATTATGAAATTAATATATCATTGAAATTGTGTAATAATAAAATTAATATATAAGGCATGAACATACATATACTAAAAGTTTTCTTGTCACTTAATACTTATCACCTTTCAATGTAAATATATTCAAACAAATAATTAATTTTCAATTAATATATACAAAACCTGCCTGTACGCTTTCTGGGGAAGGATGTTCTAATTTCTGTGTCCAAACTTTAGAATATGAAATCTAAAAATTAGTGCGTTTTGAAGGTCACACTATAATAGTCGCAGTAATTTGTTCATGGACGTCCTTTATATTTTTCAGATCATCACTATTTCTGCCATTGTAGCCTGCACTCAAGCAGGAGTCATTGGTGGTGGAATAGGACATGGTGTAGGAGTAGGAATTGCTGCTGCACCTGTAGCTGTGGCGGCAGCTCCGGTTGTAGCTACTCATCAAAGTGTCGATTATTATGTAAGTAGATTAGACTGCAGATGTCCAGCTTTTAATTCTCTTTTGTCTAATATTCTGTTTGGTAATTGGGACTTCGAATAAAAGGGAATAATTAAGAATATTGAGAAAAAGATTATCAATTTAAACTGGGAAATTAATATTAACCAAAACGTATACTTATTTAAAACAATCAGTACCCTATACGTCCATAGCTTTCATGATTCTAAATTCTATAGCCGTACATAAAATTCATTTACATTTTTCGCAACATGTCAGGATACAAATTATAAAATTAATTACCAGAACAGTAACCATTTGACAACAAAGAATAATGTTCAAGGAACACCGGCTGATTTAGCATATGAACGAACAAATTTTCTACTGCCTAACATAGTTTTCATAGTAACAGCAGAATAAGCTCGAGGAATTTTAGGCAATCCTTTACTAACAATAAGATGTTGATTAGAAATGTAACAAATAATATGTTGTTGAGTAGGTACTTAAAACCTTCCGTTGGGCGCAGACGATCTGTGAGATCTGGTAGTCGCTCTTTTCTTTGCCCTTTCGTGTGTATTACGAATATTAACTCGAACTCCCTCATATCTTCCTAGCTCCAAACCACTCTTCTCGATATGGTGTCGATTTTTTAGTGCATTCCCTGGCCTTGTGTGAGCCGCCCCGATCTATCAGAGCCATTGCGCCTGATTACGTCATTATTTTCGCTTTTATATTTTGTTAGATTTCTTTTATTATTTAAATTAATAATATTTTTTGGAATCTCTACACTTACTTATTCTGGCTGTTTTATTCAAAATTAACACATTTGGGTGTTAAATTAGTGGTTTATACTATCTATCGTTACCAACAATATGACGTTTATTTTTGTTTAGAACATGCTAAAATTATGATGAGGATTTATAATTCTTTACACATAAAATAGGCAATTACTTATAACTTTTCTTTGTAACTCACGTCCAATATATATTTTATTATATATGACTATATGACTTTTACATGAAAAAATAGATGGTTTGTTTTCTGTATTCAAAATATTGTTCAATACTAATTTATATGTGTGTATTGTCCTTAAAACAGAAAAAAACTTGTCAATAGCCGGTTTTCCTATAAAAATATTCCATATTTATTGTTTTACCACATGAAATGAGATTCTTTATGTAAATTTAATTATCTCGATTAAGGACTAGTGTGAAATATTTATTATTGTATTGTATTAGTTAAAGTAATCGCTTAATTGAGTCTCCACCTCATTAAAATCTAAATTATGTAAGATTTTATATGGAATTTCTCAGATGCATTGCGCCCGAATAGGTTAGAGTTCAAATTGCGCCCGACGGAAGGTTAATAGGTTATTTATTCGGGTACTATTAACTTTGGTTAACAAATAAGTTATTCGACAAATTCTGAAAACTCGTTTCGTTAATTTTTACTAAACCTGACAGGAAATAGATATCAATTAATATAATGAGATAACATCGAACGACCGTAAAACGGCTTCATGTACCGCTCGTCAATAATAGGAAAAAGTGTGAAGATTCTCTATGTATGCGTAGAAGAAGGAGTGAGGGCAGCATTCGGCTACTTATTTAGACCAGGAAATTTACTGCGCACCTCGTGGGCGGTCCGATTTCGCAGTTTTGAGACTTGTTCCTATCTGTATCCATTTTATTCATACTTTTTTTTCTTCCAATATTTTCCTTGTTTCACTGTGAACGTATATAGTGTGGAAAAAAGTATGGACTACTCCTAATAATTTGGTAGTCTTCAGGTTTCATGGAAGACGCTTGAACACGTCGATTTAGTTTTCCAGTTTCCCACATTCTGTTAGAATTCATTTTTTTTAATGACATCTGTCAAAAATATGACGTCATCGATATTTTTCTTAAATAACAATATATGGCGTGTTATACATCACTTGAAAGCTCTTGTTTCACTCAGTATGTTCCTAGATTTTTTTGGGATTCTGTCATGCCGTTTCAAAATGGTGACCTTTCGATTGTGAAAATTATCTTAAATTAATTCCCAGTAAAATAATAATTTTTTCTTGTTTTATCAGAAAAGAAAATCAATCATAATCACATTAAAACACTCCTAAGGCTTTATCATTCAATGCCTACTATGGCAGTGTAATGCAGGAACGTACTGAGTGAAACAAGTGCTTTCAAGTGATATATCACATGCCATATATTGTCCCTTAAGAAAAATATCGATGACATCATATCTTTGACAGATGTCAATACGAAAACAAATGAATTCTAACAGAATGTGGGAAACTGGAAAGCTAAATCAATGTATTCAAGGGCTTTCCAAACCTGAAGACTACCAAATTATTAGGGGTAGTCCATACTTCTCTTCCACACTGTATGTTGCAAAATAGCAAAATTTTATTACAAATATGTAACTATTTATTTCCAGAACATATTCTTATTCTTATATCATGCATCGCTTTTCCATTAACGAAATATTATGATATCTCACGTTTAAGTTGAAGAAGTAAGGCCCTAAAAGGTGACCTTATATCATCCAATCCTCATTGAATTCAAGGGCTGCATAACTACCATGAACACAAAACATTAACTTTGCAGTAAATATTGTCTGCAGTATTATTATGACATGTGCTTCCAAAGTCCATTTATATTCCTAAATACAAAATTTCAGTCTTAAAGATCACAGAAATTTAATTATGTCAAGTTGAATACTTATTCTGCTGCATCATGTCCTCTGATGATCCAATTCACATTATTGTTATATTTAGCTCAATAAATATTTCACTTATTAAAAGTTTGCATAAGGTATGTTTATTTTATATTACCATCACACATTCGGTGCATGGTTGCAACCATATTCTTGCAAAAGCGTTTATTTAAAGCCATGGTGCACCATTAAGCATGGTATATTTAAAACAATAGAAATTTGTCCTGATGGGTTTCATTAATACCTCGAAGTAAGGTTGACAGATGCTTAAGATACAGCACTTACAGTACTTCCTTGACATAGCGGGGTCAATCTCATATTACTAAAAAACTAAATGTAGGAAAATGTAATACAAATGGAATATAGTAGGTTCAAAAAAATGATAACTACTATTGCATAATCTCGCTTCTTAAATTATCCTCTTAAATTATATAGATGTGTTGCGAAGTAAAGTGTAATCGAATCCAATGACAACAGGTAAATCATTTAAAACAAGGCTTTGCTTAGAGTATACGACAACCTTTCTATTTCTAGAGATCACAGGCAAGACGTATATAAGGGTAGGTTTCGATTCGTTTTTTTAAATGTAATAAAATATTAATATGATGTATTTTATAATCATATGAAATAATTAAATCATGAGTTCTCTTACATTTTGAATGCCATAATTCAAAAAATCATACTAAGCATTATTCTCTTCAAGAATTTCATATATAGGGATATTTACAGGTCATCTACATACTCGTATATTTAAATATATCATGAGAAATCTTTAATTTTCTTGTTTACGGAATATCAATAACCAAATAATTTAATATCTAGTACATTTAATTCTTAAGAATTAACTATGATATCATCTACAAATTTGCAGTATTTATGAAAATTATTTTCTGTCTTTGTTTAGAAACAAATTAAGCTCGGGAATGAAATAAAAATAAAAACTACCGTGAATTATAGAAACAAATAAATAATTAACCAAAATGTTATTTAATTTAATATCTTAAACCTTACATAACAACACACGCAAGGGGGTATTTTATACTTCTTCTTATATACTATTCTTATAAGAATAGTTCTTATAAGACGACAATAATTAAATTAAATAAATTAGAAAAATTTTAAAATTTATGCCATTATAGAGTTGTTAAGATAAATTGCCCATAATATATAAAGAACTTTATGTATTTGCTTTTAATCCCTTGAAATGAAAATTAGTCCCCTTAATTCTTATCCTTAAATTATTTACCGAGTAAAGCACTTAATTTTACACTGATTACCGATGGATATATTGAAAATAATTGTAATGAGATACGTTTTTCTTAATTTCCTCATGAAATTTGTTAAATGAGTAATATCTGTCTAGGATTTATTGGCTCTATAACATAATTTATTGTGCAACACATGTTAAAATTCACAAACATAATTTTATAGATAAAGAATACACAAAAAATACATCTTATAACTGAACATTAAGAATTAAAAGCATGTTCAAATGAGGTACCGACGTATACCTATACCATTTGAAAAGTTTTAAAATGTCACTGTTACTCCAAGGGTGTTGAAAATGGGTTTAAAATTCTGCTCATATAACGTTTTTCTATTGAATTTAAAATTTACATATTTCTTGCTTCAAACTTTTACCTAAGAATCACGAATAAGGTTCGTTTCACATTAACCCGGCAGTCGTGTGCCGGTTTTTCTACTCAACAACGACGCCGGAATTCTGTCTCTCACATACAAACTTCAGACGCCCGGCATCGTTCAAACGTTTCTTCCTTCAGTATCTTTCTAGACATGGAAGGTAATCAGTTATTAGCGTGGATGATATTGTATCGGCGAATGAAGAAAAGAAGAATAAATAGAATTCAATGGGTTCATCCAATCAATATGAGATGAAACTAGGTGGGGGCATTCTTTGTACTTTTTAAGCAACTAAGAGAAGATGGAAACTACATCTAAAAATCAAGGATTCCATTCAACGAAGTAACACATCTTTCTGCATTTCTGGTCTGAATTCGGTCTTTGTACGCTTCATCAGTCTTACTCCATAAAATTGGTCGCTCATGTATTAGCGTAATAAGGATTTTGACTTCCACTACGATATCCATAATGACTTAAATAGGTATTAAAACCAAATAACTTTACAACGGCACTCAAAACACTACTGATAGAGTACATTCAACAAGTGCCGGCCAACAACGCTGTCGGGTAGATATGAAAGGTTACATTTGCTCAGTATACCCTTAGCCGGGCCGATTCCTTTGCACAACACTACAGCAGTCCAATTCGCAGGGAGCTTCCGGGCTCCCTGGACCTTTGCCCGACTGCCGGGTGTCGTGTACACGACCACGACATTTGCCGGCTTGATGTGAAATGTCTCATTTGATCTTTCACTCAACAATCGGGTATCCGATGTCGTTTACCCGACTACCGGGTTAATGTGAAACGAGCCTAACGTAGATAATGGGGTCTCACACATGTCTCAGTATATTACTGCATACATAACTATGAACTAATTTATTCTAGCTAGCGCCAGAGGTAATTTATCCGTTTCAATATACCATTATCTAGTGCAATTTTGTACTAACCAGTTATATAACTTCAAATTCACTTTTCTCGCTAGTCGTTTATTATCTATTTCGAATGTGTAATGTCTAATAAATTATAGCCCTATTTAAATTTATGACGATTAAATTCAGAGTTTCTGATCTAGTTCTAGACGTTGGTATGTGTACAATACATGTTACTGCATCGCAATGAGGAAGATTGTAAACAAGAACACAATTACACGTTTCGGCTCATGTTCAGAATGAAACTCGCCTAAGTGTAACATAGTTGCGTAATATTTTACCTGTATGTGTAGTTGTGCATGAAAATGTGTGAAATCCTATTTCTTTATTGTCATTTTGTAATACACATACGCGCATTTAAAATTTATTTTATTTAAAATTATGTTTTTATGTAACATGTAATGTCGGTTTCGGCTCGTTAAGTAAACGAATATTTCCATAATTGCCAACTGTCATGAATTCTGCATTTTTCATGTTTTAGTTCAAGGAAGAAATCGTATTAATGTATATCTAATTACGATTCGTGTAACTCTATGTCTTAATGACGTCCAGTTTATTACAATTTCATAATTAAGCAATAAATTATAAAATGTAGGATGTTTATCATTTGCCCCACTTTAATAAAAGTCATAGGCAGTGTTAAAGGGAAATAATGACTTTATATAATTTCGCTTCAAGGAAATTTCGATATATTTTCGTTTATATATTAATTCACTTCGTACTTGAAATTTTTAATCCAGCTGTATGTATGATCTGATTATTTAAGATTCAGTATTATACTCCGTAGATTGTAACAAATAAAAAAATTTCAATAAATTTTATTCGATTGTAAACAAATTGTGAATCCCTTTAATATATCCATATGTTACCCTTAACTGAAATGAAAAATGCTTACGTACGTTTGATATATTGAAATAGAAAGATTATTGAAATATAACTATACTGACGAATGCAATGATGTACCTATAAATATTGTCTATAGTAATGGAAATAATTACACTAAGTTTCAATAATATATTTCTGTTTCTACTAGATGTATTATATTACTAAATTACAAACAAGCAAGTTCCAGTTTTGGCAACATAAATCTTTACCTTTTCTGATTTACCTTCATTGTTTTTATTTACATTCTTCCTGATTTTCTTCGACTTCCCTCATCCCCTTTCTACTTCTTCCCCTTTCTACCCTTCCTTTCTTATTACATCTATGGTTGGTATTCTATATAAAACCACAATGCCTTTCGTATTGTGGTTTGGGGTAACGTAGTATTGAGAGTGTCATTTTATTCTTGGGTTCGATTTCCAACAGGGAAAGTTCAGCAGCTCTCTCTGTACATAGGTGAGGGCGGTACTTTATTCTTGGGTGGGAGTCTCAACGTGGAGAAGTTAGCACCTCTTTCCAAGGGTAGCTGTATTTGTCGTTGTCTCTACGTCTAACATTCCCATCCATAGTCTAGCATTTGAGATGAATTACTTTAAAACATTTTGTAGTAAATTTATATTATAACTGTAATTTATTATTTGAGCAAAATCTGCGACTAATTCTTATTGCCAGTTTATATCAGTTTAGGTTCTATTCGAAAAGTTCTTTAAGTTTAATTGGGTATACCTAGAATTGAAGATGATTTATTCTCGTATAAATATCAGACATTCAAATAGAAGATATGTAATAATCGTTTCTTCCTTGCTATTATTTTGCTATGTCTTGGTTTCCCTATCATACCATCATTGCCTATTAAAGGCATATTTAATGGCATATTTGGTCATTTTTCTATTACAGTAACATAAATAGAAAATGCAAATGTGTTTATAGGCAGAAGTCGGAAATGGAAGCGGAAAATGCAAAACAAACAATTATGAATGATTATAAGTCACTAATATTCTTTCATATATATATATATATATATATATATATATATATATATATATATATATATATATATATATAGTATTTTTATGGATAATATTATGAGTTTTCTTTTGAATTCCCTTTAGTAATTTCCGAAGCTTACCGATGTTCTTTGAACTTAAAATCTGAAACGAATTTAAAATATCGTGGGACCAATTAGTTTTCTATAGATAAACTTTTGCGTCATCTTTCCTTATTAAAGTATATGTTTTTGAACTCTTTATTATCAAAAGTTATCTTTAAATAGAGAATATGAAACCCAATGAGATTAATATGTAAACAAAACGGTTTTGCTGCAGTTATGTAAATGTCAAATTTGTATCAAATTTTTTCTTCGTCCCCTTTAAACAAGCCCCAGAAAACTTATTTTTTAACTAAATCAGTGATTGTATTGAACTTTGCAGCTGTGTGATAAAAGTATTACTTAAAATGGACAACAATGTTTAGGACTATGAGCGTTTGAAAAACTAAGAAATGTCTGAACAAGTAGACAACAGTTTTGCCACGTTTTGTCAGCGAGTCATTTAATTCCTAATCAGTAAACAACTATATATCTGGTTCTGCATATCTTACAATAAAATATATATACAGGGTGTAAGAAGTATAACTACCATTATTCTAACCGTTGATATTTTGGACTAAAACAAACAGGAACGTTTTGTAGCATGGGTGTTCAACAAAAAATATGTAAATCATCTCATTTATATAATAAATATGTTATGGAACAAAAATAAAGGTAAATGTCCAAAACAATTTCATTTGTAGAAAATAACATAATATTCATTGCATTTAAGGTTTGTCGAATTTGTACAATCGTATATTTGACAACGATGGTAATGAATTGCTACTCCCAAACGCTGGCCAATCAACCACTACAGTTCCCGATAAGGCCTGCTTAGTGAATGATGCCACGATATTTTATTTTTGCGTAGTTATTAGTGATCTTCGATGTTGATTAAGATTATTATTATATATGATTATGTATTACATATGATGTATGTACGAAATGTTTAGTAATATCATGATATGTCACTCACTTATGAAGAGGATCGCTGCAATTCGCAAGAAGCACGACGAATTTACTCTGCTTGTTCCTTTTAATGACGTCTAGCCAATGGACGAACTTTTGTAACATTTTTTTTATTGCTATGTGTAATCTAATTAGGTTACTTCCATTGCACATTCGACCTTCGCGAGCCATCCTAGAATGCAGTAGCTGTACTTTATAAAGTGGTTTGAACACTATAAAAGATTTTTTGTTATACAAGCTATAAATTGTTAAAATATGGCAATTATACTTCTTACCCCCTTTATAAAGTGTGTAAAGATCTTATCGTGGATATATTGTATTTTGTTGATATGTTAATATCGAAATAAAAACCCATTTCAACATTCTCTTTTTTTCAGGCGTACCCTCGCTACCAATTCAACTACGGAGTTGCTGATGGCCACACCGGCGACCATAAATCCCAGCATGAGGTACGTGACGGAGACGTTGTACGTGGCACCTACCAACTCGCCGAACCCGATGGTACTCTTCGTACTGTCCATTACACTGCCGATGACCACAACGGTTTCAATGCCGTAGTAACCAGAAGTGGACATGCCGTACATCCCCAGGTGGCAAGAGCAGTAGTTGCTACACCAGTCGCTGTCGCCGCCGCTCCAGTTGCCATAGGTCACGCAGGAGCAGGTCTCGGTGGTGGTCTTGGCGGTCATGGAGGATACCTACATTAATGATACTTAATGTTTAGAATCTTGCTCATTTGTGTATATACCTCATAGTCTCGTGTACCTAGTGATGTTCTTCTAGCTTTCCTCTTTAAAAAATGCCATATTTATTATACTCGTAATAAAAAATACTTTCTTCTTCGAAACAGTATTTGCTTTCACACAATTACTAGTTAAACAATTACCGCCAAAATGTTATTAAAGATCGCTAGTTAATAAAATATATATATCGCCATATTAGCGAATCAATCCATAATATAGAAGTAATCATAACCCGAAGAAACAAGTGAAGATAAACTTTGTTTATCTTCGGGCGTACTGCTATCAGTCCCTACAGTACAACAAGCACCATCTTGTAGCAAGCTTGTAACAAGCGCCATCTTAGCTTTCGCGATTAGGGTGGAAAATGTAAACGAAGTTGTAGACATAAATGAGGCTTATACGGGATAATAAATATCACTTGGTAGATAATACTGACCCTGTTAGACTAGCAACTTACCTACCCGTGATATATATTATCGCTACCCATAAGGGTATTTTCAAGTTAACAATATCCTTGTCACAATTTTTTTCCTAGACCAATAATATGCATTTTCTTTATTTCTATTATCACTACTGACTCCCACCATTGTGTTCAACACAAAATGGCGAGCCTCAATTCTAGTTCATCGTCTACTAAGCTTCATTTTCAATAAAGATAGGTTTGAAAAAGAAAAAGCACCAATCAAGGATATAGCTGCGTGTAATAGATATTCAATTGGTATAGTAAATAAAAATTATTAGGATACGTAAATTTAAAGTAATATTTTGAAATTCCTCGACCTTTCAAACTAAAAGGGAACATTCAGAAAAATATGTATCTATTCCTTGCGATCCTCAATTCACGCGTGGTATTAGTAAAATTTTTAAGGATTTAGGGATGACGGTAGTTCATTCACCAAGAAATAAATTAAAATAACTTTTAGGCAATTCAAAAGACAAAATTAACACAAATGACAGATTCAAAGAGCACATGGCACCAAATTGCCTTCGAGAACAACCATAAGATAGATATTAGCAACTTAAGATTAATTATGAATGTAACAAATACTAGACAGCTAGGTGCATTTGAAAGTTTAGAAATTGAAAAGTGTAAAAATAGTATGAATAGTGACACAGGGCCTGTTCCACATATCCGGCTTTATTGGTTAGTTACTCACGGCTCACTGGGCCACAATCGTAATGGTCCTAGCTCGATGAGACGGTCAGGGCTCTCTGAGGTGCAACAATAATTTAGGTATAGGTTTTCTTCGTACTATACCACTTATGTGGTGACTGAACATAATATCCACTAATTATAGAAATCTCATCGATCAAACTAAAGTTTCAGCTTAAGTCTCTCCCTACTATCTACTATAAAATATATTCATGAATATATTGGAGTTATTAAAGACTACAATACCTTCCAGTAAGAGGCTATTTACTAATGATAATTTGAAAACTACTATGTTTCTTCTGCGTAATTTACTCTATGTTGCTCGTAATTCGAATTTCTTTATATTTTATCGTATTTTATGCGTAAAAATGTTTTATCGCGTTTGTCTCATATAATAAACACTAGATTTTGCCCATATAGCCCATATACAATATATTTAGTAAATATAAACTGTATATGCTCTTATATTTATATAAGAATAAGGATTAAATTAACTTAAATTAATCATATTAAAATGTCAAAATATATCAGTAAAATAATTATTTATATTTACTTTTCTACGTTTCATGCTTCTGCAATATCGATATCATACTTTATCCTTGTGTGATATTTACAAGTACATCATAGTATTACAAGAAATAACGAGCTTTTAATATTAAGACTAATATCTTTAATTTATTATTAATATATCGTGATTAATTATGATACTAATGCGAATCGTTCTAATAATTATTCCTGTGAGTTCCAATTCCATCGACGACGTAATACTTACAGTAATTTTTTTCATCTAGTTTTATTTATAATTATTATAGGAAGGTATTTAATAATTTATTTTTAATGCGCAAACATCATTTCCATGAAAAACTTTCCCAAATATTTAACAGAATCAGTTCAAAAAAATCATTTAAAAGTAATCTGTGTTAATGTTTTAATTATTTTATGGTATAGCATTACAAGTTATAAAATATCTCTAGTCGAATATTTAGCACGCTGCGACATAAAGAAGAAAAATATAAATAAAGTAAATATGGCAAGAAATTTGTTATTTAGAGAAAGACAACCTCATTTGATAGGTAAGTTATGGTATACTCTTGACTTGCAGAATGTTAAAGCAAGTTACATATATTTTTTAATATGAGTAAATATGTAATAATGTATAATACATATACTATATATTATTATATGCAACATATTATTATATAATAATATGCAACGTTAGTTGAATTTGAGAGGTTTATTGCACTATATGTCATTTACATTTTGGTTATTGTCACACAACTCAAATGGTGAGGATCCGCACTTTATATTTCTATTGTTCAAAATTGCCGTTAATAAAATCAAAAACTACTTAACAAGGACACACTTTTATCTTTTCTATTTGTTCCAACTATTATAATAATAAAGGAAACACACTTTTTTTGATTTTGTAGGTGATGCGCTGCTTATTCGTACTCGATATATTCTTGATGCTATGTTGTATTCGTTTTTGAGAACTTGACACGCTGGCATTATTACACAGATTCTCAGGAAATTTGCACTGAGAATTTGAAAAATGCACTGGAGTCGTTGCACTCTTCTTCCTTTTGTATTTAATATCCGGCTCGAAGGACCACTTTTTAAATTATGGTTCTGTTTCGTATCAGTGGGACGTATTTCCATATCGTATCTGTTTTCATTGCTCCAATCAGCATAAAATGAACATCACTGTTTATTTAATGCTGCTTGAAGTATTTATTGCTTCAACAAGTATTTTTATTAAAATATATATATATATATATATATATATATATATATATATATATATATATATATATATATATATATATAGCGAGGTTCTACGGCCTTGGCCGCTTCTCGCATTTCAACTTCCAGTAGTCCCTATTTTGCCAATCTTCTTCCTGAAGTCCTTTGGCCTCCATAGCTTCTTCTACATCCTCTTTCCAAGTTCTAGGTGGTCTCCCTCTTTTTCTGCGTTCTGGTGGTATCCAACTCCATACTTTTTTGGACCATCTATTGTTTTCCATGCGTTGAAGGTGTCCATACAATATTAGTCGTTTTATTCCAATTATGTCCAATATATTTTCTTTCACATTCATGATCTCCCGTATTCACTCATTCCTAACGTGGTCTAATTTTGATATCCTCGCACTTCTTCCCCAGAAGTCCATTTCGAGGGATAGTAATTTTTGGCGATCTCAATTTGTTCAATTTCCATATTTCGGATCCATATGTAGAAATACTGTGCACAATAGTTTTATACAAGGTGGTTTTAGTTTTTTTATTAATATTTTTACTCCACAACAGTGAGTTTAGTTGCCGGATTGCTCTTCTTCCCTGTCCTATTTTATTTGAAATATCCTCGCTGCTTCTTCCGTTTGAGGAGAGAGTTACACCTAAATATATAATAGATATAAATATTGCTATATTTGTCACTATATATGCCGCTATAATATAGTGGTATAAAACTTAGTAGTTGATTTACTCCGTATTTCCGTTGTGAATTATGAACTACCACAGAGTAACGGCTTACTCGATCAGTTTCTTCATAAATATTGCTAATATATGAAAGTATTGCTTGATTTTAAAATAGTTGTGAATAACTGTCTAATACATAAGTAATGTACAAGGTAGTGTATTACGTAAGCAATGGTGATGGTCGGTTGTTGGCTGTCCCTTTTATATCCTGTATTAATGACGCGATGGTTTTTTCTCTACAAATTTCCTGACAATTGCATCTGGTAGCACAGGTTGTTAAAAATACACAGTTAAATAAATACAAAGGAAGATAGGGGAGAGCTGGAAGGTAATTTATCCACAGGATGACAGTTAATTCATCCATTTTGTTTATTCACGATTTTGCTTATTCACATAATCACATATTCATTGATGAATGGATATGTGAATAAGCAAAACCGTCGGATTTGGGACGATTTCAATCCATACGAGATACACCAGCACCAAATGCATTCCGAGAAAGTCACTGTTTGGTGCGGATTTTGGTCTGGCAGAATTATCGGTCCGTAATTGTTCCAGAACAAAACGGGTATTGCCATAACCGTCAACGGCGAGCGCTACAGATCGATGATAAACAACTTCTTGTGGCTTAAACTGGATGGTACGGATATTGACGACATGTGGTTCCAAAAGAACGGCGCTACATGCTAAACAGCGCATACCACCATGGACATTCTGCACGAGAGATTTGAGAGCATGGTTATTTCGCGCAACGGCGATGTGAACTGGCCACCGAGATGATGCGATTTAACGCCCATAGACTTCTTCCTTTGGGGCTCAAGTTATCATAATGAACGCCATCCAGAAAATTCAACCAGATTTATGAGATAAAGTCATCGAAAATTGGACCTCCCAAATACGTGCCACCAAGCAAAGCCGTGGCGGATATTTGAACGACATCATATTCCATACTTAATGCCATATAATATTCTTTCAAATAAATAGTGGATATCTCACACACAACTTATTTTATTTACGTTTAAAAATCGAGCGTCCTTATTGAAAGAGGACTTAAATAGATCTTAAAGAACACGTAGGCATTAGAAGCTTTGCTTTAATATAAATGGCTATTATAATAAGTAGATCCATGTTATTCAGCCATAGGACATCCGTTAAGATTACGACGCATCACATACATTTTGATTCGAGTAACAACAGAAAACAAATGTAAAGTTTGTATAATGGATCTTTGCACGTGTATCAATTTAGTAACGACACACGGATAACATGCTACACCACTCGCAATTGTTACTAATATGCCACAATTACCACCCACGTATGTCCAGCAACATATGTTTTAATCACTTACGTATGGCATAGACAGTTTATAATTTGCCGAACAAAATGCAATTATGAAATAACGTGTTAGCTTTATTGTATAATTTGATTCATTGGCGTCTCAATATTTCTGTAAAATTTATTACATTTTGGTTTTATTTAAGGCATCTTCCTATTGTATTCCTTTATTGCATTTTGATGGAAATTTCAGATCCATTGAATGTTTTTATGGAGAACCTTTTCATTACTCTGTCATAGGTTGATGGATTTGTATTGTATTTACTGTTACACTAAAATGATTTTCGGTACGACACTGTTTAAAAATTTCAATTAATTGATTCATACGATTGTTACCTGTGACGCACACGCAAAGAACCATTATACAAACTATATAAGAAATGTTACAAATATCTTCTATACTTACCGCAGTGCATTTTTAATATAATATGTTTTAATAAGTATTATTCCTCCAGATCTCGAGACTAGGACAACAACTAGAAAAATATTAGTTTACAATTTTAGAATCTTTGAGATCTACAATTGAGAAACTCTTTGACATTTATTGTGTATACGTATATGTTTGTTTTATACATGAGGTGTCTGTTGTATATTTTAACTGCCTACTAGCTACACCTCATAAATAGTCTTTACTAGATATAACTGTTGTCATGCCACAAGTTTTTAAACTTTAAATATCTAGAAATATGTTCTATTAATTTTGAGGGCCGCTAATCTATTGGACCCACTGTATTAAGTAATGTAAATAAAGTGACATGGATGACCAAATGTGGATTTACGTTGAAGTAATCTGAGATAAGTAGAGAAAAAACTTGTCAGAAAATAATAACTATATTTTAATTTTGACAATTTACAGATAGTGTCTAGTATAATGTGGACTTGTAATTTGATTTCATCATAATTTTGTATAATGATTTTTTCATTTTTTAAAAACACGTGTTTGTATTTATTTCATTTTCACACATTATTATAAAGAGAAGATAAATTATAAAGAGAAGTATTTCATGTACAAAGTAAAATCTTGTTAATTTAAGAATATAAAAGCCACACTTCTATTAATAAATTAATAATCATTTACAACTAATATTCTAACAATAAAGTTGTCAGTCATAACAATTGTTATTGTTAGACTATGTAACTAACTAATTGTTAGAAAAAACGTCATAAATATTTTGTCTAATCTTAATAAATTCATGTAGAACATATAACGTCGTATTTCTCAAATAGAGCATTCTACAACCGAAGCGTTTGTTCAGCAGTAACAAAAAGTCAAGTAATCTTAAGGAAATGTTTACGTTTTATCTTTGGATGAGAAAAATGTCATAATAGTTTCTACAGACATAAAAACACTAGTTATCAAAGAACATGTACAAGTTAAGGACTCATCGTATATAATATGTAGAAAATGACTGAATGCAATAATACACCCTTTTGTTGTTATATGGACAAATGTGAATCTATTAGAAAACTCTATATTTCAATTTACAATATAATATCTCTATAGACTTTTTTATATGGGAACAGATGTCAAAGTTTCATATGAAGAGAGAAATAAGGAAATAGTCTAATTACTGCTTTTCTGCAGCTAATTATACCTCTATACTACTAGTAAAATACGAAAATGATTAAATTTCAATGGTTATGAAATTGATCTACAACATGTAATTTCTCTAATGAACCGACAAACCCCTGTAGATAGTATTGAACTTTGATTCTCTAGTTAAAGTCTTTGAGTTTTAATTAAATATTCAAAGTGTCAACTCTATACAGTTTAATATAACAGTAGGAGGTATTCATTTACTCAGTTTTAGTACTTATAACTACTTTTTACAAGAATTTCTACCCTACAAAGTGCCAGTAATCCAGAAAATTGCTATTTTGAATTTATATAAGATAGTTTACTTAAACTTAGAATACATTCTATTCGAAATTAAGTTAATATATACATTAAATGTAAGTTGTCAGAATTTTCGTTATTAGTCAAACTTAGCACACACATTGGAGGAAGAAAAGGAGTGTAAATAGTCGTATATATGTAAGTTATATCCTTTAACGTACTTTGATAATTACATACGAAAAATATTTACAATCCCTTAATATTTTGTTGTACAATTTCTAGAAAAATAGTTTAGGTGTATGTTTTATTATGTAGAGATGCAAATATTCAATTAATTTTATTTTAGTGCTTTCAAGTAGTTGACATTATTCAACAAGATATAAATTCAACTACAATAAATTCCTTCTCATTCCTAATCAATGTATTGTCACATTAGTAACATATTAGTCACATCTTTGGGAAAAATGTAAAACTTCATATATCAATAATTACAGTAAAACCACCAGTTAGCGACCACCTACGTATAACGACCGATTTTGAATTCCTCGAATCCCATACTCTGGTACCCCCCTTATACCAACCATTCTCTTAAACGACCGCGGGCGCCCATCATTGGAATTTCCTAGTACACACCAATGCTAGAAACATTCTCATTATACGAGGTGAATCAAATATAAACGAGTCTTTTGGTCCTGGGCATGCAATAGTAACGCATGAGGGTTCCCCCTTCATGGAGTGTTGGGTAGAGATGTCAGGAGGGGGAAGAGCAGGTGGGCGACCTCGCTAATTTCTTTCAGTACCAGCCGTGACAATATCTGAGCAGGAGGTGCTTTCATCAATTACGGAGCGTGTTATCATAAAGTTTCTCGCCACGGAAGGTGTAAAACCGTCTGAAATCCTGACGAGATTGACTGCGCAGTTCAAGGAAGAGACACTGTCCCGAGCTAGAGTATTTGCATGGTATAAACAGTTTGTGGAGGGTCGTGAGAAAGTTGAAAATGAGAGCCATGACCGCCGACCTCACACCAGCATCACCAGCGACAACATCGTCCGCGTTCAACAACTTCTTGAGGGTGACGGGCGTCTGACCACCAATGAGATTGCATTTATGGTTGGAATAAATTATGGAAGCACCTTTTCGATCATCACAGAGGAGCTAGGGTTTCGTAAGGTGTGCGCAAGGTGGGCCCTTCGCCTTTTGACAACTGATCAGAAATTGCATCGTTTTCAGGTGTGTGAGCGTCTTCTAGCGAAATTTCGGGAAGAGAGAGACTCGTTTCTCACTCACGTTATCACCTGCGATGAAACATGGGTGCACCACTATACCACTGAGTCGAAATAAGCGAGCAAGAAGTGGAGACGTCAAGGCGAGGCTGGGCCAGTGAAAGCCAAGTCAAGGCTGTCAGCATGCAAGGTTTTGGCTACAGGACAAGGTTTGGCCACAGGACCATTAATGCGGTGTACAACTGCGACATTTTAAGCGAGGTTACTCTTGCATATCGCCGCAAACGACGTGACCTACCAATGAGAGAAGTGAAACTTCTCCATGACAATGTTCGTCCTCATACAGCAGCCCTGACCAGAGAAAAGTTGGAGGAATTGGACTGGGAGATACTGGAACACCCTCCCTATAGCCCTGACCTATCGCTCTGCGACTTTCACCTCTTTGGTCCTCTCAAGGAAGCCATGGGAGGGCAAATATTCAACAACAATGAAGAGGTTGAGGCCTACGTGCGCAATTGGCTGGAGACACAAAAAACTTCATCTTACGAGCAGGGCATTACAAAATTACCTACACACTGGGAAAATGTGTTTCCAGAGCAAGAGATTATGTAGAAAAATGACCTATTACTCTTTTTTTTTTCAAGTTCAAGTAAAAAAAAATTAAAAAAAAGGCTCGTTTATATTTGATTCACCCTCTAGGACAATAAAAGCAAATGCTACAAATTGCTTTACGACGGGTACTGCAAATATGAATATTTATTTCTTAAACCCATGAAATCTAGTTTTAACATTAGTTTTGTCCTGAACTTTCACCAGTTAACGTTAAATATTTGAGTATGGCAAGAAAACAGAAGCGCCTTTCTGTCAAAGAAAAAATTGATATAATCGACGAAAGTGGAAAAATTGGCTTGAGTACCAAGAAATTGGCAGAAAAATTTAAAGTATGCACGACTCAAGTCACCAGATTGTTACAAAATAAAGAACTTAGAAATTTGTATCGAGAAGGTGGGAATGTTGATCAAAGAAGAAGATTTCCTAAGACTGAGGTACTTGCTGTGAATCAAGTCGTTTTCAATTGGTTTTGTAAGGCTCAAAACAAGCACTTACCAATATCTGGGCCCATAATTCAAGCGAAAGCCCTTGAAGTAGCGCAAAGCCTAGGGCTAAGTGACTTTAAAGCATCAAATGGATGGTTAAAAAGATTTCGGCGTCGGGGCGATATTACCTTCAAGAGAGTATATGGTGAATCTGCCGATGTCAATATCGAAGATGTCAAAACTTGGAAAGGGAAGTTAATGGACATTTTAAAAGATTATGTCCCACAGGATGTGTTTAATGCAGACGAGGCGGGTCTCTACTATCGTGCATTGCTAACAAAAACATATGCATTGAAAAATGACAAGTGTTTCGGAAGAAAAACTGCAAAACAACGATTACAATTTTGTTCTGTGCAAATATGGAATGTAAAAGAAAGAAACCACTTATTATAGGTAAAAGCAAAAGACCTCGATATTTTAAAGGAGCGCACATCGAAAAGCTACCTCTTCAATGGGTCTCCAACAAAAAAGCATGTATAACAGCAAATATCATGACGACATGGCATCACAAACTTGATGCCCAGATGAAGAAGCAGAATAGGAAAGTGGTATTGTTCCTGGATAATGCAACATCTTACTCCAAAATTACATTGAATAATGCCAAGCTTATATTTCTTCCACTAAACACTACTTCACATGGCCAACCTTTGGACCAAGGCATTATTCAGAATCTTAAGATGCTCTATAGAAACTACTTTCTTAAAAGGCTTTTAACATATGTGGATAGTGGCTGTTTCCTTCAATAAATAGAGAAAAATATTACCTTAACCAAAGCCTTAATATGGATTTGGGTGGCCTTTGTCCGCGATGACAATAAAGAAGTGCTTTTCTAAAGCCGGATTTACAAATATAGATGTGGAGGATTTCGAAGAAGAAGATAGTATTCCGCTAGAATAACTGTTTCCTGGCTTAAACGCCACATTTGTTAGTTTAAAAGAATTTGCATTAATTGATAGCGATGTGAAAACTAAAAGTGCAGAATTGACCATCATCGACTGTATTGAAGAGGTACGAGTCAAACGAGTCAATCTACTTCCGATTCTGAAACCGAGGATGATATTGAGGAACGTGAAATTGTTCAAGTATGAAATACATCAAACCTATCCGAAGCCTGTGTAAGTTTGAGAGACTTAGGAAAGTTTCTTGTTAATGTGAACAATTTTGACATGATTACAAATGTGTCTCAGCTATTATTAAAATATGAGTCTGAATGTTATAAAAATAAACTAAGTAAGATGAAGCAGTCATTAATTTTCGATTATTTTAAAAAGTAATACATATGTAATTTTAATGTTTGTATGTTAATACATATGTATATGACCATAATTTTCAATTATGTATATGCACATATATTGTGTATTTAGTTAAATATAGCATATTATTTTCTTTAATAAAATACTGTAATTATGCAAGTAAAATTATTAATAAATAAATAATATAAAATGCATTTATTTTCTTGTGTTCTCTTTTAAATGACCAGCCTTATCTAGCGACCAACATATGATTCCCCGAGGATGTTCGGTGTTGGAAGGTTTTACTGTAATTGTATAATTATTTGAAGCGCATTTTAATATGACGCATATCATACATTATTTTTATTTTATTAAAAATTGTTGTGCATTTTAGTTCATACGTATGTACAATTAAGTCAATTCATACTCTATAATGTGTACAATAAAGTAAATAATATAGCTCAAATCAAGGTTTATTTTAAAGTTAAAACAAGGATAATATGTCCACAGGGACATGATATATGCTTGGTTAAATAAGACAACTATGTTATTAGCGTGACATAATTTTAACTTTATCAAAGCACTTCTTCTGTTCTAGAGGATCCCATGGAATTCGTAAGTAAAGTATTGGACTTCCGTGGAAAGAAATGGATGGCAAGATCTTTCATTCTCCTTGCTATGTTCTACATTCAAAATTTTGATATTGCTTCAATAGTTCTATTGATGGATAATATGCTACACTTTCGACAATATATTACCGTCGTATTATTGGGACAACCGGTAATGTTTTCCTGTTGCTTATATTTAAATCTACTAAATATAGCGCGATTCGTTAAATTGAAACATTAATCCTGCATATAATTAAATATACTCAATATTAACTAAATTAATCTCTTTGATATGTTATAGTATACCAAGACTATCACTGTTTTAATCACAGCTAAGATTTTAATAACTGCTATACTAAATTCCATGAGATTGGATCATGTTTGAAAGACGACATTTATGATTATACAGATTCCTGATCAAAACCTAAGAAACGTATTTTCCCTAATTCAAAATGCAAATGATATTAGTGTTATATTTTACTTACAGTTTATATACTTCAAAATATACTTTACTTATACCTTTTACCTTTACTTATACTTTTACATTTTACTTATATTTTTACTTTTACTTATACTTTGTACACTTCACTATAATATTTTCAAGTATACCATGAGAAAAAAATGTAAAACTGTAATATGTAACAGAAACATCAAATATTATTAAACTAGTGTCATTTGAGTTTGAGTAACGTTGTTAAATACCTACAAAAAAAGTATTAACAAGTAATCAAAAATACTGCTGTAAGACACCATGAGGAAAAGTATCTTAACAGAAATTTGCTTAATTATAAAATAATTATTTTCACTGAAAAACAATTTCATGTACAATCCATTTCATGTACACTTTAAAAATTATAATTATGAGATAAGTACGCAGGACGATAAAAACTGTTCGCAGCGAACAAAATATTTTATAAATAATTGAAGCTAATAGTGTACTTAGCACAGGACTACTGGCAACACAAAGTAATATATCATAATCGGCAGTATACAGAATTCTAAAACGATAATAGTTACATCCCTTTCTCTAGAGGCAGGCCCGATATTATGCCGCAAGATTTTTCTTTCAAAGCTCAAAATTCGAAATAACTATCAAATATTATTTTCAACGATGAATATACCTTTACAAGTAAGGTTTTTAACACACACAACAAAACATACGAGCTGATGAAAATCCTCATTCATCAGAGGTAATGCAAGATCAATGTTTGTTTAAAATAACTATCTGGGCTGCCACACTAGGAAAGTAGTGCTGATCTATATTATTTTTATTAAAATATTGAATACAAACTGGTAAAGCAAACAGTTAAATAATGCTGAAGACGAAATTTCCGTGATAATCGTAGAAAATATTATTTTGTATAACAATATTGTACTACTGACAATAAAGTGTCAGCCATATGTAAAAATTTTTTTCTTCATTACGACCAACTCTCACTGTTTTTCTTACTTGCTATCTAATAGAACTTGATTTATGGGGTTAATTCTTTAAATTTTGATCAATTTTACCGAATTTTCATATCAAAAGCAATATAAATTATTGAAGATCAACAATAGTATATTTTTAATATAAAAAACATATATTCATATCATTAATCAAAAAATAGACTTAATGTGTAAATGTGACTCCCGACCACCCCGGAGGTGATTTAACATAATCTCCTGCTTTAGAATATAATTTTGAGATATTTTATATTACGTACTATTAAATATAGAAAGCCTAACAGCTGACCAATATTTCATAGTTGTATGTAAATCAGTTTTAAAATTATTGGTAAAAATCGTTTCTGTAGCCACTCCGTTAAGGAATTGTAACATTTTTGGGAAGTACTTCTGAGAAAACTTTACTATAAATTAATCATATTTATACATAATACTTATTTGAAATAATTATATTAAATATATTTACACTTTCAACTTACTCTGTTTGCCCTGAAATTTACTGATTTCGAAAATAGTTTGTATATAAGAATGGAATATATTTTTTAACTTTTTTATATTAACCGCGTCAAATAAGCTGGCTAACTTTATGACAAATGATAAGTGTTAATTACTTTGTTAATTCTTGTCTTAATCTGCGTATTATTTACCTTACACACTTGATCTATGTAAGTAAATGCTACATTTAAACACGAATAATCTTTTTGCTGCCAATTAAAAATTTATTTTGCATGAACATAATCAAATATAATATTTCAGGCATTTGTTGCATCAATAGCAACACTAAAATTTATTAGTGAACTAGATAGGATAAGATCAACCTTTATCACCTGCTGGCCAATTAATTTTGGTGGTAAGAATTTGGCGACCAAGATAGCGCGTGATTCTAAACACATTAAAATATTTTCGATCATAGTGATAATAACGTCGATGGCAGCACATTTAACAACAGTTTTGCCATTGGTTGGAGATGAAGAATATATTAACTCCACAATAGCTATAATCAAAGCTCAGTTACCTTCATGGAGTATACCCCTGAAGATCTTTTATTACATTGCTGCAGCTATCTATGGTTATACAATGGTTTATCCTATAATATATCTTTTATATTTATTGAGTCATCTGAATTTTCAACTAGATTTATTAAATGAGCATATGCTAAATATATCCAAAGATTACGATTATGACACTGATGGCTTTCGCTTTTTATTCGACGAAGGCTACCAGGAGAATATATACCAGAGGTTAAGAATGTGCATTGTACATCATATCAATATCAGAAGGTAATTGCGTCAAATTTCTATTTTGATCATCCTACACGTACAATTAATAACTTTATATTAGAAACACATACTTAGGTTTTTGGTTTATGCAGTTCTATTTTATACATGTCACAAATTCTGATATTTCATAAGACTAAAATTTAATGAGGGATTATACGATGGTAGTCCCAGAAGTACCCGACTTAACAAAGAAAGCACAATAAATGTTATAAAAAATATATTTAGTTCTCTACGTAGTCTCCGTCAGCTATGTTCGTTAACTTAAATATCCTATTTATAGTGAAAATAGTCGAGCTCCTCATAATAGTCATCAACAGTAAACTCCATCTTTTCATTGTTGACAAATCTTGTACCACCGATCCATTTTTTTAAGCTTGGAAACCGAAAATAATCCGAGGGGACTAAATCTCGTGAACAAGGTGAGTGAGGAAGCAATTAGAACTTTAACTCATTGATTTTGGCCATCAATCATTGTCGATAACGGATTATGTGAACTGGTGCATTGTCTTGATGAAACAAAACTTTCCGTTTCGTCAAATGCAGACGTTTTTTCTTGATTTCATCACTAAAACGCTGCAGTAAGTTAGCATAACACTCCCGTTGATTGCTTTTCCTTTCTAAAGATAATCACTGAAAATTATACCATACGTATCGCAAAAGACTGACGCCATGACTTTGCCTGCAGATGGAACTTTTATCGCCTTGTTTGGAGCCGATTCTCCCTTTTCAGTCCATTGTTTTGACTGTTCCTTCTTCTCAGGTATGACGTACCCATGTTTCATCTATGGCTGTGAATCGACGCAAAAACTCGGCTTTATTCGACGTAAAACTTCGCCAAACACTCGATTAAAATATCCTCACGACAACGTTTTTGTTTCATTATTAGTAACCGCTGCACTCAACTTGGGGAACACTTTCGTGTGCAAATTTTCAGGCAATATGCAATATACAGCACTTTCTGAAATGCCTACCATGTCTGCTAGTTCACGCACTTACACTCGACGATAATCCAATACCATTTTGTGAATTTTTTTCACCATTTCTGGCATGGTCACCTCATTTGGTCGCCCACTTAGATGTTCATCGTGGCAATCCATACAGCTTTGTTTAAACTCTGCCACCCAATACTTTACTGTTGTAAACGAAGGAGCAGACTCTCCTAGAATCTAGCTCCGCTTTGATATCAGTTAAACTGGGAACTTTCTAATGATCAAAGCCTCTCAAATGTTGTATTATATACGAGTACCGATGACCAATTTTTTCCATGTTTACAAATTCTCTGAGAGCGTTCACTATTCATGGCTGCCAAATAAATACTAGACAATGTAGCGTCGTAAAACTTAAAACTTAAACTTAATAAGATCGGTATTTTCTATCATCGTCATTCTTTTCAAGCAACAACCGTCATCGTATGTCAAGTCGAGTACTTCTGGGACTACCCTCGTATTGTATTTAACTTCCATTATCTTCCATTTATCTTCAATATTGTTATAATGTTTCGATTGATAATAACCTATAAACAGACTTATTGATCGAAAAGTTCCATTAAAAGTATTAGAAGTTTGCTTCATTCAGTATTTTTTATTAAATTTCAAGTTGACAGTGGCTCATGTTACAGCTTCACTTATCGAAGTCGTTCATAACTTCATTGCTTATATTTTAGTACCCATTTGGTTTCTACTGATTATTTTAAAATATGTTGTCATAGTTTTTCTTAACTTAAACTCAACCGTTCTTAAGTTAAAGTTCTTTTGAAAATTTTAGATCATGGCACTCCAAATTATTTGCTGTAGCAATTTTAGAAATAAAACTCGCAATTTGAGCAAAATGTTTAGAATACTCCTTAATCCATACAAAGAAAGTAACACCCTTGCTTAATTCACTTACAGAATGTAGGAAAAGTTACTATTTTAATGTTAGATTAAACCTAAAATGTTGAATTTTAGGTTTAATCTAACATTAAAATGTTTTCCAATACAGCACCTCATTTTTTTTATGAATAAATAAATCTGATTCAATCAGTAGTAACTTTCTATACAAATATCTTCATCAAATTTATTGTTACAAAGTTTATTTATTAGAATCACTTAAGATCACACTAAAATTGTCCTTTTTTTTTAGAAAAACCCACCGAGGCATTAAGTGTTGTAACTAAATTAAATATATCTAACAATTTTTTCCTAATATCTAGACTTAACTGTTCTGTAGATAAGCGTCCAGCCACATATTCCACATAACATTACCTGTTTCATATGATAGATATACACTTACTTAGATTATTAATTCCACTATCACTATATTAATTTGAGCGGTTTTAGTCTCTTCAGCCGTTAAACAAATCCGTTGCTCTCGATTAGCGAAATTGCTTTGACGTTTTCGTAATTTTATAGTGCGAGTATTTCTTGTTCTTTTATCTAATGTTTATCTGCAAGCCTCTTGATCTCATCTTCTCCCAGCTGATCTTCAACCTTGATCTACTTTGTTCTCAAGCGTCTGAATGACTTTGATGTTAGAGTTCTTGGTGCATCCTCATAGTTCGATGCCATAAATCTACGCGAGGATTTCTTTGTAGCGAAGCAGTTTGGTGTGTACTGACAATTCCAGAATGATATTCGAGGAGCCCTTCGTCTACAAATAGCAAATACACTTGTCTAACTTTGAGGTTGCTCATATTTCTTCTTCTCATGTGACTTCTAGCGTAACTTTACATACAGTCATGTTTAGCTACTTTGTTTCATTGACATGTGGGACAGTTGTTGATTAACTATCACTGATATATAATTGTATGTCCTATTCGTGAAATTGCATTGAATCCCATTCAATCAATTGACGTCAGTATCATTTATTTTGATGCGCCATTTCTTTGTCCAATTGATGACATTGCTGATTGCTGTTTAAAGTAGAAAAGGATCCCAAGAACCGTTCAAATTAGGGATAAAAAAGCTAATGCAATTCTTCTAAAATAGTGTAATGAAATATAACTAAAAAACCAATAACTAAGTAATGTATTCGATAACCAAACCAAATATAAAAGTCAAAGATATATTATTCCATTAAAATAAAGAAGTTAAGTGAATTCTGATTTAAGCACAAGTAAAGCCATGCTGATGTTAACTTTCAACGGCTTTAGTGGACAGTTTTGATCAATTATCCTCTATATATGTATCATATTTAATTATTACTAATTAAAATGGAAGTTACGTTAATTGTTTAATAATTTACATTATCCAAATAACACTCTACTCTCTATACATATACTATACTATATATACTATACTATATGGGACTATATACTCTCCAAATTATATTTGCTTATTCTATTGTCTAGGATGTTTCAAGTAATCTAACTTTATATAGATTTATTTTAACTATATAACCATTTTGGTAGCGAACAGTTACACGGAAGTAAATATTCAGTAACTATTCTTTGAAACTGTTTCAAAGTTTTAAAAAGTCCTTAACAGTTATTGGCACTACTTTATACTACTTCACTGCTTCAATAACTTTGATTAAGTAATGATGTATAATCCAATATATTTCAAAAGCTACTAAATAAAGCTGTATGGTTCCATATACAGTAGCAGGAATTTCACAAATACTATAACAGAGTAACTTGTTTGGAGTAACTTAAATGCTACTTTGACTGTCTTCGCATTACTGTAATAATTAATGCTGCAAAATACAACAATTACAAATAGATTAATATTTAGAACGTATTCTTGTTGGCACTGTTCTTTTTCAGACTAACAAAAATATATCTTGACAGCTGTAAAACAGTAATGCTGTTTATACCAATAGGTTCTTTTGGTCCAGTTGCCGCTTGTTATTTCGTAATATATGTAAGTATTCACCATTTACTACTTCTTTAGTAGTTTCTTTAGTAAATGTAACGATAAGTTACATTTGCAAGTTAATTAAGCGAAATATTAAAGTTAACTTTGATTTAATTTTTTTCCTAATATTTATTGCTATAATTCATACCAATATTTATGTAGAATAGCATTAGACTTCCATAAATGCATTACATCGTATCCAGGGTGATTTCTACATCATATTTACGATATTTCTTATTCTTTCTTATTATAAATGTTATATTTAAACGAAAATTTTAAATACTTACCCTCTTAAATATCATTAACTTGAGGGAATCGTCGCTGCTTTGGAATTATGGAGTATACTAAGTGGAACCAGCACTGTTATCACTATTAAGCACTATAATATAGCACTGATAACATCAAATATGTTCCACAGTGTTCTCGTGGAAAGAGGCTCGCTTTGGTGAATAAATGTTTTTATATTTTGAAAAAGATCGTTCAACATCTACTAATGTAATACAAGCATAATTAAAATGCTCTCTGAACAGAGTTAAAGGATATGTTGATACACTATTACAAATTTGTCTTAATGTGGCAAAATCAGAATTTTTCGTTAACACATTATTAAATTTTTCTAAAACGCGATAGGTTTCTGCGTCATCTTATTTGCCTGTAGCAAATAATTCACATCGTCCACTATATGTGACTTCTTTACCGGCAACGCACTATTTTCTAATATTTGTGTTGTGTCACGTCCTTCACATTTGTTATAAATAACATGTACATCGGTTTCAACTGAAAATCTTGAAATTTTAACTGACTTTCCTTAATAGCTATGGCGTCCTCAGGATTAAATTGAAGAATAACTGTTTTTAATTGTTGGTAATATTTCGAATAGGATGAAACTGTCTTTAACCATCTTCCCCATCGTGTAATAATTGGCTCTAGTAGTGTGGGAATATTAGGAGATTGTCTTCGAAATTCGCTAATTCGTTTGGGAGATTTGAGAAAAACTTTTTTTGTGTCCGCTATTAAAGCATCTACTTCTAGAAAACAGCTTCGAATAGTTTCTGCCACGAGATGAAAAGCATGCCCTTTATACGTGATATGTAAAAAAAACCACCGTATTCTTTAAGAGAACGACCTCCCGCAAGCATTGTCGAAGCACCGTCACTCATAAATATTAATAGTTCACTTACTGGGAGTTCAAAGTATTGTAACGTATTCAGAACCACATCCTTAATTGTTGCGCTAGTACAGTCTTTTAGTCTTTTACTAGCTAGTAATAGTGGCAATGTCGATTTATGAGGATTAAGTACACGTGCCATAACATGTAAAATAGATTTTTTACAGTCTGTTGTTTCGTTAATACACAACCAAAGCGGTTGATTTTTTAATTCATTTTTAATTCAGCCTTTCCACTTTTTCTCGTACAGATGTGGTACATAGCGCACTGTAGCCCTAGTCGGTAATGGGTACTTAGGATTATACTTGTTCCAAATGTCCTTAAATGCTAGTGTGTCAAGTAATGTAAGTGGTAAATAACAGACTCTCTTGTCCCAACACAATAAATATTTTTCACAAACTTTACACACCATTTTTGCCCCATCATAAATCAAATATGGAAATTTCCAAATAAACTTATTCACATTGTCGGCAAGCGACTTTTTCTTCGCCTTTGGCACAGTGAACATTTTTGGTAACGCACGCACGCTGTACAAATTATATGTGTACTTATGATGGAAAAGTGATTTAATTCTTACGCGAAGCAGACGCACACACTCTTAATGTTAAACAATAACTGGATACTTGGCATAAATCGAGTGTTTTGTGATACCTAGTCTGTTTACAGCGTGAATTGAGCTCCGTGTCACGTGCTCGAGGCCCCCGCTACACCTTCCCATTAGCAAGCCACATGTACGCGGCACCGATTATCCAGCTCTTGTAATTAGGGGTCGAAATAGGCGAATTTGACCCAATTTAATTATATACCAAATAGTACGTCCCTAAAAAGTTATAGCCTTCTAAAGTTCAAATAAATATAAATTATTTCCAAACCAATTTTTGTTTTAATTCAATATAAGTTTACTTCTGATAAATATAATATTTACATTTAATTAAAAATTATTAACATTTATCGAGGGGGATGGCATAATTATGGACCTTCATTTTACCCCATATTTTATTGTACGTTATACAATATTATTGTTGGTATGAAATAAATAATGGCTTATATTTATGATTTTTTCATATTCTATTCTTTTTCATATGACTAACATTTCTTATTATAATTTTTCTACATAATTACCTAGATTCAAGTAATGTTCTTTCCCGAAGAAAACTGGTAAATAAAGTCAAGGCAACAGTAATTTATATAAAATCAAATAACAATAATCAAACAAGAAAACATGACTACAAAATAATTAAACAAGTATATATTTTATATGCACGAAAGCATATAATGATTTTTAAAAACAATTTATATTCTAATTTAATTTATTTGATCTTTACATGAAGTTTTATTTGATCTTTACATTACAAAAACAAAATGGATCATATCGTCGTGTTATGACCGCGACTGAGCGAGTATGTTACTACAATACTACAATTACTACAGTGCCGATGCGACCACTTGCTGTCGTATTTATTAATTCATAAGAACTGATACAAGTCAGGTTTCAGCAAGTAATCACGATCGTGACTTTAAAATATTATACGTTACAGATAGAGCACGAAGTGGTCTCAAAGCTGTAACGCAAGAGGAGATTACAATGGTTCTTATCTGAACATATTAAGTTACTGCAACAAAGTATAAGGGTAAATGAAGGTGAATTTTAACAATTCTAAGTTCAATGGATAATTTTGATATAACATATATATATAATACATAACAAAATTTTGTTTTGGAAATTATCATCCTAATCATGTAATATACATTAAATTAGATAGAACAATTTAATTTTAAGAAAAGAACCAATAATTTAATATCTAATTTCCTTGATAACTTTTACCTTAAACTAGTTTCAAAATGTCTACTCTCTGTTTCAACACAGACATAAAGTTATTTTCTAAAGTTGAACTTTATTCGTAAGGGAGGCAAAAATGATATTGTAACCTAACATACCAAAAGAAATGAGGTCAAATTAAGGGTAATACACTAAAATTATTCCCTCACTTTAAACATTTCAACAATTTTAACTTGACATATTATGTTATCTTACTGTTCAGTAGCACCAAATTTACACTGAATTAAAAAAAATTGTTTGGAGATATTTTTTTATTTTGACTCTAAAGGTCTGTAATTTTATATGGACGCATTTTGGTATACAGTTAAATTGCGAAAAATCAGCTTGTAGACATGCAACTGTTGCTGTAATATTTTAGTTACATAATTATAAAAATATGTAGAGTTTAGTATGTGTCGTAACACTCGATTTGTTATTTTATTGCATAATTGGACAAAAACCGATCCATTTTTAATTGAACGATTCTGTTCATTATTATTTCAAATATTTACTCATGCAAACTTTGGCAGAGTGATGTATATAGAAAACTTTTCAAAGTTAGTTATTATCTTAATTGTTTCACTGCAGAAGATATATGTTGTGTGGCCATTTTATGTTTGGTTATTGTAAACTAAAAACTATTATAATTCTATATAGATTAAGATTTTATTATTAGTTCGTTGAAATTCCTTTGACTAATTATACCATTTACACTAATTTAGTCTTAAAATTTACTTCAGTCACTTAAGTGACTCTTAAGATATTATCTTAGTTATTATACTATCATAAGAATCACATACTATTATTTAACTTCTTTCAGGACATTAGTCCCCGAAGTAATTTTAGAATGGTATTGGTAATAGCAACATTCGTCCTAGTAGTAGTAGCACTATGTGTTGTTGGACAAAACTTTAACGACAAAGTACGTATGTATATACTGTGAATATATGTCTTTTATGATACTTTACAGGGCATATCACACTGATATAATAATACTTTAATATTCTCACAATAAATATTTCATAGTAGATGAAGATGGTATTTTATGTTATACGGAAAATATATTATATATCCCTTTTAGAATGAGAGGCTTTTTCAACTTGCTTATGAATGTCCATGGTTTTACTGGAATAATAAAAATAAGGTGGCTCTACTACTTCTGTTAACTGCTGCTTCAAAACCTCTAAGATTTTCAAGTTATATTGCAGTAGACTTAAACTATGGACTCCTTTTGACAGTTAAGTTTAAGTTAGATGTGATATATATATATATATATATATATATATATATATATATATATATATATATATATATATATATATATATATATATATATATATATATATATATATATATATATATATATATATGTTAATGTATGTTTGAATTCTGTTTCAGTTTCAAAAATGGATATATGTTCTAGTCACAATGCTGTATTAATTATTTACATTATACGTCATCCAGCCTTTAAGTTAATATTCTGCAAAACTGTATGTAATACGGTTTTAATTACCATGGCTTATTTATTAGGAGTTTCGAATGTAAGGAAAGTTTTTCAAGTATGTAGACGTGCTGGGAAGGAGTTGGAACCTTTGATGCAGCAGCAAAAACAGGAAACCAGTTTTTCATAAATATAGAAAGATTTGAAAGTTGACATCATGAATGGTGGAAACAGTTTAAGTCATCTGATACGTGCGTCGAACAATGTGTAATATTTCGGTTTTCGTGGAATACCGAATATTACACGTCTCCTGTCTTATTACTAAAGTATGTCGGAACCTTTTGTGTGAAAATAATACTGACTTAGTTTTCCACAAAACACTGTACACTACACTCGATGCGTCATCTGGAGATGATAAAAACTGCTGATTTAATTGGTCAGTTTTAATTATCTCCAGATGATTCCAACTTGAAGAAAATTATATGTAATATCGTTAAATAGAAGTAAAATAATTTGTTTAAGAATATTCAATTAGTTTTAGATGTTTTCATTGTTTATCAGAAATGTTAACGTTTAATGTACCTTATCCAATGTGCATGGAGCAAGTAAGTCAAATATAGGGTGAGTCGGGAGGAACGGGCCAAACTCCAGGAGTGTATTATACGCGTGAAAATAATGTAAAAAAAACTCAAATGTCGTTATCCGATTTTTATTTGTATTCAAGTTATAGCGTAATTAAAAATGTTTATCTAGTATAAGTAGTACAAAATGCCACACACGTATTCAAATTTAGAATATGCAAATATGGTGTTTGTTTATGGTTTTTGTAATGGGAATGCTAGAGCTGCTGTTGAATAATATCGTCAACGGTTTCCTCATCATACATAATGCCTTTCGCATTATGGTTTGGGGTGACAGAGTATTGAGAGTGTCATTCTTTTCTTGGGTTCGAGGTACAACAGCGAAGTTCAGAACCTTTCTCTATACGGAGGTGGGGGCGGTATTTTACTCTTGGGTGGAAGTCTCAACGTGGAGAAGTTAGTACCTCTATATCCTAGGATACTTATCCTTGTACTTGTCCTTGTCTCTACGTCTAATGTTCCTATCCTTAGCCTGGCGTTTGAGATGAATTCCTGTAAAATATTTTGTAATAAATTTATATTATAACTGTAATTTATTATTTGAGTAAAATCTGCGACTAATTCTTATTACCGGTTTATATCAGTTTAGGTTGTATTTGAAAAGTTCTTTAAGTTCAACAAAATTGGGTATACCTAGAATTGAAGATGTTTTTACTCTCGTATAAGTAACAAACATTCACATAGAAGATATGTGTTAGGGATCAAGTGAAGTAGTGTAAATGCCTCGAACAAACCACGGGCGAGTTCTGTGCGCGAGAGTGATCTCAGACGTATTAGCTATTAGGTTTCAGACGTGATTAGACCTTGTATTGTATCGAGCAGTAACGAAACGTTTAAGTTAATGTATTATTCACATATTCACGTATTGTATTTGAATATCTTTGTTTAAATATAATATACATACAACAAAATACAGTCCACAGTCCAATTCAATCCTATACAATATGTGGTAATCGTTTCTTCCTTGCTATTATTTTCCTATGTATTGGTTTCCCTATCATACCATTATTGCTTATTAAAGGCATATTTAATGGCATATTTGGTAATTTTTCTATTGCAGTAACATAAATAGAAAATGAAAATGTATTTATAGGTAGAAGTCTGAAATGCATGCGGAAAAAAGCAGAACAAACAATTATGAATGAAGACAGGCACTTATAACTCACTAATATCCTTTCATATATATAGTATTTTTATGGATAATATTATGAGTTTTTTTTTAACTCACTTTAGTAATTTCCGAAGCTTACAGATGTACTTTGAACTTAAAATCTGAAACGAATTAAAAATATCGTGCGACCAGTTAGTCTTCTATAGATAAACTTTTGCGTTATCTTTCCTTATTAAAGTATATGTCTTTGAACTCTTTATTATCAAAAGTTATCTTGAAATAGAGAAGATGAAACCCAATGAACTTAATATGTAAACAAAGCGGTTTCTCCGCAGTTATGTAAATGCTAAATTTTGTAACGATATGGATTCTACAACTCTCAAAATTATTTTCTAAATTACGTTCACATTTATCAATAGAACGGATGTCCATATTTTCTAGTCTTTTTTAACAAAAATGATATACTTGACCCAAACCACCCACAAAGAGAAGGGATGGTAGAAGACGGCAGGGTTCTGTAATTTAGTCGTTTTTTTCTTTACAAATACATGTTGCAAAAGCGACGCATTTAAACCCGGAGGTCAGAGTTTGTAGAATTCCATTTATAAGGGTTGATGAAGACCATATGGGGCAAGCTAGCCTGTATATTGGTTCGCGGACGCCGGAGCCAGGGCTGAACTAAGGGCCAAGAGCCCGGGAACGAATTAATTGACACAATGGAATGGCTCAAGTAGGTAATTTTTGTAATTGTAAATAATGTTTTGGAAAACAACGAAGTTCGGACTTGTCTTATCAGACTGTGGTCTTGTGAGGTTCCACTGGTCAGATCGATGGAATTGATAGGACAGATAGCTGCTATATATACATATATATGTAATTGCGGATGGCCCCTCACGTACGAACTTCACGGGAAATCTAAGTACACGTGGATGTACACGTATATGCACAAATAAATAATTACATTCAGTATCAGTTCAGTTCAACACCAACCTAAGTAACTGTAAATTATCTACAATAAAATATAACGTTATAATCAATACAAATTGAATATTATATAAGAAATACTAGTTGTACGCAATCGATGGTTACAGTCTATCAGTAGCCACGACTATAAACGGGAAAGTCACCGACGGGCAGGGGTAATCTCAACTCTGGTTACCCAGAGGGAATATGTAACAACCCCAAGGCGCTTACGTTCTGCCCGTAAGGGACATTTTTGCTAACAAAAATAGGTAATTTTCGCTAACCACAGAAAAAGTGCGGACATTATAAATTTCCAGACAGACAAATTAAAAGACGCTTTTCTCTTCTGGTCGACCGCGATTAACTATTGATTACGACTCAGCGTTACTCTGATTAATTTTCCCGACCTAGATAATTGTTTGTTTATTTCTTCCCTGTGTAAACTCAAAAGTAATAAGCCTTATTAAATTTGCTTGTATTTAGGAATACCTGTGTTCAACAGCATAATTGAATAGAGGACAGGAAAATTAATCAGGAACTGTTAGAACTAGTGACCGCTCGTTTGCGGGAGTTCGCGGTTGCAATTAGTGAGCCTAATAATATATCCCCCCCCCCCGTTGTTGTGATATCGGCGTTTTATTTACTATCAACCACCGAGAACATACCTCCTCCGCGACACTATAGAGGCCGGAGAAGGTAAGTCATGTTTATACATTTCACTATTAAATTGTCCTATTAAATTAGCCACCACTAAAGTAATCAGCTCTCTTTCGATCTATAGTTACCGCTCGCTAATCTTATTAAGTCCCTGGTGGTATCATGAAAGTCGCCGTTAGGAAGACTCCTTACGATACTTCCGTCTGGTACAATTTGTATCCAACTTCTTTTTAAACTAAATCAGTGATTGTATTGAACTTTGCAGTTGTGCAATAAAAGTATTACTTAAAAAAGACAACAATGTTTAGGACTATGAGCGTTTGAGAAAACGAATGAATGTCTGAACAAGTAGACAATAGTTTTGCCACGTTTTGTCAGCAAGTCATTTAATACCTAATCAGTAAACCACTATATATCTGGTTGTGTACATTTTACAATAAAAAAAAAAAAAAATATATATATATATATATATATATATATATATATATATATATATATATATATATATATACAGGGTGTAAAAAGTATAACTACCATTATTTTAGTTGAAATTTCAATTCACAGTTGAAATTTTGGCCTAAGCAAATAAAAACGTTTTGTAGCATGGGTGTTCAACAAAAAATATGTAATACATCTCATTTATACTCTTATAATAAATGTGTTTTGGAACAACAATAAAGGTAAATATCCAAAACAATTTAATTTGTAGAAAATAACATAATGTTTAATGCATTTAAGGTTTGTCGAATTAGTATAATCGTATATTTAATAGCGATGGTAATGAATTGCTACTCCTAGACGCTGGCCAATCGACCACTACAGTTCCCGATACATAAGGCCTGTTTAGTGAATTATGCAGTGATATTTTATTTTTGCGTAGTTATTTGTTATCCTCGTTGTTGATTAAGATTACTAAGTAATACGACTATATTATATATGTTTGTATGTACGAAATTCTGTATGATTCAACTTACATGTGGGTATAATAGTTTACTTTGGATACACAGAAACTAGACTTTCTCGCCCAGAAAGCCTACGGGCAGACTTGAGTAGGGGAAGGTCACACATATAAACGCGGACAAGCACCCAGCCCTGAGGAAAGTTCCAAGTTCCCTCTGGTGAGAATCGAACTCACGCAGACAATGTGCCCAGTATTTGGCCCAGTTGCCACCCTGTTACCAAATACCAGGTCAGCACCAAGGCGGCGCTATAAGAATGAGACCATGTGTCACCCAAGTTGCAACCGGGCTATTCGTTGCTTGATTTCGAATAGTACAGGTCCAACAATGAACGGAGTACACTGCCTCGTCCTCCTTTGTTTTATTATAAATTATTATATTATAATATTTACTTAACATACAGACAAACATACATTTAAAGTGTGTCACTGTAATTAAAACGCTTAGTGCCCAGAGCGACTGACCACTGTTACTTAGTCTATAGAAGATATGGTTTGCAGTCATTAAAAAAGTATTTAGTGACGTAGTAAGCGTTTTGGATCTTAAAACTACAATCAAACTAAAGCGTAGTGGATGTAATTTAAAACTACAGAAGATATACAAGAATCTGTACTGAAATTGTATTAAAATATATGTTTAGTAATATCATGATATGTTACTCATTTATGGAGAGGCTCGCTGCAATTCGCAAAAATCACGACATATTTACTTTGCTTGTTTCTTTTAAATATATCTAGCTGATGGACGAATTTTTGTAATATCTTTTAATTCCCGTAATGTGTAATTTAAGTATATTATTTCCATTGTGCATTCGACCTTCGCGTGCCATCCTAGAATGCAGGAACTGTACTTTGTAAAGTGGGCTGAATACTCATGTTATATAATGATTTTTTTGTTTATGTCCAAACTATAAATTGTTAAAATATGGCAGTTATATTTCTTACCCCCTTTATAAAGTGTGTGACGATCTTGTCGTGGATATACCGTACATTGTTGATATGTTAATTTCGAAATGAAAAACCATTTCAACATCCTCTTTCTTTCAGGCATACCCTCGCTACCAATTCAACTACGGAGTTGCTGATGGCCACACCGGCGACCATAAATCCCAGCATGAGGTACGTGACGGAGACGTTGTACGTGGCACCTACCAACTCGCCGAACCCGATGGTACTCTTCGTACTGTCCATTACACTGCCGATGACCACAACGGTTTCAACGCCGTAGTAACCAGAAGTGGACATGCCGTACATCCCCAGGTGGCAAGAGCAGTAGTTGCTACACCAGTCGCTGTCGCCGCCGCTCCAGTTGCCATAGGTCACGCAGGAGCAGGTCTCGGTGGTGGTCTTGGCGGTCATGGAGGATACCTACATTAATGATACTTAATGTTTAAAATCTTGCTCAGTATTTCCTTTCTCAAATTACTAGTTACATCTACCACCAAAATTTGATTAAAGATCGATATTGAGTAAAATATTTATCGCCATATTCGCGAACCAATCCATAATATAGAAGAAAGCGTAACCCGTAGAAACAAATGAAGACAAAGTTTGTTTATCTTCGAGCCTACTGCTATCAGTCCCTATAGTACAACAAGCGCCATTTTAGCTTTCACGATTAGGGTGGAAAATGTAAACGCAGTTGTAGACATAAATGAGGCTTATACGGGATAATAAATATCACTTGGTAAATAATAGTGACCCTGTTAGACTCGCAAGTTACCTACCCGTGGTATATGTTACCACTATCCATGAGTTAACAAAATCCTTGTCACAATTTTTTTCCTAGACGAATAATATGCATTTTCTTTATTTCTAATATCTCTAATGATTCCCACCACTGTGTTCAATACCAAATGGTGAGCCTCCATTTTCTAGTCCATCGCCTACTAAGCTTTGCTCTCAATAAATATTTTATAAGAGGTTTGAAAAATAAAAAGCTTCAATCAAGGATACAGCTGCGTGTAATGGATATTCAGTTGGTATAGTAGAAAAAATTATTAGGAAACGTAAATTTAAAGTAACATTTTGAAATTCCTCGATCTTTAAAACTGCAAAGGAACATTCAGAAAAATATGTAGGTATCTATTCCTTGCGATCCTCAATTCACCCATGGTATTAGTAAGACTTTTAAGGATATACGGATGACGGTAGTTCATTTATCAAGAACTAAATTAAAACAACTTTTAGGCAATCCAAAAGACAAAATTAACACAAATGACAGGTCTCGGATTTACGAAATCAGCTGTAACGACTATAATCAAAGGTATGTTGGACAGACCAGATTATCTATTCAAACCAGGTTCAAAGAGCACATGGCGCATCTCAAATACCGTAGAACAGATAACTCCAGAGTTTCACAACATGCCTTAGAGAACAACCATAAGATAGATATTAGCAACTTAAGATTAATTAGGTATGTAACAAATACTAAACAGCTAGATGTATTTGAAAGTTTAGAAATTTAAAAGTGTAAAAATAGTATGAATAGTCACAGAGGGCCTATTCCACATAGCCCGCTTTGTTGGTCAGTTACTCACGGTTGACTGGGCCGCAACCGTAACGGTCCTAGCTCGATGAGCTTCAACCGTATCGGTCAGAGCTCACTGAGCCACAACAATAATAATTTAAATATAGGTTTTCTTCGTACTATGCCACTTATGTGGTGACTGATCTAATATCTACTAGTTATAGAAGTCTCATCGATCAAACTAAGTTCTATTTCAAGTCCCTCCTTACTATCTACTATAAAACAGTTATTCGTGAATATGTAGGAGTTACTAAAAACTACAATACCTTCCAGTAAGAGGCTATTTACTCATGACAATTGAAGACTACTATGTTTCTTCTACGTAATTCACTCTATGTTGCTAATAATTGGAGTTTCTTCGTATTTTATCATATTTTATAGTGCAAAAATGTTTTATCAAGTTTATCTAATACAATAACAAATCACTAGAAGATTTCACCCATATAGTCCATATACAACATATTTAGTAAACATAAACTGTATATGTTCTTATAGGTATTTATTATAGGTATTTATAATCATTAAAATGTTAAAATATATCATTAAAATAACTATTTATATTTACTTCTCTATATTTGATGGTTCTGCAATATCGATACCATACTTTATCGTTGTGTGATATTTACAAGTACATCATAGTATTACAAGAAATAACGAGCTTTTAATATTAAGACTAATATCTTTCATTTATTATTAATATATCATGATTAATTATCATACTAATGCGAATCGTTCTAATAATTATTCCTGTGAGTTCCAATTCCATCGGCGACTTAATACTTATAAGTAATTCTTTTCATCTAGTTTTATTTATAATTAATATAAGAAGGTATTTAATAATTTATTTTTAATACGCAAACATCATTTCCATGAAAAATTTTCCCAAATATTTAAAAGAATCTGTTAAAAAAATTCATTTAAAAATAATCTGTGATAATGTTTTCATTTTTTTTTGGTATCGTATTATAAGTTATAAAATATCTCTAGTCGGATATTTAGTACGCTGCGACATATACCATTCTCTTGACTTGCAAAATGTTAAAGCAACATATATATATATATATATATATATATATATATATATATATATATATATATATATATATATATATATTTATAAATATATAATAAATATAAATATTGCTAATATATGAAAGTATTGCTTGATATTAAAATAGTTGTGAATAACTGTCTAATATATAAGTAATGTACAAGGTAGTGTACTACGTAAGTAATGATCGTCGGCTCGTAAAGAATGACGGTCGGCTGTTGGCGGTCCCTATTATATCCTCTATTACTGACACGATGGCTCTTTCTCTACAAATTTCCTGACCACTGGATCTGCTAGAACAGGCTATTAAAAATACACAGTTGGATAAATACAAAGAGAGATAGGGGAGAGCTGGAAGGTAATTTATCCACAGGATGACAGTTAATCTATCCATTTTGTTTATTCACGATTTTGCTTATTCACATAATCACATATCAATTGATGAATGGATATGTGAATAAGGAATATCGTTGGATTTGGGATGATACCATCCATACGAGATACACCTGCAACAAATGCATTCCGAGAAAGTCACTGTTTGATGTGGATTTTGGTCTGACAGAATCATCGGTCCGTACTTCTTCCAAAACGAAACTGGCATTGTCATAACCTTGTCTAACGGCGAGCGCAACAGATCGATGATAGACAACTCATTGTGGCTTACACTGGATGATACGGATACTGACGACATGTGGTTCCAACAGGACGACGTTACATGCTACACAGCGCATGCCACCATGGACATTCTGCACGAGCGATTTGAAACCATGGTTATTTCGCGCAGCGGCGACGTGAACTGGTCACCGAGATCATGCGATTTAACGCCTTTCTTCCTTTGGGGCTCAAGTCAATATAACGAACGCCGTCCAGTACATTCAGTCAGATTTATGTGATAAAGTTAAAAGTAGTCAAAAATTGAACCTCCCAAATACATGCCACCAAGCAAGGCCGTGGCGGACATTTGAACGACTTCATATTCCATACTTAATGCCATAAAGTATTCTTTCAAATAAATAGTGGATATCTCACACACAACTTATTTTATATACGTTTAAAAATTGAGCGTCCCTATCGAAACAGGATTTAAATAAATCTTAAAAAACACCTAGACATTACAAGTTTTGATTTAATATAAATGGATATTGTAATATGTAAATCCATGTTATTCATCCATAAACAAATGTAAAGTTTGTATAATGAATCTTTGCATGTGTATCAATTTAGTGACGACGCACGGATCACATACTATACCACTCGCAATTGTTACTAATAAGCTACAATTACAAATACGTATGTCTAGCAACATATGTTTCAATCACTTACGTATGGCATTGATAGTTTATAATTTACCGAACAAAATGCAATTATGAAATAACGTGTTAGCTTTATTGTATGATTTGGTTCATTGACGTCTCAATATTTGTATAAAATTTATTACATTTTGGTTTTATTTAAGGCATCTTCCTATTGCATTCCTTTATTGTATTTTTAGGGAAATTTCACATCCATTGAATGTTATTATGGAGAACCTTTTCATTACTCTGTCATAGGTTGACGGATTTGTATTGTATTTACTGTTACCCTAAAATGTGTTTTCGGCACGACACCGTTCAAAAATGTCAATTGATTGATTCGTACGATTGTTACCTGTGACGCACACGCAACGAAACATTATACAAACTATATAAAAAATGTTATAAATATCTTCTATACTTACCGCAGTGTATTCTTAATGCAATAGGTTTTAATAAGTATTATTCCTCCAGATTCTCCTCGGGACTAGGACAACATCTGAAGAAAATATTAGTTTATAATTTTAGAATCTTTGAAATCTACAATTGAGAAACTATTTGACATTTATTGTATCCACGTATATGTTTGTTTTATACATGAGATTTGGGTTGTAAGTATATTTTGACTGCCTGCTAGCTACACCTCATAAATAATATTTATTAGACATAACTGTTGTCATGCCACAAGCTTTTAAATTTTAAATATATACAAATATTTTCTATTCATTTTGAGGGCCGCTGATCTATTAGACCCACTGTATTAAATAATGTATATAAATAAAGTGACATGGATGACCAAATATGGATTTACGTTGAAGTAATCTGAGATAAATAGAGCAAAAACTTAGATATAGAAAATAATAACTATATTTTAATTTTGACAATTTAGTTTCATCATAATTTCAAATAATGATTTTTTCATTTTTTAAAAACACGTGTTTGTATTTATTTCATTTTCACACATTATTATAAAGAGAAGATAAATTATAAAGAGAAGTATTTCTTGTACAAAGTAAAATCTTGTTAATTTAAGAATATAAAACCACACTTCTACTAATAAATTAATAATAATTTAGAACTAATATTCTAAGAATAAAATTGTTTAAAACGTCATAAATATTTTGTCTAATTTTAATAAATTCATGTAGAACACATAGCACCGGATTTCTCAAATAGAGCGTTCTACAACCGAAGTGTTTGTTCAGCAGTAACCAAAGAGTCAAGGAATCTTAAGGAAATGTTTGATAAATATTTACGTTTTGTCTTTGGATGAAACAAATGTCATAATAATTTTACAGACATAAAAACACTAGTTATCAAAACATATACAACTTAAGGACTCATCGTATATAATATGTAGCAAATAACTAAATCTAACAAAAGCACCCTTTTGTTGTTGTATGGACAAATGGAAATCTATTAGAGAACTCTATATCAATTTACAGTGTAATGTCTCTATAGACTTTTTTATATGGAAACAAATGTCAAAGTTTCACATCAAAAGGCAAATGAGAAAACGGTAGAATTACTGCTTTTCAGTAGTTAATTATAAAACCTCCATACTACTAGTATAATACGAAAATAATTAAATCTCAATGGTTTGGAAATTGAGCTACAATATATATCTATAATGAACCGACAAACCCTTATAGATAGTATTGAATTTTGTTTAGTTCAAGGATTCAAAAATTCAGCTCCATACGGTTTGATGTGACAGCAGAAGGTATTTATTTACTCAGCTTTAGTACTTATGACTACCTTTTACAAGAATTCATACCCTACGAAGTTCCAGTAATCCAGAAAATTGCTCTTTTGGATTTAAATAAGATAGTTTACTTAAACTTGGAATGCAGTATTTTCGCAATTAAGTTAATATATAGATTAAATATAAGTTGTTAGAATTCTCGTTATTAGACAAATTCAACGCATACATTGGAGGAAGAACACGAGTGTAAATAATTGTATATATGTAAGTTATATTCTTTAACGTACTTTAATAATTACAAACAAAAAATATTTACAAACCTCACAGAAATGGTTTATGCCAAACTTCTTATATACGAGTTCTCTGGAAGTTTACCAAATAAATATTTAAGTTCAATAACATGACCTTTTTCCCTGTGCTTTATTTTTCCAAATCTATTCATTAATATTTCGAGGATATACTTTCAGGATGATACATGTGAATTAGAATATAATAAAATAAAGTAGAACATAAAACATTAAAATAATCCTTTGATATTTTGTTGTAGAATTTCTAGAAAAATAGTTCATGTGTATACAGTGAGACCTCTGTTCGCCGGACACTTGTGGGACCCTGAAAAAGTGTCCGCTTAAGGGAGTTGTCCATCCAAGAGAGATATAAGTAAGAACGTGCTATTATTTTTTAAATAATTTTTAATTATTATAAATTAATAATAACATACAGAATAATATTATTTATTAAACACTAGCAACAAGTGTAAAAAGGGCATTACATACATGTAAATAAATTTGTATTATATAGCTAAAAAGCATATATGTATGTACATATGTATGTATTTTAAAACGTTTGCTTTGTCTTCTTGTTAATTAAAGTATCCTGGAAGTGAAGATCCAACTTAGATATTAAATCTAAAGCAGATAGAAGACATGCTTCAACGAAGCGTTTTAACTGTTGCGTCATATTAAATGCCTGTTGATAATGTATTAATATTCTCTTCTTCCTCTGGATGTTCGTCATCTGATTCATGGAATACTGTTTCTTACATTGGAACCGCCAGACATGTAGTGTCATCCATTTCTTCGAATATTAAATTATTGTCCACTGGGAAAAAGCCATACCAGCGTCATTTCCAATTGCAAAATTATCTTTATTTCTCGATAGTTGAGCTAAAAGTGACAATGGAAATTCATCTTCGGCATCTGAATCTTCTAGGTTATGTGTTATATTCTCAGAGTTAGGTATTAGATTAGAGTGTAATTCCAGATTTGCAGAAGCAATTCTGAATTGTATTCTTTGTTACTCGATCCCATGTGTTCTTAATAAGGTAGATTGCATCTAAAACGTGTATTTTCTTTGATAGTTCTTGAGCTGATTCAGCAGTATTACGGCTATTAAAGGTTTTTTAACAATAAATGTTCTATAAAAAGCTTTGAAGCTTTTAATAATGCACTGATCTAAAGGCTGACATAGAGAAGTACAGTTACGGGGCAAAAAAATCAATTCGATATTTTCTAAGTTTGTCTTTTGGGTGTGAAGACGCATTGTCTAGAAATAAAAAACATTTTCGCTTTTCACATTTCATCCTTCGATAAAAGTGCACCCACCATTCTGTCATCAATTCACCAGTCATTCATGCTTTTTTATTCCATCTTGAAGTGACAGGCAAATCATTCAGATTAATATGTTTAAAAGCCCTTGGTTTTGCTGTTCTTCCTATTTCTTTTTTTCACCTCTTCCCTTCTCTTTTCCTCTATCCAAGTTTACACAAAACAATATAGTAAGTATTTATTTCGATAATTTGCGTCCAATGCATTTTTCACATTTCAGATGTAATGCTTTGGTAGGAAGTACATGAAAAAATAACCCAGTTTCATCTGCATTATACATATTTTCGGGATAACTGTTTATAATCGATGGAATTTTTGTCAAAAATGTCACTACATCATTTAGATTTACACTAGCAGCCTCTCCAGATATGGCTCGGAAAGTAATATTGTGCCGGGTACGAATTTTTCCAGCCAACCTTCTGAAGCACTAAAATCCCTATAACCTAATCCTTCAGCGATTTCTTTGGCTTTTGTTTTTAATAATGTACCTTAAAATAAATTTAACATTGTATTTACGTTGAAGCAGTTTCGAACTAAAATAGTGAACATACCTGATAATGGAATATTTTTACTACGAGCGCGAGTGAACCAATCATAACACAATCTGTCGATATTTCTTCCCTCTTCTTTTAGAAAGCTTCGTTTCTCATTTACATTGATATGTGAGCGAAATTTACTTAATAAGTGTCCTTTATTTTTAATGGCATCAGCTGCCTGTGTTTTTCCTATTTCAAAGCGTTTTTCTAAGTCACGTACACTACAAGTTACGTTTCGGCAACATATCTGCGGTTACTGCAGTATGAAACGCATACTCCGACCTCGAAGCCACTGCGACGGGGAAATATCGTCGTATTCGGGGAAGCTCCATCGTTTCTGATTATGCGTGTAAACATTTTTTTCTCCGAGTTCGTTCAAGAGAAGGTTTCTCTGTTGATTGGGACCGTTTTGCGTGTCCGAGCCCGTCCAAGATAGTGTCCGTCCGAGAGAGGTATGAACATACTCGTATAAGAAGTAATATAATGAAATCGGGATCAACAAAAAGTGTCCGTTGAAGAGAGTTGCCCGTCTATTAGAGGTGTCCGTAACAAGAGGTATCACTGTACTTTATTATATAGAGATGCAAGTATTCAAATTTAATTTAATTTTAGTACTGTCACGTAATTGACATTATTCAAAAAAATATAAATTCGACTTAATAAATTCCTTCTCATTCCTAATCAATATTTTGTCACATTCGTAACATATTCGTCACATTTTTGTAAAAAATATAAAACTTCATAAATCAATAATTAGATAATTGTACATATAATATAGAGTTGTTTACAAGTCATTGTTTGGAGCGCGATTCGATATGACGCATATGATATATTATTCTTATTTTATTAAAAATTTTTGTAAGTTTTAGTTCATATGGATGTAAAATTAAGTCAATTCATACTTTATAATGTGTACAATAAAGTAAACAATATAGCTCAAATGAAAGTTTATTTTAAAGTTAAAACAAGGATAATATGATATATACTTTGTTAAATAAGGCAACTATGTTATTCATCATCATTAGGTCATCAGTCCTAAGACTGGTTGGACGCTAACCTCCAGCTTCTCCTATCTTGTGCTAACCTACGCATTTCGCTAATTGTGCTACAACCTACATCCCTTACTATTTGCGAGCAGTAGTCTAATCTAGGCCTACCTCTGCCTTTCTTCACTCCTATTTCTGCCTCCAAAATATCGCGGACTATTCCCCCATGTCTCAGCAAGTGGCCTACCATTCTCTCTCTTCTCTTCTTTAAGTTTTTCCACATACTCCTTTTCTCGCCGACTTTCTCCAATACTTCTTCGTTTCTAACCCTATCAGTCCATGGTATTTTCATCATTCCTCGGTAACACCACATCTCAAAAGCTTCTAATTTCATCCTACTTGCTTCCCCTACCGTCCAGGTTTCGCAGCCGTAAAGTGCCGTGCTCCATACATATGTTTTCAAAAATCTCTTCCTTGTTTCTAAGTTTATTACCCCCGAGCATAAAAGTGCTTTCTTTTTGTTAAAAGCTACTCGACCCTGCGCTATTCTTTGTTTTATGTCTTTATCGCTTCTTCCATCCCAATTTATTTTACTTCCTAAATAAGTGAAGTCTTTAACTTCCTCCAATCTTTCATTATTAATTTGTACTTTCGTTTTTGCTCTGCTCTCGCGCCCTCTGCACACTAACACTTTAGTTTTGTTTTTATTCACCCTCATTCCGTATTCCTCTGTCAACACTGCCTCCATTTCGTTCAATGCTGATTCTAGTTCCTCCTTACTAGATGCTAATACTGCTATATCATCCGCGAATCTCAGCAGTTTTAGTTTCTGTTCCTGTACTTTAATCCCGAAATCTACTCTATCTTTTACCACATTAATCGCCTCTTCGATGTACAGATTAAAAATTAGTGGTGATAGCGTACATCCTTGTCTTACTCCTTTCCTAATACCTACTTCCCTTTCTTCCCCTTCTACTTCTATAACAGCAGTTTGCTCTATGTATAGATTGTGTACTACTCTCCTATCTCTTACTTCATTCCCGCGCTCTTTAGTATCTCGAACATTTTTTCCCATCTTACGTTATTAAAAGCTTTTTCTAAATCTACAAATCCTATATAAGCGTTCTTTCCTTTTTCTATTGTTTTCTCTAACATTACTCTTAGCGCCAGAATAGCTTCGCGAGTTCCCCTATTTCGCCTAAACCCGAATTGGTCTTCTCCTAGTATTTCCTCCGCTCTATTTTCCATCCTCTTCTGCACTATTCTAGTTAAGATTTTTGACGCATGGGAAGTTAGGCTAATCGTTCTAAAGTTCTCGCATTTGTCGGCTCCTCTCTTTTTCGGTATAGTAACGATAATGTTGCTCTTATAATCCTCCGGCATCTCGCCCGTTTCGTATATGTATTTTACCAGTTCAAACATCCTATTTACTACTTTCTGTCCCGCACATTTCAAAATTTCCGCCTGTATTTTATCTACACCCGGCGCTCTATTATTCTTTAGCCCCCTTAGTGCTATTTCAAATTCCTCTCTCAATATAGGTTTTCCTACATCTTCCCTATCGATGCTAGATTCTTCCTCTAATATCTCTCCTAATTCCTGACCCTCGTATAAATTTCCTAAGTACTGCTTCCATCTATCCGCTTTCTCCTCTCTTCCTATCAGTATGTCCCCCGATTGACTCCTAACATTTCTACTTATTGTTCCTACATCCCTGAAGTTCCTCTTAATTATTTTGTGAGCCTCATCGGTCTTACCTACTTGCAACTTATCTTCTACTTCTTTGCATTTCTCCTCTATCCATTGTTCTTTCGCTTTTCTACATTTTCTAATGATTTCCCACTTTATTGCCTTATACGTTTTCAGTCCTTCTTCGTCTCGTCTGTTTTTGTAGCCTCGTCTCTTTTGCATTAAGTTTAAGATTTCGTCCGTTATCCAGGGCTTCATAGCTTCCCTTTTATATTATGTTATTAGCGTGACATAATTTTAACTTGATTAAAGCATTTCTTCTGTTCTAGAGGATCCCATGGAATTCGTAATTAAATTATTGGACTTCCGTCCAATTAAAATATTGGACTTCGTTGCTATGTTCTATATTCAAAATTTTGATATTGCTTCAATAGTTCTATTGATGGATAATATGCTACACTTTCGACAATATATTACCGTCGTATTATTGGGACAACCGGTAAATGTTTTCCTGTTACTTATACTTAAATCTATATAATACAGCGCTATTCGTTAAATCGAAACATTAATCCTGCATATAATTAATAATAATTAATATTAACTGAATTAATAAATCTCTTTGATATGTTTAGTATACCAAGACTATATCACTACTGTAATTACAGCTAAGATTTTCATAATTGCTATACTAAATTCCATGTGATTGGATCATATTTGAAAGACGACATTTATGATTATACAGATTCCTGATCAAAACCTAAGAAACGTATTTTCTCTAATTCAAAATGCAAATGATATTAGTGTTATATTTTACTTATAGTTTATATACTTCAAAATAGACTTATAAAATAGACTTTACTTATACCCTTTACCTTTACTTATACTTTTACATTTCACTTATATTTTTTACTCTTACTTATACTTTATGCACTTCACTATAAAATTTTCAAGTATACCATGAGAAGAAAATGCAAATCTTTAATATGTAGTAGAAATATCAAATATTATTATTAAATTTTCAGCTACTGTCATTTCAGTTTGAGTAACGTTGTTTAAGTACCTACAAAAAAGTATTAACAAATAATCAAAAATACTGCTTAAGACATTATGAGGAAAAGTATCTTAACGGAAATTTGCTTAATTATGAAATATTTCTTTGCACTGAAAACCAATTTCATGTACACTTTAAAAATTATGATTATATAAGAATTGTGAGCCATAGTGAGGAAGAGTTAGAAGCCGTTTATTCGGACATAGAGCAGGTAATAGCATTTGTGAAGGGTCATGATAATTTAATAATAGTAGGAGATTTTAACGCAGTCGTAGGTGAGGGGAAAGAAGGAGAATTTGTAGGTCCTTATGGATTAGGAAACAGAAACGAGAGAGGTAGCAGACTGATAGAATTCTGTGAGAAGCACAAGATGGTAGTCGCGAACACATTGTTCAAGAATCACGTTAGGAGGCGGTACACATGAAAAATGCCAGGAGGGATAGACAGGTATCAGATAGACTACATTCTGGTTAGGAAGAGATTTAGAAATCAAGTAAAAGACTGTAAGACTTATCCAGGAGCAGATGTAGACAGCGACCACAACTTGGTAGTCATGAAAGCTAGATTAAAGTTTAAAAATCTGAAAATCCGGAAGGATAAGAAACGTATAAATGTACACATATTGAGGGATCAGAATATGAAAGATAAGTTCCAGGATAGAACAGATCAATTAATAAATAAAACGAGTAAGGACGAAATCAAGAACGCAGAAACTGAGTGGGAGGGTATCAAGCATAGTCTAGCTTCCGCGGCTATGGACGTTTTAGGACACGATAAAAGGGAAGCTAGGAAGCCCTGGATAACGGACGAAATCTTAAACTTAATGCAAAAGAGACGAGGCTACAAAAACAGACGAGGCGAAGAAGGACTGAAAACTTATAAGTCAATAAAGTGGGAAATCATTAGAAAATGTAGAAAAGCGAAAGAACAATGGATAGAGGATAAATGCAAAGAAGTAGAAGATAAGTTGCAAGTAGGTAAGACCGATGAGGCTTACAAAATAATTAAGAGGAACTTCAGGGATATAGGAACAATAAGTAGAAACGTTAGGAGTCAATCGGGGGACATACTGATCGGAAGAGAGGAGAAAGCGGATAGATGGAAGCAGTACTTAGGAAATTTATACGAGGGTCAGGAATTAGGAGAGATATTAGAGGAAGAATCTAGCATCGATAGGGAAGATGTAGGAAAACCTATATTGAGAGAGGAATTTGAAATAGCACTAAGGGGGCTAAAGAATAATAGAGCGCCGGGTGTAGATAAAATACAGGCGGAAATTTTGAAATGTGCGGGACAGAAAGTAGTAAATAGGATGTTTGAACTGGTAAAATACATATATGAAACGGGCGAGATGCCGGAGGATTATAAGAGGAACATTATCGTTACTATACCGAAAAAGAGAGGAGCCGACAAATGCGAGAACTTTAGAACGATTAGCCTAACTTCCCATGCGTCAAAAATCTTAACTAGAATAGTGCAGAAGAGGATGGAAAATAGAGCGGAGGAAATACTAGGAGAAGACCAATTCGGCTTTAGGCGAAATAGGGGAACTCGCGAAGCTATTCTGGCGCTAAGAGTAATGTTAGAGAAAACAATAGAAAAAAGAAAGAACGCTTATATTGGATTTGTAGATTTAGAAAAAGCTTTTGATAACGTAAGATGGGAAAAAATGTTCGAGATACTAAAGAGCGCGGGAATGAAGTATAGAGATAGGAGAGTAGTACACAATCTATACAAAGAGCAAACTGCTGTTATAGAAGTAGAAGGGGAAAAAAGGGAAGTAGGTATTAGGAAAGGAGTAAGACAAGGATGTACGCTATCACCACTAATTTTTAATCTGTACATCGAAGAGGCGATTAATGTGGTAAAAGATAGAGTGGATTTCGGGATTAAAGTACAGGGACAGAAACTAAAAATGCTGAGATTCGCGGATGATATAGCAGTATTATCATCTAGTAAGGAGGAATTAGAATCAGCATTGAACGAAATGGAGGCAGTGTTGACAGAGGAATACGGAATGAGGGTGAATAAAAACAAAACTAAAGTGTTAGTGTGCAGAGGGCGCGAGAGCAGAGCAAAAACGAAAGTACAAATTAATAATGAAAGGTTGGAGGAAGTTAAAGACTTCACTTATTTAGGAAGTAAAATAAATTGGGATGGAAGAAGCGATAAAGACATAAAATAAAGAATAACGCAGGGTCGAGTAGCTTTTAACAAAAAGAAAGCTCTTTTATGCTCGGGGGTAATAAACTTAGAAACAAGGAAGAGATTTTTGAAAACATATGTATGGAGCACGGCACTATACGGCTGCGAAACCTGGACGGTAGGGGAAGCAAGTAGGAAGAAATTAGAAGCTTTTGAGATGTGGTGTTACCGAAGAATGATGAAAATACCATGGACTGATAGGGTTAGAAACGAAGAAGTATTGGAGAAAGTCGGCGAGAAAAGAAGTATGTGGAAAAACTTAAAGGAGAGAAGAGATAGAATGGTAGGCCACTTGCTGAGACATGGGGGAATAGTCCGCGATATTTTGGAGGCAGAAATAGGAGTGAAGAAAGGCAGAGGTAGACCTAGATTAGACTACTGCTCGCAAATAGTAAGGGATGTAGGTTGTAGCACAATTAGCGAAATGCGTAGGTTAGCACAAGATAGGAGAGGCTGGAGGTTGGCGTCCAACCAGTCTTAGGACTGATGACCTAATGATGATGATGATATATAAGAATTACGCAGTACGATAAGAACTGTTCGCAGTGAACAAGATAGTTTACAAATGCTTGAAGCTAATACATAGTAAATTTAACACAGGACTACTGGCAGCACAAAGTAATTTATCATATTCGGTAGTATGCAGGATCCTGAAACGATAATAGTTACATCCCTTTCTCTAGAGGTAGGCCCGACATTATGCCGCAAGATTATTCATTCCATAAATATAAAATTTGGCCAATTGAGTTTAGATTGAAAAGGTCGAAATTCGAAATATCTATAAAATATTATTTTCAACGACAAATATACCTTTACAAGTGAGGTACTTAACATACACAACAACATATACGAGCTGATGAAAACCCTCATTCATCAGAGGTAATGCAAGATCAATGTTCGTTTAAAATAACTGTCTGGGCTGCCACACTAGGAAAGTAGTGCTGGTCTATGTTATTTTTATTAAAACATTGAATACAAACTCCGATCCGATAGGACTTACACCTTGACGAAGTTCTAGTGCAAACTAGAGCGGGTTTACAAACTCACTGAAAGCGTTCACTGAATGACTGCCAAACAAATACTAAACAATGTATCATCCTCAAACTTAAAACTTAAACTTAATAAGGTTGGTACTATTTACCCTAGTCATTCTTTTCAAACAACAATCGCCATCAGTATGTCAGGTCGAGTACTTCTGGGACTACCGTCGTATTGTTTTTAACTTCCATTATCTTCCATTTGTAGTTAATACTGTTATATCTCAATAATAACCTATAAAAAACTTATCGATCTAAAATTTCCATTAGAAGTATTAGAAGTTTACTTCATTTAGTATTTTATTAAATTTAACCATTTTTTATTACATTTCAAGATATGACTGGCTCATGTTACAGCTTCATTTATCGAAGTCGTTCATAACTTCATTGCTTAAGGATGCTATATTTTTTAGTACCCATTTGGTTTCTACTGATTATTTTAAAATAAGTTGTCATAGTTTTCCATAACTTAAACTCAATCGTTCTTGAGTTAAAGTTCATTTGAAAATTTTAGATCATGGCACAAATCATGACATATTTAGAAAACTCCTTAATATGTACACAGAAAGTAACACATTTGCTTAAGTAACTTACAGAATATGGAAAAAGTAACTATTCTAATGTTAGATTAAACCTAAAATGTTGTATGTTTTCAAATACAGCACCTCATTTTTTTCTGATAGATAAATAAATCTGATTCAATCAGTAGTAACTTCCTATATACATATCTTCAACAAATTTACTGTTATAAGTTTTCTTTTATTAGAACGACCTAAAATTAAACGAAAATAGTCCTCATTTCATGATAAGTGTGGTCGTAAAAGTGACAGTTTATATCATAAATGTGATATACTTGTTCCATTTTTTTTAGGAAAGCCCCGCGAGGCGTTGAGTATTTTAACTAAATTAAATCTATCTAACAATTTTTTTCTAATATCTAGACTTAGCTGTTCAGTAAAGATGCGTCCAGCGACATACTCCACATAACATTAATTACCTTGTTCATATGATAGATAGACCCTTCAGCTGTCGAAGAAGTCCGTTGTCCTCGATTAGCGAAATTACTTTGACGTTCTCGTGATTTTATAATATTTTCTAATGTATGCCTGCAAGTCCATTGATCTCATCTTCTCCCAGCTCATCTTCGACCTTGATCTACTTTATTCTGAAGCGCCTGAATGACTTTGATGTTAGAGTTCTTGGTGCATCCCCACAGTTGGATTTTACAAGTCTACGCAAGCTTGTTTGTAAGTCTACGCAAGGATTTGTTTGTAAAGGAGCAGTTTGTTGTGTATTGACAACTCCAGAATGATGTCCGAGGAGCCCATCATCTAGAAATAGAAAATACGCTTGTCTGGCTTTGAGGTTCAATTACTCGTAGCTTTACATATAGTCATGTTTGGCTACTTTGTTTCGTTGACATGCGGGACAGTTGTTGGTTGACTATCACTGATATGTAATCGTATGTCCTATTCGTGAATTTGCTTTCAATCTCATTCAAACAACTGACGTCAGTATCATTTAGTTTGATGATCCATTTCTTTGTGCAATTGATGACATTGCTAATTACTGTTTAAAGTGGGAAAGGGTCCCAAGAACCGTTCAAATTAGGCATAAAAAAGCTAATGCAATTCTTCTAAATTAGTATTAATGAAATGTAATTAAAGAAACCAACAGATAAGTAATGCATTTGATACTGAAACTAAATATATAAATAAAAAATCTACTATTGCATTTAAAATAAATAAATTTAGTGAATTCTGATTTAAGCACAAGTAAAGCCATCTTGATATTAAACTTAAACAGCCTTAGTGGACAGTTTTGATCAATTATCCTGTATATATATATATATATATATATATATATATATATATATATATATATATATATATATATATATATATATGTATGTATGTATGTATGTATTTATTTATTACTAATTAAAATGAAAGTTACGTGGTAACTGTTTAATAATATACATTATCCAAATAACACTATACAAATTGGAAACTTAAAAAAGTAAATGAATTTTAATTAACTTATTATCGAATGATTTTACGAAAATATTGGAAGAGACAAACAATCGGTTACATTATTACAGTAAACTTATATTTATGGTAGTGAACCTACCATAAATAATACAAAAATCTGAAATTATGATTTTAAATGTAACCTAAGTATTTAATGTTTCACATAAAGAGAACAATTTATTTTTTTTGTGAGACAAAGAGCAATAATGGAACTTCGTTTTAAACATATTTATATAGTCCTAATAGTTGTATAATTTTTTCACTTATGTGAATGTTTTTCGATATATTACACTTGGTAGGCATATGAACTAGGAAGGTACAAATTACCAATATATCATATAATATCTTTAATTAAAACATCACCAATATAATATAAAATCTAAAAATAATGATTTGAAAATAACTCTTCCTGTGCGTAGGTTACTGTACGTTCATACATATTACTAGTTTCTATTATTAAAGCTATTAATATATTTTAGTAAATATAATTTAAATTAATCAGGAGTCCGGCTCATTGTACATTTTTATCTCCAGCACTAATTTTAAATGTCACATCACATGTCAATTCCTGTTGTTGGAACTAGAAATGTTTTACTGAGAATACTCACCGACATGTAATGCAATAGTTTCGTTACATAGATAAGGCTACAAATGGTGACTATAAACTCTCCAAACTATACTTATTTGACCTATTGTCTAGGATGTTTGAAATAGTCTAACTTTATATAGATTTATTTTAACTGTATAACAATTTTGGAAGCGAGCTGTTACGCAACAAGTAAATATTCAGTTACTATTATTTAAAACTATTTCAAAGTTTTAAAAAGTCCTTAACAATTACTGGCACTACTTTATACTACTTACTGTTTCAATAATTTTTATTAAATTATGATGTATGTGGTAACATATACAGTAGGAGGAATTTCACAAATACTATAACAGAGTAACTTGTTAGGAATAACTTAAACTCTACTGCGACTGTCTTTACATTACTGTAATAACTAATGCTGCAAAATACAGGAATTACAAATACATTAACATTTAGAACATATTCTTGTTGGTACTGTTCTTTTTCAGACTGACAAAAATATATCTTTGACAGCTGTAAAATAGTAATGCTGTTTATACCAATAGGTTCCTTTGGTCCAGTTGCCGCTTGTTACTTCGTAATATATGTAAGTATTCACCATTTACAACTTCGCTTCTTTAGCAAACATAACCATAAGTTACATTTGCAAGTTAATTAAGCGAAATATTAAAATTAACTTTAATTTAATTTTGTTCATATTATTTATTGCTATAATTCATACCGATATTTATGTCGAATAGCATTATGCCTCCATAAATGTGTTACATCATATCCAGGGTGATTCTATATCATGTAGCTAATATGATACATTAGTAATTAAGTATAGAAATAGGCGAATTTGCCCCAATTTACATGTATACATCCCTAAAAAGTCACAGCCCTCTAAAGTTCAAATAAATATAAATTATTTCCAAACTAGTTTTTGTTTTAATTCAATATAAGTTTAGTTCTGGTAAACATAATATTTACATTTAAGTAAAAATTGTTAACATTTACCGAGGATGTGGAATAATTTGGGATTTTCATTTTACCCCATATTTTATTGTATGTTGTACAATATTATTACTTTTCCGCACTCAACTATACTAGCGGAAAAGTAATGTAATCGTGTAAACAAAAATGGGAAAAAATGTTTTTTTCGTTTATTTTTCGCTTTTCGACCTAGAAACCAAAAAAAATGGTTTTTAAAAAATTTGCTCTATATGTGTGTCGTCATCGTTGTCGTTGTCGTTGTCGTTGTCGTTGTCGTTGTCGTTGTCGTTGTCGTTGCCGTTTCCGTTGTTATTGTCGTCGTCGTTCTCGTCGTTTTCGTCGTTGTCATCGGCATTAAAAGTTATTATTAGCACGATAACTCAACTAAATCATATAGAATCGATCGGGTTTTGACTGATTCTGATCGGGGACGTCTCCCAGATGACACCTATTAATTTTGAGGTGGATAAGACACACCCCATCCTGTTCATGGGTCTATTCGAGAAATTTTTTTGTTAGCGCGATAACACAACTAAATCGTGTCGAATCGATCAGGTCTTGACTAATTATGATCGGGAACGTCTCCCACGCGACACTAATTGACTTTGAGATGGATAGAACACACCTCACCCTGTCTATGGGTCACGAGAAAGCCAGATGGTGGACTATTTGAGAATTTATTTTTGCTAATACGATAACTCAACTAAATCATGTCGGATCGATCGGGTTTTGACTGATTCTGATCGCGAACGTCTCTCAGATGACATCTGTTGATATTGAGGTGGATAGGACACACCCCACCTTGTCCAGGGGTCATAAGAAAGCACGATGGTGTACTATTTCAGAAATATTTCCTTGTTAACACGATAAGTCAATTAAATCATGTTAGATCGATCGGGTCTTGATGCTGATCGGGGACGTCTACCAGAAGACACCTATTGATTTTGAGGTGGATAGAACACACCCTACCATGTTCATGGGTCATGAGAAAGCACAATGGGGAACTATTTGAGAAATTCTTTTGTTAGCACGATCACTCAATTAGCACTTTTGTTAGCACGATCATTAAATCTTGTCGGATCGATCGGGCTTCGACTGATTCTGATTAGGGACGTCTACCAAACGACATCTATTGATTTTGAGGTGGATAGGACACACCCCACCCTGTTCATGGGTCATGGGAAAGCACGCTGGTGGACTATTTGAGGAAAACTGAGAAAAGTAAAACTGTCGCATAGAACACATATTCTGCATTTATGTGTTGGTTTATTTTTTCTCGGTCACTCAATTTCAAGATAGAGATGTTCTACGTGCCAAAAAGTCCGTTTTTACATTTTACAGGGAAAGAATAATTTATATAAAATCAAATAACAATAATTAAACAAGATAACATGACTACAAAATAATTAAACAAGTATATACGTAATACATAAAAAAAATTTTTTTGGACATTACCATCCTAATCATGTAATATACATTAAATTAGATGGAACAATTTAATTTTAAGAAAATAACCAATAATTTAATATCTAATTTCCTTGATAACTTTAACTTTAAATTAGTTTCAAAATATCTGCTCTCTGTTTCAACACAGACATAAAATTGTTTTCTAAAGTGGAACTTTATTCGTAACCGAGGCAAAAATGATATTGTAACCTAACGTACAAAAAGAAATGAGTTCAGATTAAGGGTAATACACTAAAATTATTCCCTCACATTAAACGTTTCAACAATTTTAACTTGACATATTATGTTATCTTACTGTTCAGTAGCACCAAATTTACGCTGAATTAAAAAAAACTTGTTTGTAGATATTTTTTATTTTGACTCTAAATGTCTGTAATTTTATATGGACGTATTTTGGTATACAGTTAAATTGCGAAGAATCAGCTTGTAGATATGCAATTGTAGCTGTAATATATTAGCTACATAATTATGAAAACCTATAAAGTTTAGTATGTGTCGTAACACTCGATTTGTTATTTTACTGCATAATCGGACAAAAATTGATCCATTTTTAATTGAACGATTCTGTGCATTATTATTTCAAATACTTACTATTCAAAACTTTGGCAGAGTGGAGTATATAGAAAAATGTTCAATATAAGTTAATATCTTAATTGTTTCGCTGCAGTAGATATATGTTGTGGCCATTTTATATTTGGTTATTGTACACTAAAAACTATTATCCTTTTATATAGATTAAGATCTTATTATTAGGTCCTTGAAATTCCTTTGACTAATTTCGGTCACTGAAGCAACTATTCAGACATTAGGTTAATCATTATACTATCATAATATTCACATACTATTATTTAACTTCTTTCAGAACATTAGTCCCCGAAGTAATTTTAGAATGGTATTGGTAATAGTAATATTCGTCCTATTATTTCTAGCACTATGTGTTGTTGGACAAAACTTTAACGACAAAGTACGTATGTATCTACTGTGAATATATGTTTTTTATGATACTTTAAAGGGCATATCACACTGATATAATAATATTTTAAGATTCTCCCAACATATTACGTAGTAGATGAAGAGAGAATTTATGTTTTAGAATGAGAGGCTTTTTCAACTTGCTTATGGATGTCCATGGTTCTACTGGAATAATAAAAATAAGCTGGCTCTATTACTTCTGTTGACTGCTGCTTCAAAACCTCTAAGATTTTCAAGTTATGCTGCAGTAGACTTAAATTATGGTCTCCTTTTGACAGTTAAGTTTAAATTAGATATACAGGGTGGACCAGGACTAAACCAAAGCCGACCAGGACTAAACCAAAGCCAACCAGGCGTGGCAAATATTGATTATCTCGAAAAGTGACAGAAAGAAATTGGAAACTGAATAGAAAATTAAACTTTAACACCTTGTATATCGAAAACAAAGCAATTTAGGAAATTTTATTATATGGATTTTTTTCATAAAAAACGTTTCCTATTGACTGACAAAGTTTGTCACGAAAACCTGGTCCACCCTGTATACATAAGTTAATTTTGTAATACATGTTTGAATTCTGTTTCAGTTTCAAAAATGGATATATGTCCTAGTCACAATGCTGTATTAATTATTTACATTATACATCATCCAGTCTTTAAGTTAATACGCTGCAAAACTGTATGAGTATGTAATGCGTCTTTAACTATCATGGCTTATTTATTAGGAATTTCGAATGTAAGGAAAGTTTTTCAAGTATTTAGATATGCTGGGAAGGGGTTGGAACCTTTGATGCAGCAGCAAAAACAGGAGACCAGAATGATGTTTCGGGAGAAACGTTGTTTGAAGAATAACTACAGGTTCACAAAAACTTTTTATTTTGTACGAAACTAACAGCGATCTGACTCTAAAACCGACTGGAATAATTGTATCTGCTTAGAAAGAATGCAGATTTAATTTATAATTAAATAAATGCTAACTATGGAAAACCATTATTATTATGATAGGATTACTCATGGCGGCATTACGTTATGTGTAATGCCGGTGACTCAATTCTTATCAAAAATAAAATATGAACGGAAATGAATCATAGGCTATTACTCCTCCCTCCTTAAATAAGAGACGTAGGGTTGGCAGAAGGCTGACCTGGAGTCTCGTCAAAAATGATTTTAGCTGTTGATTTTTGTTTCCAACATGATTTAAAAATTATCAATAATGGTTTTCGAAAAATATACACTACAACAAAGATAATAACAATAATAATAATAATAATATATAATATGTATATGTGATAATTGTGATCATTAGAGTTCTCAAGTGTCACTGTTTCAAGAGCACTTAGGGTCTCGTGTAAATTCCTTATCTTTTCCAAGGGTATCTGCGAGAGATGTATCGCAGGGAGGTGTGGCTCTGTTTCTATGTCTAATTCGGGTAAATGGGGGCTGATTCCGTCTAGCTGGGATTCGTCGTAGTAGTAACGGTATCCATTGATGGTTGCTGGACAGGATGCCTCTAGTTGAATTTCGGTGGGTTGATCCAATTTAATGATTTGATCTTTGTCACACGATGAGCTGGCTATTGTCGGTTCATCTGGGAAGACTAAGATTTTGTCTTTGGCAACTTGCAAGACAGTGGACGATATGCTGGAAACTCGAACATAAGTACAATTTGAAGGCTGTTGGCCTAGCAGAATGTTTTGATAGCAGTGGTCATTCCAATAGGTAGGTAAACCATTGCAAATACTGTTGTCCTCGAGGGTTGGACATGGCTGCTCTTTCCAAAGGTGGAGATTTGTAGAGCTCAATACCAGGTAAGGTAAGGGTGGTATAAGAGAGATGTTTCTTATAGGGATAGGGACCAGGTGGTAACTTTGAAAGGTGTCTCTTTGAAAAGTTGGTACAATAATTTTGATTATCAATTGATTATTTTGATTTTAATTGATTTATAGTTTTTACGTGAAAAAGTTGATAATAAGATTGTATGTCCTTTAAATGGATGAGCTCACTCTCAGTGTACAGTTCTTTCGTTTGTTTAAGGATATAGCGAGCTTCTGTTTTTGATAAGAAAAAGTTATGGAGAAGATTAGCATGTGAGGCAATAATCGCATTTTCTATATTATCAATAAAATTTAAGAGGAAATTTAAATTTTGACTTAATTGTGTCATGAGTTGGTGACAGTTTACATCAACAATTAGGTTTTCTAATAAATCCATGTCTTGGTTAATTTTCTCAGTATTATTATTTATTATTGTTAATGTTTGATTAAGTCTTAGTGCTAATGAATCCATAAGGGATGTGCGTAAATTTAGTTGAGTGACTAGATTATTTTGATTTTTCTTAAGAATTGTTATTTGATTATTAATTTGTTCAATGTCATCAGCATCGGCTGTGCCAAAAAGAAATTTTTGGATAGTTCCTATACCATTGATTAATCCTCGTTTAACTTTAATATCGTGATTTTGTAAGTTGATTAGTCTTTGATTTGTCAAATTATACAAAGTGTCAAGTTGTTCGATACGATTTTTGTTTTTAGAACAATATTTTCTCTTTAAGTCAATTTGATGGTTTAGTTGATTTAAACTGGTTGATAATGTATTGTAATCAATCGAATGAATGAAGGTGTGGTAAGAATTTATTAATCTGGTCTGTTTGGAAAGTCTAAGAAAGTATATGGGATTAGTTAGTTTTCTTGTTCTTAGAGCGTGTACATGATCTTGTAACAGGACGAGAAGCATGGGGAGGACTATGTGTACTAGTCGAAAGTGAGATTTCTGTTCGCGGTATTTCTCTGTCATAGTCAATTTGTTGTGTCTGTGACGTTGAAGGGATATTATCAGTTTGTTGTGTTCGTGACGTTGAAGGCTGTGGTTCAGTGTTGTTACTGTCAGGTGATGTCTCAGCCTGTAAAGAGATTTTCTTCGTTAATGAAGGAATTTTGCGTTTTCGTTTGACAATACTTTTATGAATTTTGCCGCGCTTTGTTAAAAGAACGGGGCCTTTGTCTTGAATAGCTTGAGTTTTTAGAAAACGAGGTTTAGCTTTGTTAAATTCGGCTTGGTTGGTTTTAACTAAGACAGTTTCATTTGGTTGAACTGTTTCTGGTTCGTCACGTTTTTCATTCAGGTTAGAAATTTGTTTACTTTTTGTTTTTTCTAAGTTGTCACGAATGTTCTTATACAATTCTTTTGTTAGGTCTTTATGTTGTTGTATGTAATCTGAAGTGATTACATCTTCGGAGAGTTCGAAGGGAGATGGTTTGTCAAGATGACCAAAAAGAACTTCGAAAGGGGTATGTTTTAAATTTGTGTGGATCGAATTGTTATAACCTAAGACGGCGATTTGCATCAAATAATCGATAGGGGCATTAGGGTTTTCATGTTTAAGGCAACGGAGTGATTCTACTAATGTCGAGTGGAACCTTTCAACAGGTGCGTTTGATGTATGGCCTTGAATGAAAGTAAAATGTAATTTAATTTTGTGTAAATGACAAAAATCTTGGATCATGACATTATTGAATTCTTTACCACAGTCAAGAATAATTTTATGTGGTAAACCATAGTGTTGAATGAAAAGGAGTATATTCTTTTGAATTAACATACCTGTTTTAGCTTCTAGAGGATAAGCTTGTCCAATTTTTGAAAAAGGGTCAATGACTGTTAGAAATTGTTTATGGTCAAAGTGGAATGTGTCAATATGTAATGTTTCCATAGGTTTTTCCGGTGTAGGTGTGATTTGAAATTTTGGATGTTGAGGTTTTCTGTCGTATTTACAAGTTTGGCAAGTTTCGCAAGTGTTAATGTATTTAACTACATGTTGTCCTAAATTAGGCCAGTAATATCTTTTTCGAATGGCTTTAATAGTTTCGTTTTGTCCGCGGTGCACTGTTTTTCCTTCGTGCATATATTTAATTATGTGTTGTTGTCTTTGTTCACTAGGAATATCTTCGACTTTTTCGCGGCTAATTACCATTTTTACGGAATTTGAATAATATTTTTGAAGTACGCGAATAATTTTTGTTTCAACATTTTGATCAGAAAAATAAAAGCAAGGTGTATGGTTACTTATATTTTTAATCCATTGAATAAGAAATTTGAAAACATCATGGTCAGATGATCGACTTTTAAGACTTATGGTCCATCTGTAATGGTTATCAAATACTTTTTCGTAAGAACAAATATGACTAATATTACGATCATTTTCTGAAATTATATATTGGTATCTATAAGAATTTAATGACTTAGGGGTATATTCCATAGTAAAAAGTGGATTTTCATGAGATGTATGGGTAGTCTGATTGTCTGAGTCTTGTATAGTTTTCACGGGTTCAGTTTGTGTCGGGAGATTATTTTCAGTGGTGACATCTTGATTTTCATTTCCTAATATTTCGGAGATAAATTGGTCCAATTCTTCGGGGTTGCCTAGTTGAGCATTCATTGAAAGTGTTTCTAGGTCGTCTAATTCGGGGATGTGTATTAGGACTGGTTGATCTTGGGCGGTGTTTTCATTTTCTATAGCGTTCATTCAATCATTCAATTCATTCAAATCGTCAATTCTGATTCTAGAGAGTGGATCAGCGGGATTGTGTTTACCTTTTTTATATTTAATTTCGAAATCATACTCCATGAGTTTGAGTCTCCATCGAGCTAAACGAGAATGGGGATCTTTGAGATTGAACAACCATTGCAAAGGTTGATGATCGGTTTCGATAATAAATTTCGTTCCAAAGAGATATGGTCTAAAATGTTTGGTGGCATCAACAATAGCTAAAAGCTCTTTTTCAATAGTTGAGTAGTTACACTCAGCTAGATTTAGGGTACGAGAATAGTAACTTATTGGGTGACCATCTTGTGATAAAATAGCGCCTATAGCAAAATTGCTAGCATCTGTAGTGAGGGTAAATGTTTTTTCATAATCGGGATAAGCAAGGACAGGATCATTGCAAAGCAAGTCTCTGCATTTTTGTACGCATTCTTTGTACTCGGGGGTAAGGATGATTTTGGCATCTTTTTTCAAACAAGACGTTAGTGGTTTGGTAATACGAGCGAAGCCTGGAATGAATTTTCTATAATAACCTAGCAGACCAAGGAAAGACTTAATTTCTTTATGAGTTTTGGGTATTGGAAATTTTTTAATAGCTTCAATTTTCTTTTGATTGGGTTTAATACCTTCTGGAGTGATGACATGACCAAGGAATTCAACTTCTCTACAAAGGAATTCAGATTTATCGAGTTGAATTTTGAGGTTGGCTTTTTGGAAAGTTTTAAAGATAAGTTCTAAATTTTGGATGTGTTCTTGAAGGGAAGTACTAAAGATTATCACATCATCCATATAAACGAAACAGATTTTATTTTGGAGATTTTTAAGAATATTGTCCATGACTCGTTGGAAAGTGGACGGGGCATTCTTTAGACCAAAGGGCATGCGGGTGTACTCGTAGTGTCCGTTTTCAACGGTGAAAGCCGTTTTTTCGATACTGTCAGGATGCATTTCGATTTGATGAAATCCTGAAGCGAGGTCTAACGTAGTGAAATATTGACAACGTCCTAGTTTGTCAAGGATATCTGTGATGTTTGGAAGTGGGTAACGGTCAGAAATGGTTTTTTCATTAACTTTTCTATAATCTACGACCATACGCCATTTGCGGTTGCCAGAAGCGTCCAGCTTCTTGGGTACAATCCAAATAGGTGAGCTCCATGGGCTGAAAGAAGGTCGAATGATACCATCATCGAGTAATTTGGAAATTTGTTTTTGGACTTCTTGTTTGTGACAATATGGGTAACGGTATGATTTTGTGTGGACAGGAGTTTCATCTGAAACTCTAATATAATGTTTGATTTCGTTGGTGAATGTAAGTTTATCATCGGAAAAATAGAATACGTCAGAATATTGATTGCATAATGAGAGAAGGGCATTTCGTTCTTCAGAATTGAGGTGATCTGTTCTTAAAAGATTAGCAATATCTGTAGGTTTTTCAGAAGGGGATAAAATTTTTGCATCGTAAGTGTTGAAATGATCAAGGGGCAAGACATTTAAAGGCTCTGGGAATTCAACTTGAGTAGGTCTACTTTCCAAGTTGTGAATTTCGACAAGGGCTAAGCCATTTTTTGCTGTGGTTATAGTCTCTGGAATGAGACAAGTAGAAGTCGAGTTTTGAGGAATATATACGTCGCCAGAAGTTATATCAACGGGGACATGTTTTAGAATAATTTCATTCGAATTTATAGAATAAGTCCTTGAAGTTTCATTTGGAGTTCGCATATAAACAGGAATTTGAGTGAAGTTATTATAAAGAATTTGATTTTCAAAATCTAATTTTAGATTAAGAGCAGTAAGATCTTCAAAACCTATAAGACCATCATAAAAATCGTGAAAGTCGAAAAGAAGGACATCTAATGTTTTATTAGAGTTAAATTCTGCAAATGCTGGAATTTGGGCGGAAAATTGAACATCTGTTTGACCAGTACAAGTCTTTAATCTGGTCGTGTCTTGATAAATACATTCTGGGAAATTAGTTTGAATAATGTCAGGACGGATGATACTTTTTGAACATCCTGTATCTATAAGAAGTTTAAGAGGAGGATTTTGAATTAAGATGTAGGGTAATGAACAGGGGATTGAAATATTGTTAAACTCGTGGTTTACGTAGGGGAGATTTCTTGAGGTACCTGGATAAAATTTTCTTCATTGTCTTCATTTGTAGGTTCTTCCCATGAATATTCATTGTATGTAGATTCTCTTCCTGACTCAAGCGGGGCGACTTCTTGTCGTTCTTCAATGGGGAATGTTTCATGTTGGTAATATTGATTGGAGTAGTCACAGTAGTCCGGTTGGTTGTCTGGAGTGGTGATTTGTAAGTCATTAGAAAATAATTCTTCTACGTGATACTTAGGTTGTCTAGTATTTTGGAAACGGATGCCTGAAGGTTGTGACGGACGTGGTGGCATTTGTCTTTGTTGAGTTTGATTATAGCGAGGGTGTATAGAGACTCCTGACATAGGGGTCGGTTTGTTCACAGGTTGATTAGGTCGCTGAGATGGCGCAAAGACATTTTGGGGCTTACCAACGACTTGAGAGTTTGTTGGATAATTCCTATTTACAGGACGACTTTGAATATTAATTGGTTGTGACGGGAAGTTTTGTTGCGATTGTGGAGGTCGATAAGATTGTTGAAAATAATTAGGTTGTGAGTAATTGGGTTGTGAAAAATATGGTCTTTGATTCCAGTTGGTTTTGACTGGAGGTCTTTGGACTTGTTTTAAATTATGTTGTTTTGTATGACCTAGAGCTAAGTTTTTAAATTCATCGTATTTTATTTGTTCGTCTATAAATGTCATAGCATGTTCTATAGTTTTTATATTATAATTAAGACGCAACATAGTTTCATAGTGTGATGGCAAATTCATTTTGTAAGTATTGAAAATTTGATTCTCATAAAATTTAATTGAACCTTGTTTTTCTTCATTTGGTATTGGGGACATCATAATTTTAGAAATTATTTTTGATTTTAATTCTACTAAACGATTCCCAAAACAAAGTAGTGATTCTTTAGGCTGAAGGCGAGTTTGCTGTAATTCGCACTGCAACGTTTCTATACTTTTATGATCGCTAAAATTTTGTGAAAATAAATCTCTAATTTGGGGCCACGTTAAAATATCAGGTCTACTATCTAAAAGTTGTTGTGCTTTTCCGGTGATTTTATTTTTTATTACACTTAGGAGGACTCTAATATGTAATTCATTTTCAGCGGGACAACAATCAAGTAGATTATCTACTGCTTCGAAAAAGTTTTTAAGTCTAGTTTCATCTCCATTGAAAATAGGGATGAATTCTGAAAGGTTACGAACTTTTTGCAAATCTAGAGACATTTCTGTTGGAAAGAATTGATCAGAACTTTTTACAGTTGGACTCACTATACTGAATTGTGAAAGTACAGCGGTTAATTGGTCAAGTTCAGGTTCAGATAAATTTTGAGAAATTTTCTGTGTGTGATGTGATGACATAAAACAAAGTAAATTAATTATTTACTGTGTATTTATATGTACTTAAAGGTAAAAATGATTGACTATCAAAACTAAATTTTAAAAATTGAGTTGATTTATTGATTTATTTGACTTAATTTAAAACTAATAATACTCGCACAGAGTAAGCGAAATTATTATAAAATGATTGACTCTTAAAACTAAGTTTTCAAAATTGAATTGATTGATTTGTTTGACTTAATCTAACATTAATAATACTCGCACAAAGTAAGCGAAATTAATCTTCTTTAAAAATTAATCCTACGGCAGTTAATCTTTAAAGGTTTGTTTCCGTAAACTATCACACTACGTAAGTGATAGCGATAGGAATTTCCTTGCAAGTGACCTTACTGAGTCGCGTATATCGTTGAAACAATTGAAGGACTGTTACGCGAGCGTTCACGCCTTAGTCCGGTAAATTTGAGTAAACAACTTAAATCGAGACACAGAAAAGGGTTGAGAAAGGAGGCGAGATACAACTATTGAGCTCTACTCACTGTGTAGTTTCTGCCTGTAGACTTCTTCTGGTCCTGGTTCAGCTTAATGGTTGAAACCAACGTTGTCCTGATGAAATCCGGGGTTGGATGTCTTCGATAGACTGCTTCACAGGAACAACTGCCAAATCCTACCGCGACTGCGCCAATGATGTTTCGGGAGAAACGTTGTTTGAAGAATAACTACAGGTTCACAAAAACTTTTTATTTTGTACGAAACTAACAGCGATCTGACTCTAAAACCGACTGGAATAATTGTATCTGCTTAGAAAGAATGCAGATTTAATTTATAATTAAATAAATGCTAACTATGGAAAACCATTATTATTATGATAGGATTACTCATGGCGGCATTACGTTATGTGTAATGCCGGTGACTCAATTCTTATCAAAAATAAAATATGAACGGAAATGAATCATAGGCTATTACTCCAGTTTATCATAAATATAGAAAGATTAAAGATGCAAAGTTGGTATCATCAGAAGATGGTGGAAATAGTTTTAATCATCTGATGAATGCCTTTGTTCGCAAAAGGTGCGTCGAATAATGTGTAATATTTCGGTTTTCGTGAAATACCGAAATATTGCACGTTTCTCTTTTTATTACTGGAGTATGTCGGAACTTTTTGTGTGAAGATAACACTGACTTAGTTTTCCACAAAACACCAAAACACTATACACTATAATAGATGCATCATCCGGAAGTGATAGAAGATGCTCATTTAACTAGTAAGTTTTAATTATCTCCAGATGATGCCAACTTGAAGAAAATTACATACAGATCAGATACAGATACAGATACAGATACATAAATTACATAAAGATCGTTAAATAGGTATAAAATAAATTGTTTAAGAATATTCGATAAGTTTTAGATTTTTTATTTGAAATGTTAACGTTTAATGTACTATTTATTTCATCGCTATTTGCCAAATAAGAAACTCTCTTATCTTGCCAATAAACGGAACAGTCTACCTGAGCCTAGCCATAATAATAAGCCACGGTATGTTTTGAGACTTTTTATTTGGCAAATAGCGATGAAATAAACTATATCTTATACAATGTGCATCAAGCAAGCCAGTCAAATATAGTTTTTATTTCACTTTTACTCCCTTGTAAAAATCAAAATTAGGTGTAGATTTATCTACTGTAAAATATTAATTTTTTTAGGAAAAATATCCATGTCATTACGTAGTACATAACGATGCTAGTAACTGTTGTGAATATAATTCAAAAATGACTTGTAGATAAAAACAGATAAAAAGTGGTAGATAAAGAAATATTTATTATGAGTATTATGAGTTATAAAATAAAAAATATTAAAAATATTAAAAGTTGCTGAGGCTAATGGACTCTAATTTTATAATTCTGTGCTATATTATAAAAAACTATTTCTGTGTATGTTCTGTCGTAGTAAAATAAAATAAACAAACCTTTTTGTATTTAAATAGATGTCAACTAGTTAACGTTTTGTAAAATAATTGTTACTAATAGTTGAGGAAACAGATTTATATGTTTACTTTCAAATGTATGGATATGTTTTGAGCTTAAAATAATAGGATATGCAAATTTTTAGTATTGTTCTTATTATGTACTTTTCTAGTAAGTTTCTTCATATAAAATAACAATTCTCTAAATTTTAAATAACTCTACACTTATCTATATACAAGTTATTAAAAAATTATTTGTAGCTCTTTTTCTCCTGCCTAAATACTTTTCTAAACTACTAAGTATTTCTCCATGTCTATGTGATTTTTTAACATTGCTAAGAACCATCGCCATCATTTTAAATTTAGTATAAAAAAAGTGATTTTCTAAAAACAACAATTAAAATTAAGAAAATGAATGATTATAAATTAAAAATAAATAACACCGTACCTCATTAATTGCTACAAATAATTATCCCTTGAGTTACATTGGTACTACAAATATAAGATATATTATTAATAAATATATGTAAAACATAAATAAGATTTAGTATATAAGTAAAATACGTATTATAATAAAAATCTGTCTATTACTATTTTTAAACAATTCTTATTAATAAAAGTGTAATACGGGCTACATTTATAGAAAATAAAAATACATTGCCCTAAATTTCAATAGATATTAAGAGATAGTAATTTTGGTTACCTATAAATAAATATTTCTTTAGTGTATTCTCAAGACTCAATTTTGTATATATAATAATGATCTTAATGTTCTTGAAGTAGTTTACACTATTTTAAAGTTTAACATGAAAATCTCTTTTAAATAAAAATATTAAATTCCGTAACTATTATACTTTTTTAATTATATATTTATACACTAAAGATATATATTCTCTTAAAGATTTATTGGTAATCTGAAAATTGTGTATTACCTGCTATAACTAAAATATTAAAAAAATGTACTCACATAATAGACGGCGTGATGATCCATGGTTTAAATCTGAACTCTTAAAATTATTTGTATCCGAAAATACGATTTACTGCAAATCGAGATTCAGGCAAAGGCTCTGATCTGAAGTTCATCATATAATATCTGCCTATAATAACTAACACAGGCCAGCAAATATTTTGTTGTCGGACTTTTTTTGATTTTTTGAATTAATTACATACCGTGACCTACAGAAACACTGTTTTCTTTTGTTTCCATTACGAACCAGTATTTGTAAATGTACTTTGTACAATAATTTGTAGTTTTTAAAACCGAGGTTCTACAAAATTAAATTTTGCCTCAATCTTTGCGACGTCTCTGTGATTAATCAAATTGAAACGTACACACAAGTCTGGGGGATTTACCGAGACAGAGTTGGCAAGTAGGGATATGCCGGTTTTATAGTATTGAGATATTTACATAGTTTCTGTAGTACGTTTTGAATGTGTGTACGTTTATTCGTGACATCGCGTCGTATGTTAGACGTACTTCACAAATATAGCAGACATTTTTTTAGAAAATTATAAACATTTGCAATATGAGAAAATTTTCAACACAATGCTGAATAGGTTTAAGCAGCTTGGTTGTAATATGAGCATAAAAATCATTTTCTCTGCATGCTCGTCTAGAATACTTTCCAGAAAGTCTTGGTGCTGTTAGTGAGCAATAAGGTGAAAGGTTCCATCAAGACATAAAGGAGGTACACAGGTCCATGGGATGTGGTTATGATGGCAGATTACTGCTGGATGCTGAAGAGAGAACATCCAATAAATAATTACACAAGAAAAACTACAAATCAAAAATTTTTGATAAAAAGGGAGAGATTTTCAAAGACAAAAAGAAATTAGACACTCAAAACTATTTGTGTTGTTGTTTTTTAATATGTTCTTTAATCTTTATTAAATATGTCTATCAAAATATAATTTTTCCTTCAGTTTTTAATTTATTCTGATCATTCAGTTGCTCAAAATCCTCACGTGAAGGGCAAAAACGGAAGGTGGATATAAAATCAGCGTAAATAGCTCACTCATCCTAACGTATCAAACCCCAATCAACTTTCAAAATCAATATTTGTAGGCCTGTGTAATTTTTCAGAGACACAGTAAACAATATTTTGAACACTATGCATCTTCGAATAGGTTCTGCTGCTCCTGGTGATTTTACATAAAATAATATCAACAATGTTGAATGCTTCCAGTTATCCAATAAATGAAAACCGCTATACCCAATGGTATCACTATGCAAGTTATTCTTCATGCAGCAAGAGCAGGGACTAATTATAAGTATATATAATATTAAAATCTAAATTATATTAAAATGTAACATTATGTAAAATAATTATTCATTATTTAATTTTCTGCATTTGAGCTTCTAACATGAAGACTAATATCATTCATTTATTATTAATCTGTTGTGATTAATTATGACACTAATGCCAATCGTTATAACAAGTATTCCAATGAGTTCCAATAATTCCGTCATCGACTTAATATTTCAGTAATGTCTTTCATCTACCTTTAGTTATAATCTATGTAAGAAGGCATTTAGTAATCTATTTTTATTACATGAATGTCATTTCCATGCTAAATTTTACCAAATATTTAAAAGAATCAGTTAAAATATTCATTTAAAAATAATCTTTGTTAATGTTTTAATTTTTATTTGGTGTCGTATACGTTACGAAATATCTCTAATTGAATATTTAGTACGCTGTGACATAAATCGTAAAAATTTAAATAAAGGAAGGATGGAAACAAATACGTTATTCAGAGAAAGACAGAGCCATTTGATTGGTAAGTTATAGAATACCAGTACCTCGTTTTGCAAATGTTAAAGAAACTGGTATTTTTTTGTTAAATGTAGATTTAATCCTATACAATATTATTTCAATTCGAGATGTTTATTACCCTACAGGTCATTTCTATTTTTGACTGTTGTCACACAATGCAAATGGTAAGGATCTACACTTTAATACTTATATTCCTCTTGTTCAAAATTGGCATTAATAGCATCGAAAACTGCTTAACAAAGAAAACACACTTTTATCTTCTTTATTTGTTTTTACTTTCATCAGGGTGAGGTTTACTTAGCTTATTTCTGTACGCTATACTTGTAATCAGCGTTAGCGCTTGTTGTAATCTGAGATAAATAGAGAAATTTTACAAAAAATAATAATATATTAAACTAAAGAAATAAGGAGTTTATACTCCAACCCATCTGCAAATGCCTTATATAATAAGGACTAAACAAATTAGATCGAGACAGCTATTCTCCTGGATATATGCCAAACGCCGAGCGCTGAATTACATGACAAAATTTGTCGTATTTTTGTCTAACAGAGTTAGCACTAAAAATACAGTGATTGTTCCAAAACCACCAAGAGAGATGCAAAGTGTCACCCTATCTCAGGATATCGTTAACTGCAGACCGGTTTCGACCTTCCTATCTTGGGTCTCGTCAGTGCAGTGTAAACGAGTATACCTTCGACAGATAAAGCTCACATCTAGTAGACGTCGCTACGTTCCACCGCAGTAGAACGTACCAAACGCCATCTCTTGGTAGTTTCGAACAATCTAAATCGAAATAAAAACTTGAGATCATCAATATAATGCAAAGTTTTTCTACCAAAGAGTAACATTCAAACTACAGAAATAAGGAGTTTATACTCCAACCCATCTGCAAATGCCTTATATAATAAGGACTAAACAAATTAGGTTGCGCAAGAATAACATTTTTTCATAGACTTTCCCGCTTACTTTTGGGTCGCACAAGTCACAGCGACCTCTTTTAGAGGTAGTTTGGCATAGGCCGGCAACATGAGAACCCCGGATCAACTACAATTCTATTTGCAAAAAGCATAGTGATAAATATATTGTGTAATGACGCCAAAGGCTGAAGTTATGAAGAGTTTGTGAAGATTTTCATATGCCCTAGAGAAAGCTTGTGATTTTTTTTATTTTATTATTTAGAGATATGTAAACTTGGTTTTTGCCATAAATAGTTCCTATTACAAAAGAAAAAAATATTAATTAAATTAAAAGTTTACTTGTTTCCTAAAACTTTAGTAGGTACTTAAAAATTACAAAAAAAATGTGACACTTTGTTATGATCTCTCGTAGAATTTAAATTTGTAAAGGAATAGTAACAGACTTATTTACTTACATAAAATGAGCGCCTTATTTACTATCCACCAGTAGAGGTTTTATTGTAGGTACATTTGTGCAGTGAGCTCCCTTAGGTGTTTACTATACATTACATTATCATTATACATAGAATGTTCCGATATCTACCAGTCTCGCTTACAGCTTGTTAGATATCGCAAGAGGCGCCAGCCCTAGAATTTATCAGATTTATCTGGGATATTAAATCTGTAACTCTAAATATATAGCGCGTTCAGTTTTCATCTAGCACATATCAGAGGACGGTATAACCGTGTGTTAGAAAGAGAGGACTCGGGCGCGTGAAGCAGGAGATTTCTATACGCATGTATATGAGATTTGCGTGCAGTGCACACCACGCAAAGCAAAGTTTATTCTGTAAGCTTTGGCGCAAGTGTATTGCATCAGGTTGTCTATTATATTATCTTGTATTGTACTGTATAGCATTGTATTGTCTGTTGAATCTGGGCTGTTTACGTGGTCACGTGTTGTTTGTATTTTTATAACCACAACGAGAGGGAAGAGATCGCAATGGAGGCATATTCGGTGGAATATATATCGGAATTTTAATACGCTAACTGTACGAACCATTTCTGAAAATGATGAACTTTTAAGAAAATGCTTAGAATGTATTTTTGACACGGGAAATGATTACAATATAAAAAATCAGGCTCAAATGTTATTGGGTTATTTAAATAACGAGAGCTTTAAATGCTGGCTCGCGTTTTTCACCAAGGTCATTGCCACGTTGTGAAATTCTTTTTAAAGGGTTTCAATCTCGATCATTGAATGCTCTCAAGATGAGCAGTTATTTGAATAATTTTGAAGCCGCAATTATAAAAATCCGGAAAACTAATTCCTCAAATTCGCCTGAAAAAAAATACAAGGCGATCCCATAATGACATATCATTTTCTGCATAAACAAAGGAAGTGTGTAATATATTAATTAACCAAACTAAAGACAGATTTGAGTTCAGAGCGTCGAAACTATTTTTCCCCAATAAATTCAGTGACTATGAGAAACAATTCCTCATTCAAGATTTTGACAATATAACGAAAACTTATGGATTGTTGGACAAAGTTAAATTGAAAAGTGAATTAACGGTTATATACAACAGGGAAGATTTTCGTGAACCAGCAATTTGCTTAGCAATTTTGTAATTAGATCGAAACCTGACGGACTGTTTTAGTGAAACTGTTTGATTATTAAAATTAATTTGTACCATATCCGTGACAAGTATTGAAAGTGAACGCTGTTTTTTGATGCTTAAAAGAATTAAAATTTTTTTGAGAAATACAGTAGCGGAAGCCAGACTAAATTCACTTTGCATGGTAAGTATGGAGAAAGTGCTAATTGCAGCGATTCCAGATTTTAATAATCTTGTAATTGACGTTTTTGTGAATTCCAAAAAAGGACGAATGGATTTTCTATATAAATAGCCTCAGACTTGAACATAGCAAAGTTTATTTTAATTTTTCGTTTGTTATTATTTTATCGATTGCACCCCCAGATAAAAATTGCACCGGCCGCCACTGCTATCCACATAATAATTTCTAGTATATTTCTATTGAAATGGGCATTCTGGAAGCTAATCTTTACTAGGGGCTCCCAGTACCCCACGGTACCAATTTTCAACGATACCAACGTTCGTCAAATCAGTTAAGGGCTAATGATGGTAATGATGAGAGTAAGGATATTCTTTTATGTTTGTAGAAATATCTCATTAAATAATAAATAAATATTTTAAGCATGACATAATTTTAATATTATTAAAGTATTTCTCCTATTTTAGATGATCCCATGCAATTTATAGTCAAAGCATTGGATTTCCATGGAAAGAAGTGGATGGCAAGATCTTGCAGTCTCTTTGCTATGATTTACATGCAAATCTTTGATATTGCTTCAATAGTTCTTATGATGGATAACACGATTCACTTTCGACAGTATATTACCGTCGTATTATTGGGACAACGGTAATGCTTTTCACGTTTCCCACATTTAATGTGTTAATAAACTTATATGTTAAATACAACATTAAATCAAGAAACTAATCCTGCATATAATTGTAACAATTAATTTTAACTTAATTAATAAAAATCGAAATATTAAGGATATCTGTAATAAGTTATCACTGTAGTACTATTCAAGATCACTATAATACTCACAGCTAAGATTCTCATAGTTGCTATACTAAATTCCATAATATTAGATAACATCAGAAATATGATATTTATGATTAGACATACTCCTGATCAAGAATTAAGAAACGAATTTTCCCAAATTTAAGATTTTAATGGAAGTAGTCGTCCACGTATATATAAACAGTTATTTCTATGTGCTTTTGCTTACGTACTCTTTATACGTTTGATGATAAAATTTTCAAGTATACCACGAGACAAGTTATAAATCTGTGGTATTTAACACAAACGTCAACTATTGATAAGCTTTCTACTAGTATTATTTGAGTGCCGGTAATGTTGTTTAAGCGCTTCAGGAAGAAAGTATGGTAAAGTAATAAAAAATGCTGTTGTAAGATATTATGATTAAAACTATATTAATACAAATTTGCTTAACTATAAGACATTTCTTTGTACCGAAAAAGACAACTAAGATTGTTCGCAATGAGCAAAATATTTTACATATTATTGAAGCTAATTATACACTTAGCACAGGACTACTAGCAGCACAAATTAATATATCATATTCGGTAATGTGCAGGATCTCAAGACTATAACAGTTACATCTCTTTCACTACATGCAGGACTGATATTTTTCCGCAAGGTTTTTATTACGATATACAATTTTGTTAACTACATTTAGATAGACAAATTCAAAATTTGGGTTGATTATCGAATATTATTTTCATTGATGATTATGACGATTAATATACCTAATGATGATGGCAATGGTGATTGAGATACCTTTATAACTGGGGTTCTTAACATAACGCAACAAAACATACCGACTAATGGGAACCGTCGAGCATGATAAGAAATACAATATCAATATTCGTTTAACAGAAATATCTGAGCTGCCACACTAGGAAGTGACCTGTTAAGGTATGCTTCCTAGGAACTCACCTGGGAATACGAAGTAGGACATCATGAATTCTTGTATATCAGGTTTTACGAGTTCTTCATCAAATCATTAGATTAGCCATGGAAAATATATGCTGTCACTAATTGGCCGCCACGGCAACTCGATGTAAAGCCATGAATTTTACTATGTAAGTTATAGTGAAATAAAAGTGTATTTTGAAGATGTTAACTGTAAGAAATAGTTAAAAGCAATTTACGTCAATACGTTTAATGATGATTAGTTAAGTAGACAATTAGATATTATCTTTGTCTGTACTGTTTACGCCACTTCTTTCCATTTTGTTATTATTTATATTTCACTTGTACCATTTACTGCTACCACTATTACCTATTGGGCTGTTATATAATTATCCTTCAAATATATTTATTATGATTGCATTACAGACTAGGAGTACGTTTTTACAATAAATCAATGCTAGTCTACCCTATTTATATTAAAACATTGAATATAATCTAGTAAAACAGATAAATGATGTTGAAAATGAGATTCCCATGATAATCATGAAAACTATTAATTTTTATTGGTGACCCTGATATTGCTGACTGTAGAGTTAGCTTAAATCATATGTACTGTACCTTTGTTACAAACATTTCTTGTTTTTTTTTTTATTTGGTATTTAATAGAAGTCGCAATACATAGATTGTTCTTTACAGCTTGATCAATGTTACTGAATTTTCAAACCAAAAGCAATACGAGTTATTGAAGTTTAACTACGGTGTAGATTTTATACAAAAAAACATCATATATTCATCTTCTCATATCATAAATTAGAAAAAATTACGTGTGAAAGGAGATTGTTAAATTTACTCTGACTAACACATTTTGTCATATTTTATAACAATGTTGAGGTGTTTTATATTATCGAATAAATATCGAACCCTAATAGCAGAACAAAATTTCGAAGTTTTATTTCAGATAAGTTTAAAGTTATTTAGTAAAAATCGTTTCTGTGACCACCCCATTAAAAGACTATAGCTCCTTTAGGAAGTATTTCAAAGAAAATTTGTACTAGAGTTTTTGTCGTATCTTAAATTATTTAAAGTAATTACATTAATAGTTATTTACACTTTTAACTTACTCTAGTTGCTCTGAAATTTACTCATTTCGGAAATAGCTTGTATATAAGATTGAAATATATAACGTTAACAATATTTATATTTATCGTATCAAATAAGATATCTAACTTTATGACGAATAATGAGTGTTAATTACATTGTTATCTCTTGCTTTAATCTACATATTACTTACTTTACATATTTGATTTATGTAAATAAATATTACATTTGAACACAAATGATGTTTTTGCTATCAATTAAAAATTTAGTTTGCATGGTATAATCAGATATACTATTTTAGGGATTTGTTGCATCAAAAGCGACACTAAAATTCATCAGTGAACTAGATAGAATGAGATCAACCTTTATCAACTGCTGGCCAATCAATTTTGGTAGTAAAAAATTGGCGACAAAAATACTGCGTTACTCTAAACACATTAAAATATTTTCGATTATACTGATGATAACCTCAATGGCAGTACATTTAACAACAGTTCTACCGTTAGTTGGAGATGAAGAGTATATTAATTCCGCAATAGTTGTAATGAAAGTTTGGTTACCTTCACGGAGTATAACACTGGAGATACTTTATTACATCGTTGTAACTATCTATGGCTACGCAATGGTTTATCCTATAATGTATCTTTTATATTTATTGAGTCATCTGAATTTTCAATTAGATTTATTAAAAGAGCATATGTTAAATATAAGACTACGATTATGAAACTGACGACTTTTTCTTTTTATTCGATGAAAGCTACCAGGAGAATATATACCAGGGGTTAAGAATGTGCATTGCACATCATATTAATATCAGAAGGTAATTTCTTCAAATTCCAAATTTTGTTTCAGATTTAACAAAATTAGGAAAATCATAATAATTATTTGAATTAATAAATTCGCCGAGGTCCCATTTCTTCTTGACTTTATCAAATTTGAGAATGGAACAGATATTGCAACCACGTAAATTTAACGCCATTTCAAGCAGAGATCTGAAAATTTCTATATAATTAATAGTTTCATATGAAAAACACATAATTAGGTTTTTGCTTATGCTGTTCTGTGTTATACATATCACAAATTATAATATTTTGTAAGACTTAAATTTAATGAGGGAATATATTGTTTATAATTTTCATCGCCTTCCGTTTGTCGTCAGCATTTTTATAATATTTCGATTGGCGATAATTTACAGAACAGGTTTATTCATCGAAATCTTCCATTAAAAGTATTGGGAGTTCGGTTCAAATTTCAAGATAAGGACATTGGCTCATGTTATAGTTTCACTTATAAAAGTCATTAATAACTTGTTAGTTTAAATGGGATGCTGTACCTTTTGATACGCATTCAGTTTCTACTGATTATTTCAAGATAAGTTGTAATAGTTTTTCCTAACTTAAATTGAACAGTTCTTGAATTACAATTGAATTCTTTTGACAATTTTAGATTTACATCATGGCCCTCCAAATTATTTTCTGTAGCAATTTTGGAAATAAAAACGAAATAATGACGTAGTCGGTAGCGAGCACAGCGGTAATCACTCCGTAGCTTTATGGGACGTCCTTGGTATACAGCAGTTAGAGAACAGATCCAAAGGCGCTGTCTTCAGGTACTCCAGCAGCAATATTTTTTAGGTCAGAGAAATCTTCACCATGTTTGGCTCTGCATTGATAGTCAAGGATGTATGAGAGAAAATTTGACTCATTTGGTCTCATCTAGGAATATCGTTGAGCAGATTTTTTTCTTCTAATGCTGTCTGAATTACATTAGTCGTTCAATGTAATTGATTGGTAGATGACTGCTTGTTACAAAATCGAAACTGATGAGATGGGATTGGGTGTTATGGTGTTTCATATTCAGATATTTTACCAGGTTTAAGAATTATTATTACCTCAGAAATCTCCAATTGCATTGGTACATACCGGAGTGGTAGTGCTGCATTTAAGAAATGCATCAGTTTCGTGATGTCTTTGCGGAGCAACTCCTTGAGTATTTGTGCAGTTATTACGTCATAACTTGGTTCTTTCTTTGTGCTGAGATTATTTATGATCATTTTAGTAATCTCAGTCGGTATTATTGGATTAATTTTCGTGCGATCTGTGTTAACTACTTGCGGTATTACTTCTATGTCAGTAAGCTCATGGGGCTGAAATATTTGCCACAGAGAATAAATAGTCTGTGAATTCGTCATGTGTTAACTTCCTACGGAAACTCGCAAAATTTTCATCCTCAATGGCTTTAATTTAATTTTTGAATTTGTTGGCACAGATTACTTAACAGTTTCCATCTCATGTCACTTCTGATAAGCTTAACTTTAATAATATTTTATAATAATTATTGTCTTAAATTTCTCAAAAATATTAGTTAAAAATATTAGTATTTAATTACTGTAGGTGTATAAGTGAGAAATATCAATTATTTGAGTTCATTATTATCAGACTAATATTTTTTATGACAATTATTCTTAATCAAAATGGAAAATTAGAACAGTTCAACGGGGATGTTTTTAATTTGTTTTGTTTTCTTGGAGTATATCATAAAATTATTCACAAGACGTATCACAAACATTCAGTTTAGTTGTGCTTATAAAGTCTGCTTTAAGTTTTACTTTAGGTAGAACGTTTTACTTCCAAAGGAAAGGTGCGAACTGCGAACTACTTTTGCGCGCCACCTGGTGGTCTGGTTAGACTATGCGAACGTGCTTCGGTCTCCGCAGTAAACGTGTTAATTGAGTTTTTGGCATTATCGAGATTAGTAATTAATCATATATCATTCAATATATCTCAAAATCTACTAATAATTGGGCTATGGTTTCATTAACAGTAGAAAGAACTGCACAATTACTATAACAAAGTAACGTATTGAGAGAATTACTATAATTTAAATGCTCATTCAAAGTACTCATATCTTCACTTTGCTATAATAATTAATGCTGCAAAACACAATGATTGTTTCTTGTTGACACTGTTCTTTTTTAGACTGACAAAAATATACATTGACAGTTGTAAAATCTCAATGCTGTTTATACCGGTTCTTTTGGTCCAGTTGCCCCTTTCTACTTCATTATATATGTAAGTATTTACCATTTGCTTCTTAGTTTTTTCAGTAAAAATTACGATTAGTTAATTAAACGTTAATTATCTAAAGTTTAATATTAAATTAGTTAATTTAATATTAAAGTCAACCTGGATTTAAATTTTTCCTATTATTATTGTAATAATTTATACCCATATTTATATCGAATACCACTAGGCTTTCTCCTACATAAATATTTTATATTATATACACGGTGATTTTAGATCTTGTAACCAAAATGATACATTAGTAATTATAGATAGAAACAGGTGAACTTCACCCACTTTACCTATATACCAAATGCATTTCCAAAAAGTTCCAGCCCTCTCAAGTAAACATAAAGAAGTATTCTTTATGTAAGTAATAAGTAAGTAATTATTTCTTTATGTAATGTAAATTATGTCCAAGCTAGTATTTTTAAATTAAGTAAATTTAGTGCCAGTAAATACAATATTTTAAATTACTAAGTAGCAAACTTTATGGAGGATTTGGGATAATTTTGGGCCTTAATTTTATCTGATATTTTATTGTACGTTATATAATATCATTTTTGGTATGAAATAAGTAATGGTTTATTTTTATAACTCTTTCGTATTCTATTCCTTTCTGTATGAGTAATAATTTTTATATAATAAATAGAATAATATAATTACCTTGTTTTACGTAATATTTTTTGGAATAAAGTAATTACTTAGATTAACTGAATTTAAAAAATATATATTGTTTAAAAGAATTTTTTATATTAACTCTAATGGTCTGTAATGTTATATAGACGTATTTTGGTATAGAGGTAAATTCTGACAAATCAGGCTATTTAGACATCTTATTGCTACTGTAATATTTTTGCTACATAATTACAAACAACTTGTAGAGTTCGTGTGTGTGGTAGAATTCCATTTGTTATTTTATTATAAATTGGATAAAAACCCACCTTCTTTAATTGAACGATTATATTCATTATAATTTTCAAATTTCCAACGTTTATTTTCCAAAGTTCGACACAGTTTTTCAAAGCTTCTTAATATATTAATTGTCTGCTTGATCACAGTGATACTCTTGTATGTCGTGGCTATTTTATATATGCTTATTGCAAACTAATAATTATTGTCATTTTATATCATCATCATTAGGTCATCAGTCCTAAGACTGGTTGGACGCTAACCTCCAGCTTCTCCTATCTTGTGCTAACCTACGCATTTCGCTAATTGTGCTACAACCTACATCCCTTACTATTTGCGAGCAGTAGTCTAATCTAGGCCTACCTCTGCCTTTCTTCACTCCTATTTCTGCCTCCAAAATATCGCGGACTATTCCCCCATGTCTCAGCAAGTGGCCTACCATTCTATCTCTTCTCTTCTTTAAGTTTTTCCACATACTCCTTTTCTCGCCGACTTTCTCCAATACTTCTTAGTTTCTAACCCTATCAGTCCATGGTATTTTCATCATTCTTCGGTAACACCACATCTCAAAAGCTTCTAATTTCTTCCTACTTGCTTCCCCTACCGTCCAGGTTTCGCAGCCGTAAAGTGCCGTGCTCCATACATATGTTTTCAAAAATCTCTTCCTTGTTTCTAAGTTTATTACCCCCGAGCATAAAAGTGCTTTCTTTTTGTTAAAAGCTACTCGACCCTGCGCTATTCTTTGTTTTATGTCTTTATCGCTTCTTCCATCCCAATTTATTTTACTTCCTAAATAAGTGAAGTCTTTAACTTCCTCCAATCTTTCATTATTAATTTGTACTTTCGTTTTTGCTCTGCTCTCGCGCCCTCTGCACACTAACACTTTAGTTTTGTTTTTATTCACCCTCATTCCGTATTCCTCTGTCAACACTGCCTCCATTTCGTTCAATGCTGATTCTAGTTCCTCCTTACTAGATGCTAATACTGCTATATCATCCGCGAATCTCAGCATTTTTAGTTTCTGTCCCTGTACATTAATCCCGAAATCCACTCTATCTTTTACCACATTAATCGCCTCTTCGATGTACAGATTAAAAATTAGTGGTGATAGCGTACATCCTTGTCTTACTCCTTTCCTAATACCTACTTCCCTTTCTTCCCCTTCTACTTCTATAACAGCAGTTTGCTCTATGTATAGATTGTGTACTACTCTCCTATCTCTATACTTCATTCCCGCGCTCTTTAGTATCTCGAACATTTTTTCCCATCTTACGTTATCAAAAGCTTTTTCTAAATCTACAAATCCTATATAAGCGTTCTTTCCTTTTTCTATTGTTTTCTCTAACATTACTCTTAGCGCCAGAATAGCTTCGCGAGTTCCCCTATTTCGCCTAAACCCGAATTGGTCTTCTCCTAGTATTTCCTCCGCTCTATTTTCCATCCTCTTCTGCACTATTCTAGTTAAGATTTTTGACGCATGGGAAGTTAGGCTAATCGTTCTAAAGTTCTCGCATTTGTCGGCTCCTCTCTTTTTCGGTATAGTAACGATAATGTTCCTCTTATAATCCTCCGGCATCTCGCCCGTTTCGTATATGTATTTTACCAGTTCAAACATCCTATTTACTACTTTCTGTCCCGGACATTTCAAAATTTCCGCCTGTATTTTATCTACACCCGGCGCTCTATTATTCTTTAGCCCCCTTAGTGCTATTTCAAATTCCTCTCTCAATATAGGTTTTCCTACATCTTCCCTATCGATGCTAGATTCTTCCTCTAATATCTCTCCTAATTCCTGACCCTCGTATAAATTTCCTAAGTACTGCTTCCATCTATCCGCTTTCTTCTCTCTTCCTATCAGTATGTCCCCCGATTGACTCCTAACATTTTTACTTATTGTTCCTACATCCCTGAAGTTCCTCTTAATTATTTTGTAAGCCTCATCGGTCTTACCTACTTGCAACTTATCTTCTACTTCTTTGCATTTCTCCTCTATCCATTGTTCTTTCGCTTTTCTACATTTTCTAATGATTTCCCACTTTATTGCCTTATACGTTTTCAGTCCTTCTTCGTCTCGTCTGTTTTTGTAGCCTCGTCTCTTTTGCATTAAGTTTAAGATTTCGTCCGTTATCCAGGGCTTCCTAGCTTCCCTTTTATCGTGTCCTAAAACGTCCGTAGCCGCGGAAGCTAGACTATTCTTGATACCCTCCCACTCAGTTTCTGCATTCTTGATTTCGTCCTTACTCGTTTTATTTATTAATTGATCTGTTTTCTCCTGGAACTTGTCTTTCATATTCTGATCCCTCAATATGTCTACATTTATACGTTTCTTATCCTTCCGGGTTTTCAGATTTTTGAACTTTAATCTAGCTTTCATGACTACCAAGTTGTGATCGCTGTCTACATCTGCTCCTGGATAACTCTTACAGTCTTTTACTTGATTTCTAAATCTCTTCCTAACCAGAATGTAGTCTATCTGATACCTGTCTATCCCTCCTGGCATTTTCCATGTGTACCGCCTCCTAACGTGATTCTTGAACAATGTGTTCGCGACTACCATCTTGTGCTTCTCACAGAATTCTATCAGTCTGCTACCTCTCTCGTTTCTGTTTCCTAATCCATAAGGCCCTACAAATTCTCCTTCTTTCCCCTCACCTACGACTGCGTTAAAATCTCCTACTATTATTAAATTTTCATGACCCTTCACAAATCCTATTACCTGCTCTATGTCCGAATAAACGGCTTCTAACTCTTCCTCGCTGTGGTTAGAAGTAGGCATGTATACTTGCACTATTACTGTTTCCACTGGCTTCGAATCTAACCTAACCATCATTACTCTCTCGCTGTATTGTAGGTAGCTATCTACACACTGTCCTGCGTTCTTCCGCATAACGATCCCTACTCCCGCGTTTCCATTTGCCGATCCTGTGTGTATTACCCTATAGTCACCGCTCCAAAAATCTCCTACTTCCGGCCAGCGCATCTCACTTATACCTACTATATCTAATCCTAACCTATCCATTTCTATCTTCAGATTTTCTAGCTTCCCTGCCTGTCTCATGCTTCTGACATTCCACGCTCCGACTCGTGAAATGCTACACTTCTTATTATGATTGCACTCGATCACGTCTCCCGGAACAGTCCTCACCCGGAGATCCGAACGGAGGACTATTTTACCTCCGGAGTTTTTTGTCCCAGGAGACGCCATCATTAATTTAGGATAAGCTTTCTGCTAGCTGTTCTGAGGATTATAATGTGGTGGTTTCCTCTTGCCTTCCACATCGCAGTCGTGTGTCATAGCACCATACCAACCCCCACGGTTTCTGCCACTATGACTACTGAAAGAGCTGCTGCCCTCCTTCAGAGACTTGTCTTAGTCTGGTTTTTCAATAAGGACCCCCCCACTATGGTTAAACCTATGGTACGGCTCCTTAAATCATTAAAACGCGCAAGCCGACTCACCCGTTCCAGTTTGCACTAGAACTTCGTTAAGGTTCAAGTCCTATCGGATCGGGTCATTTTATATAGATCTTATTATTAGTTGTTTGAAATTTATTTGGTTAATTAATTACTGTTTAGTTTTAAAGTTCACTTCGTTCACTTGAGTAACTTTCTAGGTATTACCGTGATTACTATACTATGCACATATGTATTATTATTTAACTTCTTTCAGGAAATTAGTCCTCGAAGTAATTTTAGAATGGGACTGGTAATAGCAACATTCATCCTAGTAGTTATAGCACTATGTGTTGTTGGACAAAGCTTTAACGACAAAGTACGTGTGTAATTTGAATATATGTTTTTTATGATACTTTAAAAGCCACATCACACTGATATAATGATATTTTAATGTTCTCTCAGTAAATATTTCGCAGTAGCTAAAGACCGTATTTTATGTGATGCGTAATATATTTTATGTTCCTTTCAGAATGAAGAACTTTTTAAACTTGCTTATGAGTGTCCATGGTGCTACTGGAATAATAAAAATAAGGTGGCTCTGTTACTTCTGTTAACTGCTGCTTCGAAACCTCTAAGATTTTCAAGTTATATTGCAGTAGATTTAAACTATGGTCTCCTTTTGACAGTTAAGTTTAAATCAGATATACAGGGTGGTCCACGTTAAACGTCATTAATTTTGATAGGTGATAGAACAACGAGGAAAAAAGTAGACTTTCATAAGAAAACTTTGTTCAAAAATGTTTCCTAACAAAGATACAGGGTGTCAAATTTGTAAAAAAAAACTGGTATTCTCATCATAATTTCCAAACCACTCGATCGATTTCCATCAAGCTTCTCACACAGACAAATATAGTAGATCTCTAAGTAATGATTTAAAGAATTTGTTTAAAGAAATTCTCCAGTGGCGTAGATACTGGGGGTCGGCATCCTCTTCTCCCCGTCCAATCTTCGGCGCCACTGGATATTTTACAAGGAAGATTCCATTTATGGATTTCCTGTTTAATTTGAAAAAAATTACCCTTGCAAGTTTTTTATTTATGGCTTCGTTTTTGAGATATTTATTTTAATTTAAAGTGTTGCAAGCAGGCCAAACCTTATGACTGACCTACCAAGAAAATACGATATTGAAATGAGAACGTATTAGTGTAAATATTTCTTTATTTGCTTTTTTTGTATCTTTAATGTGTATTATGTCTAAGTAATAAAATGTTTAAAAAAAACTTTTGGCATCTCATATCGTATTTTCTTGGTAGATCAGTCATAAGTTTTGGCCTGCTTGCAACACTTTAAATTAAAATAAGTATCTCAAAAACGAAGCCATAAATCAAAAACTTGCAAGGATAATTTTTTTTCTAAATTAAACAGGAAATCCAAAAACTGAATATTCTTTGTAGAATATCCAGTGGCGCCGAAGATTTGGAGGGGAGAAAGGGGTGCCGACCCCCCAATATTTACGCCACTGGAAAATTTCTTTAATCGATTTTAATCATTACTTAGAGATGTATTGCATTAGCCTGTGTGAGAAATTTGATGGAAGTCGATCGAGTGGTTTAGAAGTTATGATGAGAAAACCAGTTTCTTTTTACAACTTTGACACCCTGTATCTTTGTTAGGAAACATTTTTGAACAAAATTTGATTATGAAAGTCTACTTTTTTCTTGTTGTTCTATCGCCTATTAAAATTAATGACGTTTAACCTGGACCACCCGGTACACGTATGTTAACTTTGTAATTCATGTTTGAATTCTGTTCCAGTTCCAAAAGTGGATATATGTCTTAGTCACAATGCTGTATTAATTATGTATTTTATACGTCATCCAGCCTTTAATTTAGTATGCCATATAACTGTATATAAGATGCTTTTAAGAACTTTAATTATTTTAATAAAAATTTCTAATACAAAGTAAGTTTTTCAGGTAGGTTAGTGTACCGAGAAGGGACTGGAATATTCGATGCAACAACAAAAGCCGGAGAACAGTTTTTCATGAACACCGAAAGATTGCATAATACTCGTTAACGAATTGTAAGTTGGTATCATTAGAAGATGGTGAAAACAATATTAATCATCTAAATGATCTGGTAAATGCCATGTTTGGCGAATTGTGCATCCAATAATGTACAATATTTCAATGTTCGTGCAACGCTCAAATGTTACACGTTTTTTGTTTTTTAAACAGCTATGTGTACAAATAATCGCAGTATAATAATATTTTGTAAATAAATAAATATTTAATCTAATTAATTTACAATTCATTTTCTACCAGTAAATTAGTCTTCGGTATGTTTACTTAAGACATTATGAAAATATGTACTATTATTACACTTCGCCACTATGAAAACATAATTATTGTTTATATAAGCTCACAATATGAGCAATAACTAAGTAATGAATAACTTGAATACGTATATTAGGACTTTGATAAACGTAAGGGAATAAAAATATAAAAATACTCTTTAGTAGGAAGATTTTGTGGCTTTATGAAAATAACAATCTGAAAATAATTTCCATTTAATAAGAGGATGGAAGGCACTGTATTCATTAAATTGCGAAAGTATTTTTCTCCAAAGCCAACACTCATATAAATAGTCATTTGGTAGAAATGTTTCACCTCAAGATTAGGGCATTTGTACTCTGCCAAAATTAGGCAAAAATAGGCAGCAACTGTTAAGATTGTTAAAAGAGATTATCGTATAAAAACCGTTAAGTATTAAATTGTCTACTTGCAGTAATACATAACTTAAAAAATTCGCTAAAAATCTAACATTATTTCATACCCAGACTCCTGAAGTTTCTAGATAAACAAGTTTCTACGTTACTCTGAAATTATTTATTATAAATCCAGGTGTATTCTATTGGAAGTATATCTTGAAATAAGAAACAATTTTCAAAATCCAAACAATAGTTATCTCCGAAAATAAAAACTATAACAAATAATATAGACCATATCGTCTTTACTAAAACACTCTCAAGACCGTAATCTATATACAACATAGCGGCATTATTGCCTCAATAGTGAAAATACGTAACAAAATTTTTCAGAATTTTTCAAAAAGCATTCTTAAAGCACCTACTCGATAAAATATATTTAGAAAAGCTCTACTAGACATACCTTTACCTCCTGAACTAGTTATCACAAGATAGAGTACTTGATTAGAAACTGTAGCTTATTATGATAAGGATTTCGAGGAACGTGTCATTTCTAGATTTGGTTTCAATGAAAACAATGTGATACACACAATATAGAGCTTGACGTAACTACAAAGCATACAAGATTATATCCACTACATTAATAATAATTATTCCATCTTAATTCATCATCATCATTAGGTCATCAGTCCTAAGACTGGTTGGACGCTAACCTCCAGCTTCTCCTATCTTGTGTTAACCTACGCATTTCGCTAATTGTGCTACAACCTACATCCCTTACTATTTGCGAGCAGTAGTCTAATCTAGGCCTACCTCTGCCTTTCTTCACTCCTATTTCTGCCTCCAAAATATCGCGGACTATTCCCCCATGTCTCAGCAAGTGGCCTACCATTCTATCTCTTCTCTTCTTTGAGTTTTTCCACATACTCCTTTTCTCGCCGACTTCCTCCAATACTTCTTCGTTTCTAACCCTATCAGTCCATGGTATTTTCATCATTCTTCGGTAACACCACATCTCAAAAGCTTCTAATTTCTTCCTACTTGCTTCCCCTACCGTCCAGGTTTCGCAGCCGTAAAGTGCCGTGCTCCATACATATGTTTTCAAAAATCTCTTCCTTGTTTCTAAGTTTATTACCCCCGAGCATAAAAGTGCTTTCTTTTTGTTAAAAGCTACTCGACCCTGCGCTACTCTTTGTTTTATGTCTTTATCGCTTCTTCCATCCCAATTTATTTTACTTCCTAAATAAGTGAAGTCTTTAACTTCCTCCAATCTTTCATTATTAATTTGTACTTTCGTTTTTGCTCTGCTCTCGCGCCCTCTGCACACTAACACTTTAGTTTTGTTTTTATTCACCCTCATTCCGTATTCCTCTGTCAACACTGCCTCCATTTCGTTCAATGCTGATTCTAGTTCCTCCTTACTAGATGCTAATACTGCTATATCATCCGCGAATCTCAGCATTTTTAGTTTCTGTCCCTGTACTTTAATCCCGAAATCCACTCTATCTTTTACCACATTAATCGCCTCTTCGATGTACAGATTAAAAATTAGTGGTGATAGCGTACATCCTTGTCTTACTCCTTTCCTAATACCTACTTCCCTTTCTTCCCCTTCTACTTCTATAACAGCAGTTTGCTCTATGTATAGATTGTGTACTACTCTCCTATCTCTATACTTCATTCCCGCGCTCTTTAGTATCTCGAACATTTTTTCCCATCTTACGTTATCAAAAGCTTTTTCTAAATCTACAAATCCTATATAAGCGTTCTTTCCTTTTTCTATTGTTTTCTCTAACATTACTCTTAGCGCCAGAATAGCTTCGCGAGTTCCCCTATTTCGCCTAAACCCGAATTGGTCTTCTCCTAGTATTTCCTCCGCTCTATTTTCCATCCTCTTCTGCACTATTCTAGTTAAGATTTTTTAAGCTTTTAGTTAAGATTTTTTTTTAATTACTACATCTTAATTACTACAATAAAATAACTGGAAACGTAGAGTGGCAGAACTAATTGATCTAAATGCCAAAAACCAAACTTTGGGGAAATGAAGTAGAAATGAACAGAAAATACAATTTTCGTTAAAATTTATTCTAGAAAAAGCATCAAATTAAGAATGTTCACAATGAAGAATGTTACTAAATAAGAAAGTTGAGGAAAGAAATGTTGTGTCGTCTAAAACGTTGAAAATGTTTGGAAATAATCTAAGTACCAGAGTGTTATGTTGGATATGAGCTATCTTCACATGGTTTTTTTTATTCTTAGGTACTCAGAACGTCCTCGAAAAATTTTCTGTTCTTCTCGTATATGAAATCGAGTATGTCCGTGATGTCCTTTTTCTTGTTGGTAGTAAGAGATATTTTCTTGGCCAATGCAGAGAGAGCAGCAAACCTAAGAGACTGCAGAATTACGTTTTTTCTTAGTACTCCATGCATCTCAAAATATACTAAGTCACTGAAGTTTTCCTTGTAGTAATCTATGGCAGAATTTTCTTTTATTATTTCTAGTCAAGAACCTTGGGTTATACCTAACTTAGACGTATCAATGTATTGGTTTGAAGCTTTGTCGAAATCAAGGAATGGTTTTTGACTCATGTCTAGTACTTTAAAGGGCCTTGAGAGACGAGTTTCCTTGATTATTTTCTTGACATCAGCCACTACCTGAAGTTTTCAGCATTTAGCCCGTTTCTCGATTAATGCATGTCTCTATCCGATGCAGAGAAACTGTGTTCAGACGCCAGATTTGTGATCAGTGTAATCGAAGTGACCATTTAACACAAATAGAATGTACAGGAATATAAGCATGCGGTGCTTCAGTTGCCCGGCACTGTTGCCACTCAACACAATGAGGTTCCGCTTATGTCTTTCAGAAATTCCAGTGCTGATGGCTTGTAACACACATAATGCCATTTGGTTACAATATTACGAAGTTCGCGGAGCTACAACGACACAAGCTGATGCAATTATAACTACAAGATGTAAACAAAAGTGGGGCGTAGCACTTAGATCAACTAGCTCGGAATAGACTAATGGAGTTACACTAACGAAATCTGTCAACTTCTGTTGGAACTACTTCCACAACGAATCAGGATATAGATCATTTAGCCCTGCATTGGCCTTGGCTTGTAGAACATTTTGGTATTTAACCACAACTAACATTCAGTTCTGAAAAAAAATGTTTACAAAAAATTCTCGATACACCCATTTGGAACACATATGTTCATTTCTAAAACATAAACATCAAAATATAGACCATATATAGTTAATTTCTCGTACTATCCTTTGACGACAATAGATGTTGAAAGGACTGCTTTATTGCGTAAATTAGTGTTATGTAATTGATGTCGAAATTTTACTGCAGAAAACATAGAAAAGTACCTAGTGATGAACTTTCGTTATCGGCATCGTACGTTTCTTTATTTATACCTACATTTATTTTTCATTTCTTGTTTATCGAGTATTCATTAATATTCATTATTGTACTACGATGTATTTTTGTGAACTATTGCTGTGTAATAATTGTAACCTGAGTTCGACACTGTTACGGTTCTCCAGAATAGACGATTTAGTGGTAGGACAATGTTGATGCTTGTAAATACTTTATGTCTGTACTCGTATAGAGAAACAGTGACACCTGTTGTCGTTAATCGAAATATTATCACTGAGTGTGATTGCTGATTCGCGCACATTTCTGAAAATAAGAACACTGAGAAACCTATAGCGAAATTATGATAATCTATTTATTTTTATCGACAATATGCATCCTAAATAAATATATACAATAAATTAAATATTAATCGCTGTAGTTTAGTGATAATAATGAGATGGTGCAGGATGTACAGGATGTCCGGATTTCTCTACCACAGCGTTGAATCCATTATGATCGTCGGCAGTGTAGTGCACCGTTCGAAGAGTGCCATCAGGATCTTGAACTGTGTAGTGTCCTTTTACGACATCGCCATCGCGCTCTTCGTGTTGCGATTTGTGATCGCCAGTATGTCCGTCTTGTACTCCGTAGTTGAACTGGTATTTGGGATGTGCCTATAATATAATAAGAGGTCATTAAATAATTGTTAATTACTTTCTTATTTTTGCCTTTTACATATCGAGAGATAGAAACAAGCGGGACAATAATATACACTAATACACTCTAAAACACTTTATAAATATTAGTATTATATTGAATCTAAATATATCTATGTACAATACATAAAGGGCGGTAATATAAAATATCTAAATAGATAGAGTAGAAGGAAGGGAGTGTACACTGAAAGAAAAAGGAAATTTTCTGGTAATTTATCGTGTTGATATAGTAGAAAATTTTTTCTGAATGTAATTTATTAATTATAAAAATAAACTTATTGATAACAATTAAATGACTTTTTATGATTACTATATTTTATTACTTGTATTTGCGGCTTGAATATATAAAATGGAAAGATATAGTGTGAGTATGGTATATTAGATATCTGTGCTTATATATCAAAAGATGATAGTAAGTTAAGCTATGAAGGTACATGTGAAACCCTTCCTTCTAGTTTTAAAATATTACGAAAAATTAGATATAACATAGTTAAATAAGTATAAAATAATGTATTTAAGAAAACTCGATTAGTTTTAGATTTTTTTAGTCTATCAGAACTGCTAATGTTTAATATATCTAATAGAATATGCACCAAGCAAATCAAATATAGTTTTTATTTTACTTTTATTTCCTTGTAAAAATCTAAATTTCTAATATGAGATTTCTCAATTGTATTTTTTTTTTTGGGAGAAAATAACTATGTAATAATGTAATACATAACAATGTTAGTAACTATTGTGAATGTTACTCAAAGACGAGAATAGAGAAAGAATATTATAGATAAAATTGGATAAAAGCAGATTTATAATGAAATAATTATATGTATTTTCCATATGGTTTGTCTTTGTTGTGAAATAAAAAGTATTACTAAAATTACTGAGGCTACAGGACTCTAATTTGATAATTTCTGGATGACTGTAAAAAATTATTTATTTTCATAGCAATATGAAATAAGAAAAACTATTTCAAATTTAAATAGTTATAGCATGATTTAACTTCTTACGAAACAAATTTTTACTTTGCAAATTAATAGTTTGGGAAATATATTTCTATGTTTACTTTTAAATGTTGACTATTTTTATGAACCTAATTTACAAAATTTTAATATAGATTTTATTATTTAGTAAGTTTCTCCTTACACTTACTTTTTCTATTACTTTTCCTGGTAAAAAATAACTATTTTCTTAATTTCAAACAACTCTACACTTATCTGTAGCCAAGTTATTAAAAGATAACTTGTAGTTCTTTTTATCTTGTCTAAGTAAATTTTTCACTAACAGGTGCTTCTACATGTCAGTGATTTTATAAACTAGGTGACATTTATTGTCACAATTATAAATTTGTGTTAAAAGCGAATGGTTAGTTAAAAACAAAAATCAATATTAACTAACAGGAAAATCAAGTAATATAAATTAAAAATAAATAACACCGTACCTTGTTAATTACATCAATAGGTATAAATATGAGATATATTATTAATAAATATACTGTAAGACATAAATAAGACTTAGTATGTGAGTATAAGTATATAAAAATAAAACACGCATTATCAACAAAAATGTGTACAAAAAATTATTTGTAAAAAAATTGTATTAAATAAAAGTGTAACATGGGCTATATTTATAAGAAATAAAGGTGCATTCCCCAATAGATGTTAAGAGCTAACAATTTTAATTACCTGTAAATAAATAATTTTTTCAGCATATTCTCAAGACTTCATTTTGAATAACGTAGTGTTTAATTAACGTCTTAAGTGAAAACAGTTTATAGCTAAATCCGCATGTTTACTTACAATGGTACTTGAACGTTATTATTATAAAAACTGAATTAGGACATTAAAATGTGTTCTATAAAATAATATACTCAATACGCTGTTTCGTCTCACATTGTGAACGGAAATATGGAAGCTAATAAAATATAGCAATTTGCGTAGTCTGAACATTATTAATATCATATTGAAATAATAAACATGAACATGCTTTTAAATTAAATAAAATTTTAATTTGTCTTAAATATTTTATACTATCTCATAGTGTACAAATTGTATACATTAGATTAGATATAATGATGAAAACATCATTATATCTAATCTGTTATTTTAAAAATATTAAATAATGTATTGTAAAATCAATTGTATAGTAAACTAACTGTGTATTGTTCTAACTAGTTATAGGTATGATGCCTTGTGTGGTATATATAATTTTTATTGTATCTAAGGACAAATTTTATCTAAATATTTTTTTATATAATAATGATCTCAAGGTCCTTAAAGTAGCTTACACTATTTTAACTTTTAACTCAAAATCTCTATTAAATAAAAAAATTAAATTCCGTAATAATTTTACTTTTTAAATTATTTATTTATACACTAAAACTATATATTTTCTTAAAAACTCACCGGCAAACAAAAAAAATTCTTTTACCTGGCATAACTAAAATCTATAGAGGAAAGAAAAAAAGAAAAATGCACTTACATAATAATCTACAGCATGTTGGCTTGGTCCGGAATGGGCCAAAACTGAACTTCCTACATGATAGTCGACTATTCCACCATTAACTGTGACAGCTAATACTACAGATATAATAAATGCCTGAAACATTCTCAAATGAGAAACTAAGAAATGTTAGTCTTAATCTAGAATTATTCCTATACCTATCCTTTTTCGATATTTAATTTAATTCCCAACCTGATTTATTTTTAGTTAATGTACTCAATCAATTTCGACATTGTCAAAGTAATTTTCACAATTCTGGCATTCAATGAACCCATTTATTAAAAGTTTTTGAAGATGTACATTCTTTAAAATTTTAAAAATGTAAGGTTAGAATCGAGTTTATAAATCGAAATTACGTGCCACTTTCTGTTATGCTGTTATACACTTTCTAGGAATGCGTCCTATTATGAGTTACATTTTACAAATATTTATAAAAATTTGTAAAAATTGTGTAAATTCATATACATTCAATAGTTACTTGAATTTAGTTATTTATACTTTTTTTAAATTCTCTGAATTGATAAAAGTAAATACATAAAAGTAAACAGTACACTTTCACTGAAAATCGACAGAAAATAGCATAAATTATTTATTTTTTATTATTATCATTATTATTCTTTAGTTTAAAAAACCTTTTATCGAGTTTATTGTGCTTAGAACGTTCCATCAAAATTATCTTAACTTGATGATCATTAAATGTGGTTACATCTTTTCCACAATAACCGTGAATATTAATAAATATAAAATGTTTTTTATTTATTTTAAACTGTTAAAGACTACAAAATCTATAATAAAGTTGACTACAAAATCTATAATAAAGTTATTAATATGAAATGACAGGCTGTTTTTTATTAATGGCAAACTGTAACAATTCTCGATATGTGCTTCCACAACCAAATTGAGATTGTCAGTATATGACTAACTGAGTCACAATGTAAACTTTGGATGGTTGTGCAACGCTAGTTTTCTATGCTGATGTTGCATTGAACTCTCCTGCGCTCTCTCAAAATAATGATGGTGTTATGAGTTTTTTTATTAAAACTTAACATGTTTTAAGTAAGTTCGGTTAAGAATACTGATGATCACAATTTTAGATAATTTATTAATGAGTAAAGTAAGATATTGTTGATACAAGTTAGGTACGTTAGATGGTTGTAAAGTCAATTATGAACACCGCAAGGTTACATGTTACCCGGCTCACCAAGTTGGCGTTGGTATTTTACTCACCAAATTGACATCATCATGAGATTATTAAACCTAAGTCAATTCTTCTCATCCCCTGATGATGCCCTAATGAACTTAGGCGATGAAAGGCACGTTACGGAATACTCGGTGTATATATATTATTAATGTTTTAAGTGTATTTGAATTATAAGATATACAGGGTATGTACTCCATCTGTAGATAATACATCAAGTTGGCGTTGGTATTTCACTCACCCAATTGGCATCATCATGAGATTATTAAAACTAAGTTAATTTTTTTCATCCCCTGATAATGCCCTAATGAACTTGGGTGGTGAAAGACACGTGACGGAATACTCCGTGTATTTTATGTTATTAATGTTTTAAGTGTATTTAAATTATAAGATATATAGGCTATGTACTCCATCTATAGATAACACGTATCTATATATTTATATATTATATAAATTTTATCAATGGCGCAAACGATGTCAATATGTGATTAGCGCCTTTCTTCATTTATTTACTTTACAACTAACAATTTTCAATGCATTAATTTCCAATTCACTTCTATTTTACAGTCAGTAAGTAATAAAGAAATATACTAATTCAACAGATAATATACAATGCGTCTAATAAAACAGCTACAATCCATAACTTTGTTCGCTATTTCTTGTTGACTATTAAACAACAATAAATAAATATAATTATTCTACAAATATTACAAACACTTGTGTTAGATATTTTAACGTCAATATGAATATTATGTGATCAGTTTCCGTTCTCAAATAGGACGGTATCTATTTTTTGTCTAATTATGTATAACTGGAGATTTCTTTATGAATTTGACGATTAATTTACTGGAAAAAAGTGTAAAATCATTATCAATATTACTCTGAATTTATCGAGTGTGTCACTGTTAAGAAGTGGTAAATATAATTTAGATTTTTCGAAGACTTAAAATTAAAATAGTTAAAAACTGGAGAAATTTTTCAGAAACTGAAAAGAATTATAATCCATTATAAAAAATTGCATAATAACTGATATTCGTATACAAAAATTTAACGGGTTAGCAGTATTTACAGAAGATTGATGTTAATTATTTTTTTTATTTTTTAATTAAGTTTTGTTTGAAGTTATAACTTGTCAGGTTCTTTATCCAACAGCCTTTATATAGTGGATAACATAATGGATTATAGAAACCCAATTTCAATATATTACATGACGGATATCTTAATAATGGATACGTTTGTGAAAAGTACGAATAAAGATACTGAAAACCAAATACTATACATTAAATCTTATTCAGTGTTAACAGTAAGACACAATTTGAGTGATATTATGTAGCACCCTGTATATCATTGTAATATAAAATAAAATACTTATTACTTTAAAAATATGTACAAAAGTAAAAAAAATATTTGTCACTTCTGATACATACCTTGCAAAACATGTTGTAGCAATGTTATATACCTGTATTTATTGTCGAAAGCAGTTAAACTGTAACTAATTGTCGTCAAAAATGTTATGACTTTTATATGCAGTGATTTCCCGAAAGACAATTCGGCTGTACCCCACTAGAAACAGTTGAATTGTCCATATTGTGAAATAAAAGAATGTTCATAAAAGTGACCCAGATTTTTGTACGAAATATTAACGTAAATTCATATTTTCGCTTATCTTTGTAGAATATTTTTTATATAATTAGTCTTTTTAATACAACAATGTATCATTACCAAGGTTAATATGTTACATACAGGATGTATTGGTATTGTATATTCAAAATGTTAAAATAATATTGTATGTATACTTTGTGAAGTAATTAATATTTTGTATGATAATATACTGAAATAGATTTTACAAGTATTTTTCAATACTTAACATAATTCATATTCATAATTGGATTAGTAAAATCAAAATAATTATGCGAAGAATTTAAACAATTAAAAGCAAAAAGACTGATATTAATAAACCCTTACTAAATTATATCTTATAATACAGACAATGACTGCAGTATGGGGTAGATATAAAATAGTTATTAGTATTGAGTGCATAAAAGATATTTTATACGTTTCATTTTCAAAACGAAAAATATAAAATATTTCATATGGTAAATACATAAATATAAAGTATTTACAATTTTACAATAATGCAATTCCATCAATATAAGGAAATAATAAAAGACGATCAAAATGTAGCAACGGTTTTTACTTTATACAAGGTACGATACATATAAAATATTGCTTCATATGTCTAGAAAATATTATAACGATGGATGGGTTTTTCAATTGGATAGTATTCCTTTATATACTTTTTCCCAATTAAAGATTAGATAGTTTAAAGATGTCCAATCACATAGACATTTACCCAAATTCTAAGTAATTGGACTGTATGTCTGTTATTCCGATCTACCGAATTAATTTATATACTTACAAAAATATAAATAGTGCAGGTAGGTACTTAAAAAATGATTTGACACATAAATATCGACATCTTCGACAAGTTCTCAATGGTTATGACATACACAAATTCCAGGCTTGTCTTTCTTCTATCATATTGTTACAGAAAAATATTCGTTCCAGATTTTTTTTAGATATACGAGTACATACATTGACCTCTTTCTCCTAAAGCCTCCAATTCTTGTAACATAGATGAGTCGTAGGACTAATCGCAGTAGTATTAATATTATTTTGGAAGAATATTCAGGCCATAATAATTCTTGTAACATAGATTTCAAGACTTGTTGTACTTTGATATTATTACAGAGGAATATTCAGCACAGGCTTTTTTAACTTATGGCTATGAACGTCCTTCTGTTTTCAGAACTGATAGTTTTACCATACACATTGTTATAGAATAGTATTCAACCAAATTTTTTGTAGACACACGGATATGGATTTCCTCCTAATATATTCAATTATAACACATATGGGTATCAATAGTATCATCATTTATGGTACAACTATTAGCTGTCGTAACATAGAAAGTTTTCAGGACTGGTCGTCGCATGTTATCATACTATTGCGCAAAAAAAATGTTTCAAATTCTTGTGACAGATTAGATTGCAAGATTAGTCGCTGTATTACCGATATTATTGAACAAGAATTTTCAGCCGTATTTTTTAAATTCCAATTCTTGTTACAGAGATGGACTCTAGGACTGATAATTGTACTATCGACATTATTACAGAAGAATATTCAGTTTATATGATTTAAATATATATTTAAATCATATGAGCTGCATAATCTTCTTTTCCTAAAGTCCCTAATTCTTGTAATATAGATGAATTTCAGGACTGTTTGCTGTATGGCCGATATTATTATAGAAGAATATTCAGCTCATATTTTTTAGGCACAAATATATAGATCTTATTCTCGTAGCATCTCTAATTATTGTGACGTATGAGTTACATGGGTTCCAATACATTCCGCTATATTACTGATATTATCACAGAAGAATATATAACCCATTTCTTTTAAACACATGGATATCGCTCTTTTTCTCCTATTCCTGCAACACAGGTGGGTTCTAGAAGTGGTCGCTATATTATCAACATTATTACAGAATATTCAGCCTATGTTTTAGACACATGAGTATGAACCTCATTTTCATAAAGTTTCCCATTGTAATATAAATAGCTATCGGGTCTGATCACTGTGATACATGTGTTATTATAGAAGAATCTTTAGTTCAATTTTTTGAGAGGCATAGATATATACTTGACTCCCCTAATTCTGATATATATATATATATATATATATATATATATATATATATATATATATATATATATATATATATATATACATATATATATATATATATAAAAATATCAATATGAATATTTCCTGCAATTATGTGAATATTTGATTTTGAGTATTTCTATAAGTATTTGGTTAACTTAATATTGAATTTATTGGGGCAGATACTAGGGATCTACAAATATTTGTTATAGTAATTTTCCTATCATTAATAATAGTATAAATTTTTGATACTTATTTCGCCTAAATTTCCCAATGAATGTCTATAGTTCGATTCATTTGTACGAATATATTATCCTATCGTTTTTATTTAAATCACCTTTAGAAACTCTTTAATTATATTTAAGTCACCAACTTAAAATATTTCCGTTAGTATTATTAATTGGAACTGATTTGTGAACTAACTAAAGAAAATGAATAACTCAAGTGAAATTACTTTCAACAATTTTATGTATTTAGAACCGTATTGAGAGATATAATAAGTAAACATTAAATCTACTCATAATATTGATATTAACAAATTAAAATTAATTTTAAGGATATAGAAGACTATAATATAACTAAGTAACGTTAAAAATGTAAATAAATAAATTTAAACTTGTAATGAATATACCAAGTATTATATACCAAGTGTTATATACCAACTATATTTTGCTTCAGCCTGCCATTTTCTATATTTAATATACAGTTCAAAAATTCGAAAATCATATATGAAACGAAAAACAGGAGACCAGTTTTCTACGAACCTGAAAGATTACACTTTATTCTTTACTTAAGGTGGCATAATCAAAAGATAAATGAAACTGAGGATCACATAATATAAGACATAAATAAGCTTATTTTGATATACTGGTGTATATTTTATCAATACCACTTCCAGTTACGATAAACGGGATTCCGAAAGTCAATATTAAACCCATTATTATGAGTTATAATTAAGTTACCGTAATTAACTACATTAACCATTTCAATTTAAAATTTAATGTTGATGGCAATATTAAATAAATTACTTTATTTCCAAGTTTTGTTACTATCTTCTGAAAATTCCTTTAATATATTCCTTTAAGAATAATTATTAATACAATTATAATTATCAAGTATAATTATCAAATATAATTATTATAAATATTAGACTTTTGTGTTCCGTAACTATATTTTCATAATCAATAGCAAATTAATTTACTAGAAATCCAACATAAAGTGATCTTGAACAACAATGGTTAATTTTATCATACATTATAAATTTATTAAATATTTTAATATTAATGTTCACTCTTAAATTTATATAATATTTGCCGAGAATCATGTGTATATAAATATTCACTTATTAAATAATACTGGCACACCGTTCATTAGCCACTTTTCAAATTTACAACAAAGCCGTTGTAATTTTTTTTATTAAAGCAGTATTCTCGTTAATAACTAATAACTGAAATAACATACGAAATTATTATATATGCCTCAAATATACTAAAATCCCTGAGTAGAGAGCAGCTGAAGTATATTTCCTTTTTTGTTTATTTTAAACAAATAACTTCTGTTATATGAATTTCATGTGACGACAATACTTGTGGGGAAATTACCTATTCCACTCCCTCATATAAAACAACAGGTCGATTATAAAATACTTTTTCATAAACGTATATACTATGTAGCTTTAATGTAGTCAAATATATTAAACTAGTCTACAAAAATGAAAAAAATTATTTAACAGGAGAATTTTAATTGAGGAAATAGACTTTATTAAGTATCATATTGAAGAAGCTTTACCAAAAGTTAATTTTGTAAAGCCATTACTTAAATTTTCAGTATTGCACTTAATGCAGCAATACCGTAATTGTGAATTCTTCTTACTACTGGAAGATTCTATCTAGTGATTCTTATGTATGCTAATCCATACATTTGTAAACACATGGTTACCATTAAGCTTTTTATTTTGAATAACTTTTTTCAATATTAGTAGAGCAAAGTTATGTTTATCAAAATTTATTGTAAAGTTAACGACAATATTCTATCATGCTAAGGCCCTAAGACTTGCCTGAATATGGGTGACTACAGTCAATTGGTTTAATTTTTGACATTCTTTTAACATGTGGTAGATACAGTTATAATCCGTAAACATTTTTCCAATGTCTCATAATATGAGTCAGTTAGACAAATAATTTTATATTTTAAAATATGGAATTATGCAACGTAAAGGACGCCTCATGAGATAATAATTTGTCAAATTAAATTATATTGGAAATGAAATTAATTGACAAGAGGAAAAGTTAAATTAAACCAGTTAATATTATATTGTTTAAGTAAACAGTTGCAGATTGGTACATGGAGAATTTTGGTGGCGTTTTTCCCTCTATTTTTTATTATTATATTATATAGGTTTGGGCCTCATCAGCCACTGATCGCATGGGTAGTCCCTTGGCGATCCCCTCTTATCCGGGTTATTATCCAAAAATGCTATCCCATAAAGGGAACAATTTAGGCACGGCCCCCGCCTTAAGCCTCGTCTTCTCTAGGAAAACAGGGGTCCCTAATATAAGATACCTCTTCTCCTCCAGTGCGGGGCAGGTGTAAAGGAGATGAATCGAGGTTTTCTCGTCTTCTTTACAGTATCTGCAGGCCGGGCTATTAGTCAGCCTCAGATTGTGCTTATATGCATTCAGGCTAATATGGTGGCTCGTTATGATTCCCACCAGGGTTCTGGCTTTGTGCCTGTTCGATTTAATGAATTCTTGGGCCCATTTCTCAATCTCTGAGTATTCGATGAAGAGTTTGGTTATTCGACAACCCGTTACTCCTCTCCATCTTTTATTGTGCTGGTCTCTTGCCCAGCCATTGATGCGGTCTCTGATCAGATTCTGACTTATTCCCACTGCAGGTTCTTGCTCATAGAGGTTTTCCCTGGCCCCTAGTCTGGCAAGGTCATCTGCAATTAGATTATTATTAATGCCATTATGCTCAGGTATCCATAAGAGTTCCACCGGTCCCTTCCCTGCCAAGTGGTTCAATGCTTCATAGCAATTATAGACCAGCTTCGACTTTATCGTTGCTGAATTAAGGGCTGCCAACGCCGCCCTGCTATCCGAGCAGATACATATCTTCTCCTGGGTCCGATTTTGGTCGGCCCCCAGAACACCGTATGTAATTCCAACTAGCTCGGCCTGGAGTGCGGTAGTGTATTTGCCCAAGGGGAAGGTTTTACCTATCTCGCCGCGTCGCCTATACACACCCGCACCCGCTCTGTTGCCACTCTTGACTCCATCCGTGTACCAGATGTCTCCATTGAGCGGCAATCCAGCTCGACCTTCCATCCAGTCGGTCTTACTGGTGAGGGTGATCTTATATTTCTTGTCAAACAGGAAGTGGACATCCGTACTGTCAGAGGGCATCCATAGGAGTCCTTCCTCAGTTAGCTCTCTTGAGAGTCTATTCAGATCCCTTACCTTCCTATTCATGTTTCCCACCCTGTGCATTGCGTTTGCGGCTTCCGCTTTCAGGATGACATCAAGAGGTGGTATCCCCATCGCCTCGATCGGTGTTGATCTTGGGGCTCCGGTTATGCTTCTAAGAATCAATCCTCTTAACTTGATAAGTCGGTTGGCTTCCGACTTTAAACAGGCTCTCTCCCACCAGACCAGTGGTGGGAGAGAGTATACGTCAGTCTGGGTTTGAGAATTGCCCCATACATCCATTTCATGGTTTCCGGTTTCAATCCCCAGCTATTACCAATGGCTCTTCTCAGTTGCCAAAGGGTTGCTGTGATCTTGAAACATATGTGACTTAGATGTTTTCCCCATGACAATTTCCCGTCCAGGATTTCTCCTAAGTATTTCATTACGCTATTATAGCTTAGTTCTTGGCCACCAAGTTTCAGCGGACATATTTTGTTGCACTTATATTTCTTGGTGAACACCATCACCTCAGTTTTAGAGGAATTGACCGAGAGTCACCTCTCCTTGCACCAATCCCCCAACCTTGTTTATGGCTCCCTACATTATATCGAGAATCGGCTACAGGAAATAGCCCTTCGTTATTATTACTAAGCCATCGGCATAGCCAATTACTTGGTAATCCTTTAACCTTTCAAGCAGCTCATCTACTACTAGGCACCACAGAAGGGGGGACAATACCCCTCCCTGTGGACAGCCCGAGTCGACCCGGCCCTCAATGGTAGTCTTGCCTTTATTGGCAGTAAGCTGTCTGTTTCCCAACACATGGTCTATCCATTCAGCGATTACTCTGGGGGTGTAGCATCTGCCTAGTGCTCCGCTAATCACCTCTCTGGATGTAAAGTTGAGGGCTCCTTCAATATCAAGGAAGGTGCCGACAACTTATCCTCCGGAGTCTAGTTGTAACCGTATCGATGACACAACCTTATCCAGAGCTGTTTCTGTGGACTTACCAGCTTGATAAGCATGCTGGCTCCCTTGAAGGGGCCTCTCTATTAGGACAGTATCCCGAAGGTACCTGTCAACTAATCGTTCGGCCGTCTTTATTAAAAATGAATTAACGCTAATCGGCCGAAAGTCCTTAGGGGACGTGTATCCGACTTTGCCCGGTTTAGGTATAAAAACAACTCTTGTGTCTAGCCACACACTTTTCCCTCTACATAAATAACTGTTTTTGATCAATTATAAATTGATTATGTAAACGGCGCAAGACGAGATAAGATATTAGTATATGATTTATAACTCGTATTAATTGAATCTATAACTTTTACTTGATAACGCTAGCTTATATTATTCGTGTTCTGTTTATCCAATAAGGAGGTACCTATGTATGTATTAGACATATGTACAGACGGTAAACTGAAATTAAATATTTTTGGTCGAAATATAGATGCTCAAGATCTCAACTAATCCCGGTTTAGTTGTATTAAACTACCGCCATAGAAAATTGAGTTCCTGAAGAAAATTACAGTTTTTGTCAGTTCTGTTTTGGTATTTTTACAGTAAAAATTTTAATTACTGTAAGTACTTCTCTGTAATTAGCTATTTTTATTGTTAGTTTATATACCTTATAGACGACAGTCAAATACAAGAGTCAAAGATTAAATTAAGGTAAAGTGAAATCTAGTGAACATGGAGTAAAAGCGATTAACGCACATGATGAGAGACATACTGGTAGAGGATAAAAAGCAATTTTGTTTTATTAATTTCAAGTAAGATCACTTCACGATAGAATCCTCGTAGGAGTATGTATAATATAAATTTGTCTAAGTCTCCCTTTCAAATAAATTTATGCAAATCTCTTTGATAAACTCTTAATAAGATTGGAGGTCAAGCCACAACCAACCCGGGTACATTAACAATTTCATGGTAAGAGTAGAAGGGTATAACAAATGATATACTTGTTTAATATTTACATTATTTAAGAAAGAAAATATAACAGGTATATAAGGTATCGATATTATTGTTATTCGAATAGTTTATTACATATCATGTCATATATATAATAATATTGAGATGATTATTGACAAATTTCCAAAGGGCTTTTGATTTTCATTATTTATATGTTTCAGATATTAATTTCACTGGATACTAATTGTATTGGATTTTGTATATGAATTTTTATTGAGCTCGGAACATAAAATGTAATCGTATGTTTGCAAAGTTTATCTAGTGAAATTATGAAGATTGACACAGTATTCATAATTTTGTATTAAATGATTTCTTGAGAAACTCGTGGCTGAAATACGTGAAACTTATTTTTGTTAATATGGACTGTTATTGATTCTACTTTCTTCAGGTTTTGTGTTTCAATTAAAACTCTCGGGCTGCGGATAGGAATCTTACACATGAAGACAAAGGCAAATACAACCATGCTCAGGGACAGGTATCAAACTATCCTTGTTGGGACTCGAAATCAATCATACAATGACACACTAATCCTAGACCCAGTCTGTCACCCTGGACCGTAATACGAATGATACTGTCGCAGCCACTTTTACATGAAAATACGATAGGCCACTCATCCATCTTATGGACACAGAACAGCGCGCTGCACCTTTACAGCTTCTTGATGAACAGCTAACTTGAGCGCCCATCGTATTCTCATCACAAAAGTACGACTGTTGTATTATTATCATATTGTATATTATTAATATTAAAAATTTAATATTCTAAATATTCAAAAATAAATCCAATGATAACAAATTTTATTTTATTACTATAATCCTACATATATAAAAAAGTTTTAATAAATTAAATAATCATAAATATATATATCTGGAACATCAGTGGTGATAATGAAACGGGGCTGGAGCCAGAAGGGCTTTTCCGTACGCTGGTGCCGGCTCCGGATGTACAGGATGTCCGGACCTCTCTACAACAGCGTTAAAGCCATTGTGGTCATCGGCAGTGTAGTGAACTGTCCGAATGGTACCATCAGGATCTGCAACGGTATAATACCCTTTGACGACATCACCGTCTCGTTCTTCGTGTTGTGATTTGTGGTCTCCAGTATGACTGTCTTGAACTCCGTAACTAAACTCATATTTGGGGTGGGCCTGTAAACAAAAATATATTACATGAATGATACACATTTTCTTCATTTATAGTTCGTTATATAAACTTATGTATAGAGTATCGTCTTCTCTCTTATACCAGTTACTATCATACTAAAACACAAAATAGATTATCACTTAATATGTTGGTGCCATCTACATGATATTTGTACTTGTGGAAATAATGTACCATGAAGAAGTAATATAATGTAATGAGATACTTTCTTCATGTTCCTTTGAAATATAAGAAATACTAAATTAACTTTCATTTACTTATACTCGTGGTATCAAAATGTGTACGTTCTCCATTGACTAAGATTAACTCAAAAATTAATACAGCATTGCCTGCATATCAGGGATATATTTTGAAAGTGTTCCATTATATTATTTTTAATTTTTTATGTGTGTGATGTGTATGATTTTTATAGGTGGGCACATCCATTACTTTTCGACGAAACTTTGCGCATTAGATCAGTGATTTGCCTTATGATTTTTTATATGAAAGTAGGTCCTAATATATGAGGTTTTTCAAAGTCTCAGCTCAATCAAGGCAAATTTGGCTTCAGGAGAATTTTTAAAAATTTTAAATCTAGCAATTTTCAAAAATTTATTTCTCTGGGTCTATTTAACCGATCAATCTCAACCTGATCGCATTTTTTTGCGCTGAACTCTCTATTTATCAAAAAAAAATATATTAAAGCTTAGATAGTATGCACACTTTCGGGAGAAGATTTTAACTGATCCGTTAATTTCATAAAATTTGACCCTTCTTTAAAATGTCGCTATATATACAAATTTTAAAATTATAAATTATATATGGGCTCATATTGTTTGGATTGATTCGTAGTTTTAGAATTAGTAATAATTTTAATTATCTAATTATTACACTTCGTAATATTACCTGTCAAATTTAATTGATTTTCAAAAAATAGCTATTTTCTATTAGCTTAAACTTTTTTCCTTGAACTTAAAATTATTTTAAACTTTCACAAAAATTGATTTATTATACTCTTAAAGAGCTCTGAAAATTTAAACTTGCGCATCGAGCCAGGATACGAGTTACAAATTTTCAAATAACCTGAAAACCGTATTGTAACAACCGAACAATTCATCCATTTTTAGACTCAATCATAATACTCTATCAAGTAAGTAAGTACAATTAATGATAATACTTTATTTTACATTATAGTATTATCATGAAATATAACAAATTTTATTTTATGGGTTGTTTAGTGTATTTCAGAAACTTTTGTTTATAAATTCAGTTGAACTATTTTATACTCCTTTTCAAAAGAAGTTACTCTCATTTCTAAAGTATAAAAACAAAGTAAATACAAGCAAGGTACAGCTTTTTTAATAAAACCTTGTTTATTCATATGATTTAATCAAAAAGAAAATATTTGATTTTTTAGAACAATATTGGTAGACAATAAATATGTTCATAAACATCAAAAAAACTTGAAAAAGCGATTAGAAGCAGTGAAAATAATTAAAGACACTCGGATTCGCCATTTATTTATATAAATTTATGATAATACTTTACAAATGAGAGTAACTTATTTTGAAAAAATAATATAAGTATTTCAACTGAATTTATAAACAAAAGTTTCTGAAATATACTAAAAAACCACTAAAATAAAATCTTGTTATATTTTATGATAATAATATAATGTGAAATAAAGTATTATCATTAATTGTACTTACGTACTTTCTAAAGTATTATGAATAAGTCTAAAAATGAATGAATTGCTCGATTGTTACAATACGATTTTCAGGTTATTTGAAAATTTGTAACTCGTATCGTGGCTCATTTTGCAAGCTCAAATTTTCAGGACTTTTTAAGAATATAATAAATAAATTTTTGTGAAAATTTCAAATAATTCTAAGAGCAATGAAAAAAGTTGAAGCTAATTGAATATATCTATTTTTTGAAAATCAGTTAAATTTGACAGGTCATATTACGAAGTGTAATCATTAAATATTTAAAATTTTTACTAATTCTGAAACTATGAATCAAGCCAAATAATACGAACTCATACATAATTTTTAATTTTAAAATTTCTACAAATAGCGACATTTTAAAAAAGGGTATAATTTTATGAAATTAACGTATCAGTTAAAATCTTCTCCCGAAAGCGTGCATAGGATTTAAGATTTAATATAATTTTTTTCGACAAATAGAGAGTTCAACGAAAAAAATGCGATCAGGTTGAGGTCAATCAGTTAAATAGACTCTTAAATTACTAGATTTAAAATTTTAAATCTAGTAATTTAAACTTTTAAATTACTAGATTTAAAATTTAAAAAAATTCTCCTGAAGCCAAATTTGCTTTGATTGGGCTGAGACTTTGGAAAACCTCATATATCAGGACCTACTTTCATATAAAATATCATAAGATAAATCGCTGATCTACGTGCGCAAAGTTTCGTCAAGAAGTAATGAATGTGCCCAGGTATATTAATAAATTTTCCTCTAAAATAAATTTTGAAATGTTTTTCATCAATATTGTACCAGCAAAGCATAAATTTAAAGACTGATTAATTAAACGAATTAATTTTGGAATAACTTTGTTTCTTAATCTCCCACGTTCACACATTTAAATATCCCAATGAATAGTTTCCAAATATTTCCTAAAACATCAAACCATGATTGATTCAATCTCAATCAGGTAAATTTTTTAATCTTAAAATAGGTTTTAAGAAATAATTGGAAATTATTTATAGAAACAATTATTACTAAGATTGTAAGTCAAGTTTTGAATATCAAATGCTTAACTTAATATTCCTGGTTATCGTGACCGAGGTTTGATTATTTTAAAATTCAATAGAAATGTTCAGAAAGTGCATACAGAGTTAATAACAATTTAAATATATTTAACCCTAATTTAAGATCAGAACTAGGTACTTTATGTTTAAATTATTAAAACTGTCAATGTATCGTACATATTGTATGTATCTTGGTAGATGTTGGCTTTGTTTCTAGATTTTGATTCAAAATATTAGACACGACGGCGACGATTCAAGAATACTAGGTTAAATATATAAAGTAGCGAAATGGCAAATTAGTAGCAGTCTTGCAAAGTGTTGATTAAGTGTTGATAAAGAACAAGTGCGTCTGAGAGTTATGAATAAAAAGTGTCAATACTGGAGTAGGTTGAAACTTTTGGTGTGAAGATAATACTGACTTAGCTTTTCACAAAACACCAAAAGACTATATACTACACTCGACGAGCGTTTCGTCAACAAAATTGGCATCATCTGGAGATGATTAAAACTATCAAGTGTTTTAATCATCTCTAAATCATGCCAACTTTGTTGGCGAAAGGCGCGTCGAGTGCAGTGTATAATGTTTTGGTGTTTTGTGGAGAACTAAGTCAGTGTTAAAAAGTTTTAAGTTAGAAGATTTATACAGATACTGATTTATAGCTGTATATTAATAGAAACACTTAGCAATATAATAATAATTTTGATGTCACTTAAAACCACGTCTGAAATTCCACTATATTATCAATAGTCAATACATTAATAAGGTTGCTGCACCGATAATCGGGAAATATACAATTCTGCGGAAAAGCGGAAAATGTACATCATAATAATATGCCAAAGAAATGTTTACAGCATATTTACGATAAATAACTATCGCAATACTAACTGCGTTAAAACATGTATGGCAAGTATTTAATTATAGTTTATTATTTTGCTGCTTTGAAACATCAATGCCATGTTTCTTTTTTGGGTGAGGGAAAGATTACTACAGACAAATCACAATCATGTTTGTGATTTGTCAGTGTTCCATTCAATCGTATCAATAAGCTTATTTTAGTTTCAATTAATTTAATAATTAAGACTCGATTACGGCTTATCACTAACCATTTGTTGCGTCTATTGCTTTAGAAATTCTAACCTTTAAAGACGTATTCCCAATTATGTTATTTGCTGAGAAAACTTTGACAGACTTAATTGTTGTTACCCCAGTTCCATATATTTATTAATTCAAATTAAAATATTTTAGGGTTTCACAACAAGATGGCCATATCAAATTAACCTATTAAATTTAACTGGGTGGAATTTTGAAAAATGAGTACCTTACATCGTTTTTATTGGTAATTATAATAAAATATCTCTGAAAAATATAACTTCAGTTCTCGAATTTCTTATACTTACGTAATAATCCTGTTCATGTCCGGAATGGATGGAATGTGGAACAGCGTAAGTTTTGGCTAAAACTGGAGCTGAATATTCATGAGATACGACAGGTGCAGAGTAGGAGGTTGCATGCGAAGCATAGTCCAAAAGACCGGCTTGAGCAAGCGCTGCAAGCGCTAGAACGGTCAAAACCTGAAATTATATATCATTGTAGATGCTTCCAGTTGTACTTTTAAATAGGGTATTTCATGGTAGATCTCTCAATGTGATGCATATTAACACACATTCATACAAATTTAAGCTGATGATTTTCGAGATGTTCAAGTTCACAGGAAGTGAAGAACTTTAAATCAATATCAATACGTCAAGTAGCAAAAATATCGTAGGAGATAATATAAAATAACAGATACTGACGAGACGCTGATGTAGAATGTTCTGTACAGATAATTTAATTAAGTTCCATGGAAGAAAGCTTAGCGTAACTGATACAGTATCAACTTCACGAAGTTGAGCTGGTACGTAACTGATTAGTGTAAATAAACATTCTGATAGCTGGAAATACTGGAGGTTTGGATGTCTCGTTATTTTAAATGTATTTCACTTTCATTAAGAGGTTAGATTAAGGGTTTTCAAGTTGTTAAATATGCGTTACTTGTTTTGTGTTCTTTTGAGTATTTTATATTATATTAAGTCATATTTAAAATAAAGAAGTATGCTTTATGAAGAAGACATTTGGTATGATTATCTTTGAATTATGATTGAAAATTAAGTTTAGCTAAAACCAATGTTATATTTGAAACACAAAATAATTTGGAGCAATTGTATTAATAATTCTGTGTGAATCTATAGTTCTCAACAGCTTGTCTCTTGTTTTCCTTAGTGACTTCTATACACTTTAAATATCAGTTTCTTTGAATAATTTTTTAAATAAATTAGTAAGTATGTTTAAACTAAATATAATCACGTAAGATTTATATGAATATACAGTATTTTCATCAATTATTGTCAATACGATAATGCTTGACAGATTTTTAATAAATATTCGAAAAATTTTTGGAACATAGTAGTCGATTTTAAAATAAAAAAAACTTAATTATGATACTTCAATAGTTATTAAAGATAAAGAGCCTAAGACACATAATAATATGACATTAATTCATCTTGATCAGTTCATCAAGCATAGAAAGCCGCCGAAAGAAATTCAAAATGCGATAAGTAAAATCACAGAATAAATGGTAAAAAAATTGTTATATCCATCTATATGTATCTGTAAACAGTAATGTTGTTTTGTCCTAATTAAAAATCGTAAAAATCTATTTTGCACAAAGTTGTCGAAATATTTAAAAAAATTAAAAAAAATGTATTATTGAAACATTTATTTTTTAAATTAATAAGTATATGTTATATTTAATATATATGTTTATTTGGTTTTCTGTAAATTTTTATCTAAACATAATCTAAACATATGTATAGATTATTGGTACAAAAATAATTGGTGAAAAAACTAAATATGTAATTTCATTTGGTATAATATATTTGGTATATAAATATTTTGATGGGAGCATTGTTCGCATTATACTAAGTAATTTTATCTTATATTTTTTGTAAACTTAAATGTCCATTATACCATACGTGGTGTTATATTTAATACTAATCGCAATATGTACTATTGTACACGAACATACTACTTTTTTATATATTCGCCTATGAATTTTTGTAACTTTGAAAATTGATGAAATTAATATAAAGAAATATTCCAGAACAACCAAGGATCTCTTTGGAATTAACTCTTGAATTAACGTCTCTCGAGTCAACATTACGAAAAGTCACATGAATGTACGTGTCTTTAAAACTTTAATTAGGATATTTCTAATTCATATATTTAATAGTTAATATATAATAAATAATTATTTTTGCCTGTTTCCAAAATATAAGGAAAAATAAATATTATTAAAAAACATTAAAAATATTTTGTATAATATAATGTATCATGCGAAACCGCTTATATCTAAACTAAACAATTTAATGAATATATTATTATTAATCATGGTAATATCTGAAAAATAAAGTGACTGATTAAACAAATTATTGGTTTTGAATGCTAAATAGTTTATGGCTCATATCATGAAAACTTTACATAATATGGAAGGAATTGCATCTGTGGGAACATGTTTGTAACTCATTTTTTAATGAAATTACTCTGACAGAATTATAATCGAATTTATTGTAAGCCTTGAAGGTAGTTTAGAGACGTAACAGAAATATAATTAATAAAAGATTCATTTTAATAATTATTTGAACAAATTGAAACATTCACAGTAAGATGGTGAGCAGGTTATTTTATTTTCTTCTTAAATTGGACATAATTTGTGCCTCCAAAGTTAAATAATAATGAGTACTAATGTCTGTGTTTACGTTTAAAGATGATTTTTTTTGTAGACCAAAATGAAACGTAACGTTTTCAAAATATTTCGTTCCGAAATTCGTGTATAAAATTTTGTGTAATCCAAAATACAACGCTACATTTTTATGTAACGATCTATCTAAACGTACATAAACTAGCACTTCCTACTGTCGTGCACATTTCCCATGTTACCAAGTACACATTCATTGCACCATTGTTCACATACAGAAGTTAAATACACACCTTAACGAACATGTTTTTTTACTACTATAGTTAAACTTAAACTGGCAATTCTTAGGACAAATTGCCTTATATATGAATTATAGTTCCCAAAATGATGGTAATGAATCAGATCCCCCCTAAAAATGTAATATAGTAACGTAATGAAAGTGAATAGGAATGTGTCTAAAATTGACCCAGATTTTATGTTCTATATTACGTTTTAATTACAACAAACATTGGTACAATACTAGAATATGGTAGGAACCTCAAACTTGTATGAATTTTTTTTCAATTAACTATCTCAGTGGAGCTATATTTAACTTAAAATATAAGATTCCTTATAATGACAATTTTAGAACAATAAAATTATGTTATTAACGAACCAATTAAATACTTAGTCATAACGCATATGATATACATTTGAACTAATTAATTCAAAATAAGTTTTATGAATGTTCAAAGAAATTAAAATTTTCCTCTGTAAATATTACTGCGTAATTTAGTGTTTTGATACTGTTTAATGGAAACATTGCCACTACAACCAGACAAGGATTTCCATACCATACTAGAGTTTTTTACTAGAATACGACAGCTTCTTTCCTTTATTCATTCTTCAACTACCATGGTATTTCATATTTATTCTTATTACTAACTTCTTACATCTTACTAACTTCCTTCTGCCTGAAGGAAGTTAGTAAGGACAATCTCCATATACTATTCATCTATTCTGTTATTAATATTCTTACGCATCTAAAATATTCATATTACTATTATTATTATATATATATATATATATATATATATATATATATATATATATATATATATATATATATTATTTACTATCCAACTATCCAGTGGCGGAGCTTGAATTTTAAATTTTATTATTAACTGATTTAATTCATCACAGCTTTGCGGTTTTTGAAAGCCAGTTGTCAAAACTGCCGTAAACAGACACAATATTAGTATCATTGAATAGGTTTTTTCGATACCTTTTAAAAGAGGTGTCGCTTGCCATAGGGTTCCATTTAAAATTATTGGTCACAATGACCTTGTGACGTCATCTTTGACGAATACGTCATCTATCATCACTAGCAGGGAAGTTTACAACCCTTAATATTCAGTTACCAAATTTCACTAGTTTATGTATAATCGTTCCAAAGATAAGAGGGGGGGAGGGGACTTTTGAATAGCACTGTATATATATATATATATATATATATATATATATATATATATATATATATATATATATATATATATATATATATATATATATATATATATATATATATATATATATATATATATATATATGTACAGCGTAATAGATACTAACTAGCATAATTTCTAGTTATCATTAGTAAAGGGTTTTTCAAGTTGTGTGTGAGGTGTCCACTCAATTTTTTTTTATTTCGAAGAATATTTTATGGCATTAAGTATGAAATATAACGTCGTTCAAATATCCACCGAGATTTTGCCTGGTTATACGTATTCGGGAGGTCCAATTTTTGACGACTTTATTGTATATATCGGGCTGAATTTGCTGGATGGCGTTCGTTATATTGACTTTGTCATTGTTATGTTCGTTATATTATCAATTGTTTGCAGTTTATTCATATAGACCTACGATTTAAGATAGCCCCAAAGGAAGAGGTCTAAAGACGTTAACTCGCACGATCTCGATGGCCAGTTAATGTCGATGCTGCGCGAGATAACCATATCCTCAAATCGCTCGTGCAGAATGCCCAAAGTGGCATGCGCTATGTGGTATGTACAGCCATCCTGTTAGAAACACATGTCGCTGGTATCCATATCGTCCAGTTTAGGCCATAATAAGTTGCTTATCATCGATCTGTAGCACTCACCGTTGACGGTTATGGCAATACCAGTTTCGTTTTGGAAAAAGTACAGACCTATGATTCCGCCAAACCAAAATCCGCACCATACAGTTACTCTCTCGAAATGCATTTGGTGCTGGTGTATCTCGTATGGATTGATATCGTCCCAAATCTAACAATTTTGCTTGCTCACATATCCGTTCATGCAAAAATGGGCCTTTTCGCTAAAGATTTTCTTGGCGAAATTTGGATCAACTTCCAACTGTTCCAAAGCCCAATCAGCGAAACAGCGAACACACGGCGTTGTATATGGTAGTTACCTTAAGTTCCTGGATCAGTTGGATTTTATACGGGTGCAAACTCAAGTCCCGATGCAAAATTCGCCAGGTTAGAGTTGCAGAAAGTTCTTGTGAAAGACAAGAAATGTACTGCCTCGGGTTTTCTCGCACACTCCCACGCACAGCGATTTTCAGCAGACCTTGTGTTTCGGTGACGTATAGGTTTTAACTGATTATTGATCATACCGATAAATTTGTCTCAAATTTGACTCGAATTTGTCCGTCAAATGTCGAATAGGCGAATCGGCGGGAGGGTTATGGCGAGGATAAAAATCACGTAATGCACGGAACGTTCTTCGAACGTTTTTCCTGATTTTGAAAATAATATTTGATGATTTTTACACGCTATTCAACACTATAACCTTCCTCAGTGATTTGCTATACACTACTGAATAATTCACAGTAAATTTTACAGATGTTGCTTTAATGACATGGCCGCTACGGCTTAACAAATTTCAAGCGTCCCTATTGGAAGACCCTGCACTTATAGCATAACTAAAAATATTTCATAAAACAGTAGGACCAAATAGGAAAATATATTCTTATACAAATTTCAGGTATTTTTTAAAGAAAGATGTGGAGTGGTGTAGCGACTTTACTTAGGAGAGATGTACCATCAATATAAACTGTAATGAAATATTTTCGATATGTTTCGTTGAAATATGAAGAACAATGAATTCATTTTAACTTTAATAATGGCCTTGGGAAATATAAACTACAACCATTTCGTAACCAAGAACTATAGGCGTTCGCAACAAAGTCAAATCAATGTACTGGAAAGACTTCAATTAAAAGTACTTCGGTTCATTGCAAAATCTCCTTGGTATGTGCCAAACAGCATTATGCCTCACGATTTTCAAATTAGATCCACCAAAGGAAGAGATAACAAAATCCGCCTAAAATTATGAAAGTAGATTAATTGTAAGAGCACATCCCAACAGTTGATGAAAAAAGTGCGAAGACTACAGATACACATTCCATACGACCTGCTAAGCAGATTTTAAATGCATCTGCTTCCCTAAACAAACCCACTTCTTTATGGATTGCGATCTTATTAGAAAATATCAATGGAGATTTATTTACTGATATACTATTGACTTATTGTATTTTTAATTCCAGATTGTAAATATATTTGGAAATTAAATAAAAAAAATCATAACCAAGAGCACAGCCAACACAAGAATTAATTAACTATTACCTATACTTCGAGGAGACGCAGCCAAAGTGTCTATTAGATCCTTTCTCAGTGTCTACGTTAATCAAAGTAGAAAATACTTACCGTCTTGGTATTAACGGTTACTTTATGGTAGTCCTTATTTTTCAATTGGAAAGAATGTAAGGAACTCTATTCTATGGTAGCAGCAGTCCAGCCTTTTGCGACGATTCCTTTTACTAGAATTCCAGTACATACCAGATATAAAATAGATCAGCTCTTAAATTTGCTTCTACAGCAGTAATCAACGACTTCCAATCATCAAACGAATGGGATCAACGAAATTATTGTTTCTGCAGAGCAACTCCCCAATTGTGACGTAATTAGAAGTTCGTGCAAGATTCTCAAAGTATCATCAAATCGGTTTCTGACAGTTGTTGGAGATTTGTTTGGGGACTATTAACGCACTAACTCGGGAGGTTTATGTTCTGTTGAGAATACAGTTTTGTAAGAGAAACAATAATCTCTTCTTTGATTATGAATACGGAAGAACTATAAAATAGCACTGGATTAATTGGTTAGGCATGTATTAAGAAAAATTCAGTTCTGACAGAAATTGCATATCTGAAAATATCAGAAATCCCTTATAATAAATCCTTAAAATAAATATAAATGATAAAAATAAATAATCCTAAAAATCCAGTTATAAATGAATTACTAAGATAATCACTGATCATAACAAATAATAGAAAACATACGAAGGATAGAATTTAGATAAACTCCTCTTCTTCAGTTTTACTCTTAGTTCTACTGTTCTTATAGTGATAACTCAGAAACCGTACATAAATAGTTCGCAACTACGTATGTTCAACAGGGATAATTTGTAAACCATCAGAAACATATTGTTGAAACTGATATATTATTACACCATCTCGGTGATATCTTGGAGATATCTTGGTGATACCTTGGAGATATCCAAAATTGGAACCGTAACGTTAATCAGACCACATATTCAGACATGGTTCCAACCGAATTCCAGATACATATTCTATGTACCCTGCAATAAGTAATTAGAAGAATTATGTAGGAAATACTATAACTATAATAACAGTGTACCGAACTCAATATTTATCAGCATGCCACTGTTTTATTTTTCTATTTATTAATATGATTAAAATAACATTTAATCACAATATCCATGTTTCTTGTTCCCATGTTGTTGTTTATTATTACCATTTGAGGATAAATAGACTAGATTTTGTAATATAATATATTACAGAATTCTCTTTATTTACTTGAAAATTGTAATAGCTGACATCTTAAATAATTTTATCTACGACCGTGCTGTAATGAGAGCCATTGAACTTTTTTTAGTTATGTAATGAGCTCTATTACATCACCGTTATATAATGAACTGATTACATCACTTTTATATAATAAACTCATTACATAACTCATTTTGATTTTCAAAAATTATAAACGAAGAAATAAAAATTTATTGAAACTAAAAACAGTACAATAATTATTTGTAATCATAAATATTAATATTACTTTAGCCATATTTTAGTAAGATTTTCGACTTGGATAACGTACAACGGGACGAGGAAATCACAAAACTAAGCGTTATTTAAAACAACTGGATTGTTACTATGGTTTTAACAAATTTCATGCATCATGTTACTTTGATTTGGTATGAAAATGTTTAAGTGATTTTTAACGGATGTCATAATTATTTAATTGTCAAATTTGAATTTTTTGTAAAAAATCGATTCTTAATCTCTTTTTCTTATCCACGCGGTCGTAGATAAAATGTTGTACATCACACGTGGGCTAGAACATATTACATCACTCGTGTGATTACCATGACTCGATCTACGAAAATCATGACAATATTACCACTTGTGATGTAATGATACCCCTATCCCACTAATAATATAAATAACTATTAAAAAACTTTTTACATTATTACTTTATTAATGGGAATACGATATTAAAACATCAATACGAAATTTTATGTTAAATAAATATCATGTATTTTGCATGTATTTCATAGTCCCTTTAATATTCAAATGGTACCTGAATCACTTTTATCATTAATAATGTAGGTATGATTAATTGTAAGTTTTTTTTTATTTTAATTTCCGGTACACGGTATAGATAACAATTGTACCTACAATTGTACTTTGTTTTCCTTATACCAACCTAAGTTTAATATATTCTACATAAAGAGCGGCTAAACCCAAAAGTCAAATAGGTTATAATATTTTTAAATAAAACAAATATAATTTTCATGAAAAATACAGATAATTATGTCAATATTCAATATTTTATGAATTTCTTTCCAAAAAGCGTGTTCAATAATAATATGATCTTTAAGATATTTCCTTAATGACTAAATATAATACTGAAATGTTAACTAAACCTTAATTTAATATGCATCAATTAAGATGTTACCAATATAATATCTATTTAAATAAAATATATATGCAAAATAGTATAACATTCTCATCAGACATTTTTTTATGGAACGCTCATTACGGCAACCTTTGTAATATAATAAAAAGAAGTTCACATGAACCTCAGATGACATAATTACTCAATACATATCAATTTAAACAAAATTGCAAGAATCCTCCTAATGCTGGATGGGAATCCTTTTACACGATTCTTTTGAAGTATAAAAGATAGTTGCACAAACATAAGTCTTCAGTACGTGTGTGAAACTGTGTTAAAACAAACTATGTTGTTGAAGGTGTGTGAATATTGTGCCATTATCTACATTTTGTGAATATTATTTCAAATCATATCACTGAAACATGTTTTGTTTTTTGGAAGAAATCATAAAATTGATTACACTATGAAGTAAACGTTGCATTTGTCTTTAACAAATGAAACAAGTTCCCATTACCTTCGTAGTTTATTAAAATTCTCATGTTTTCAAATACTATATTTTTCGAATTTTTAAACCAATCTACAGACCGTTTTATTTATTTTTTTGTATTATTTATTTCTGAATATCCAAGACTTGAATATTTATAAAAATTCGCCTATATATATATATATATATATATATATATATATATATATATATATATATATATATATATGGCACAAGTGAATTATATACAGGGTTTCTCACGGTAGCCGTTCGTTAAAAGTTTTCGTAGTTAGAAAAAACTTAGAATTCTGAATTTTTGGACTCCAGAACTATTCAAGATTCTCTTCCATTTTGAAATATTCTCAAGGTCACACCACTTCCGGTTATCCCGGAAGTCGCCAATAATTTCCTTATTTTAAATAGAACATCCAGCATATTATTTCATTTTTGGATTCCTGAGAAAATTTCATGGTAAGTTCCATCAGGTTTCCCTATACCTATTTTCAACTGTTTCTTAGTTATTTTGATTATTTTGAACATTTTGAAAGACGTAGCCTTATTTTCAACACTGTACCTTTTACCCATTTTCGACTAGTGCTAAGCGGTTCTAGGATAGACGGAAGCACAAGAATGTTACTTTCTAATTCCACATTGACAATTAATTTATCGCAAACAGAGTGTCCAAAATTTTATCACCAATTACATCATTTTCAAAGTTGAAGAAGTTCGTTATTTCAAATATGACACCCTATATATTATTGGATGGTCGGATGCATAATTTGATTCTTCATCGATTCGCTATAACTTTCCCTATACCTATTTCCAATGGTTTTCATTGTTAATCCATATTTTCTGTTTTAATGTGGTTTTTGGCAGAAACCGATACATCGTTTGTTTTTCGAAACAAAATGAACATGACTGAAACGGCAGAAATTCACTTTAATTAGAACATGAAAACAAAACAGGAACATAATGAAATTTAGAACGTAATAATAAATGAAAAATATAAAAAAATTGGAACATAATGACAAGAAATAATAAATGAATGTAAAATTACAATAATTGTTCTACATGACCGCCATTTTGGTTCAAACACTGGATAACTCTGTCATATACTCCTCGCGAAACAGATCCCCGAAGTTTGTCAGAACTTAGATTAGTAAGCGCATCATGAACACAAGGTTCATTAATTCCTGTCTAGTTTGTCTATATAGGGTTCTATATATGTCTATACAGAGTTTGTATAGACAATCTTCGCCTATATATAATTCACCTAAATGAGTCAGACACAAAAAATATTTTCCGATATGATATAACCTAGATTGAGTTGAGACATAATTCAAAAAATAAATAAACATTTATTATCTTGTTTTCCTCTCATAAATAATTTGGTGCAAAATTATTGTATAAGGGGTATATATGTTCAATTAATTTTCATATTCAATGAAAAAATTCGATTAATAACCAGAAATTCACTTTTTTTAATATTATTGTTAAATATTTTTTCCACTCATTCGATTTTTGTTGAGTGTATGCCATTGACAGAAACTCCATATGGTAAATGGCGTCTTTGACACCCTCTGTAAAAAGAGTTACTATCCTATCAAATAGGTAGTACCGCCATAGTCATTTTATCAGGTTTAATTACTTATTAATATTCTTAAAGAAAAATCTAATTTATATTCAAGAATAAGCCTATAATATAATTCTATTTCTCTTTGAAATTTCAAACACTGATAGAAACTGAAAATTCAATAATTAAAAATAGTTTTTTTATTTATAAAAAATAATTTTGATGACTATGAATATGAAGAATTTAATATTCTTCATCGATACCAACATTTCTTTTTATATCAGACTTTTACATACTTATATAAGATAATATGACATGTTTCTATGATTTTTATTAAGGTCTATAAATACATGATGAATGAATAAATTTGCAAACTTACCAAATAATGTATTAATGTATTAGTGGGTATTAATAATGTTATAATTGTCAAGAGAAATAGCAGTTTTATGAGATCCATTGCAACAATGCTTCATGAGCTTCATATTTCAGGAAGAACAAAAACAGAAAGCCAATTTTCCAATAACATCGAAAGATTATGCGTTTCCTGACTCGTGTATCGGCAACCTAGTTGGCACTATCGGAACATAATTAAAACTTAATTTTTTGAGTTTTAATCATCTTCGTATAATTTCAATTTGGTTGACGAAACGTGAGTCAAGGAAAGTGTATGTTTTCGGTAGTAATAGAAAATTAGTCTCTTTTTTTCTAGTCTATAACCGTTAATCTATTTTAGAACAACAATAAATTTAGAATAATCTATGTGGATACATGGACATATGAATTAATTTATATTGTTAGTATTCCTACATAAGCACAAATAGCATACATATGTTTACCTGTACTATTTATATCTTGTGTTAAGAAATTTTAGGAATAAGTATTTTACCTCAAGTTTTAGAAATAATTAGGCTGGATTTTACTGCAGACTTGGTTATTGCCAACAAATAAATGGAGACTATTTTGAATATTCATTTTAATTCCATAGATTTAAATTAGCCAGATCAAAAATCATCTTATCTAAATGTCTTCCATAAATATGTAAAATAATATCAAAATTAACTTTATTTCATTAGTGAGATCCACCTCATATTAACTTTATTTCATTAATGAGATCCACCTCATATAACACAAATTTTATTAGAAATTAAAAAGTATATTTTGGAACAATATATGTAAGTTAAATAAACTGAGAAGTAAAAATGATTAGTATCTACCGTTTTCATATTTTCGTATCAAGACCAAATATGAAGTTCGTATGAAATTTTCAACAATATGTTATACAAATATGAATAAAATATTCACACATATATGAATTTAATAGACTTTGAATGCTTTTGGAATCTTCTAAAAAAATTTAACAAAACTGTCCGTTAAGATTTCAATTAACGATATTTTGAATTGACAAAATTATATTTTTAAAATGATACTAAAACAAAAGTAACTTATAAAAATTAATTACATTTCTCTGGATATATAGAGAGCTCAAACATTTACATTCTTCAAATGCTGGATATGAATTTGTAAATATGTTTGGGCAAGTATCCGATCAATGATGAGGCAGATTGATGGTGAATTAAAAGATTAAGATAACATACACATGCTGAAGTTGTACTCAATAAAGTTCTTTAACTATGCCAATCTTAACCTGTCAATTTAATTATATATAGATGCAACTTGGAGTCCTTTAAAGTCATTAAATGATAGCAGATAAACTTTAGATAGACTTAAGATTTTTGGCAAAACAACTACTTAGTATTTTTATGTTATAATCTCACCTCAGCATTTCAGTTACAGCAGACCACAATCGACCAAAATTTGTAAGTTTTTGCTTTCAATTGACACTTGAATTTTATTGTAATACAGATGAGTACTACGAAATTCGACATATACTTATTCTATTTATATAACCAATTAGTAAACTATGACGTGTTGAATAAATAGTTATAGTTTACCTCTACAAATATTCCTACATTGCGCATTGTCAACAAGTGCATATTTATTTTTTCATTATCCATGTTCATTTATTTCTAAAGTTATTTAACGACAATAATCAATGGCCAGTTCTGATAATATGTACGCCTTTTTTCTCTCACCAAATTAATTTTAATGAGGACTAATACCAATAATAATAATACACTTTGCTATTTTAACATGCACAAAACCTATCTCTCTTTTTTTTTTTTCTCATCAGGCTGCATTAGTGTCCACTATCCTAACCACCATCAAAGGATATATACCTAGTAACTTTGGAGGAGATTTTGTCGATGACAGTCATATAGGTAATGGAAATGTCGCTATATCGAAAACGTCTTATACAACACACCATTCAGCTTCATTTGGTAGATACAATGAAAATTATGGCGCTCAATCATATTCCAATAGGCATGATGATAGAGACAGTAACAGTGGCATAGTATATCATAATCATGAAGGAAATGGTTTTCTGGGTAGCAGCTACCAACAGACTGCAGATTATGATGAAAGTGCCAACTACAATGTAAGTAATGGTGAATGTACAGTGGCAGTAATTTAGATTATAATAAGTAAGTAAAGAAGTAACGGAATATTATAATCGTACAATTTTCATACTTTATCACAAATTGTTCTTATCAGATAATAATTGTCTTAAGGCATTATGTAAACGATTATAATAGAAAAACCGTGACACTGATGAGCAAATAATTAATTGTTATTTGCAGTCTTAGTTCACTTATTATAAAAACATTATTTTCCAGTAGATCTGGAAAACAACAATAAATGAACATACAATAGTGTTTAATTTACTTTAAATGAAAAATGAATGAAATGAAATTTAAGTGAATGTACTTTCTTTTCTAAAACCGAAATCTTCCCAAAACTGAACAAGCGGTTTTTATAGAACTAATACTTGTAACCTCCAATACTTGTAATTTCTCATATATAAACTATATGGAATAAAATATAAAGTGTTTAATTTGAAATAATAGAGTTTTGACATTTTCAATTTCATACGAAAGTAATTAAAAGTCCAAAAGTCCTGTATAATCTTCTGGCTATATTAGTTCGAACAATGATTTCTGAATGAAGAAACATTTGAATATAAAATCTTATATACTCGTACATATAATCAATTGTAATATACGAGTATGGGATGTACATGCCATTTTTTATGCCATAAAATAATTCAAAAGATATTGAAAAAGTCAATAGTTAAATAAAAATAACAAGATATAAAAATTGACAGAAATGATGACAGTGCAATAATTTTGACGTCCTGTATATTCTCCCACATGAACGCCTTTAAACTTTCCGAAGAAATTAGAAAAGAGGTTATTCATTTTGTATATATTAAAGCATAATCAATATTGTAAATGCATCAGGTGAACAACCTGTAGATATAATAACAAGATCCCATTATCCTTTAAATATTACATAATTAATCATGTTCATAATTATATTATAACTTTAATTTTGTAGCGTCCTATAGATAAATATGTACATGTTTAAAAACGTAAAATTTGCTCTAGAAATATTCAATAAATGAAAAAATACACTTATGGCAATTAAATACTTCGGATTTTTCTTCGAAAATCTTAAAAATTTTTAATTTTTGATTTTATTCTGACGTTTATTAAGTTCTATCTAAAATATAGAATGGAAGAATTATTGCCGAGAAGTATACCATAGTTTGGCAACATAACTATAAGAAAAATGAAAGATTTATTCTCATGAAGTGTTTTTACATTTATTAATTTGCCTAAGCTATTTTTCATTTAAAAATGTCATACCATATATTTTCAAAATAAAACCGGAATTTAAAATAAATTCCAGAAATTTTAAATTGTCCAAACTATAAAAAATTTTAACGAATTTTATGAATATTTTTACATTTAGAGTAGAACAACTTCTACTAATGTAAAATTGTTTTGCGTTAATTGCTAAATAATTGACTAGATTAATTGGCAATTTGATAAGACTTTGGTTTATGCTGTATATTTTCAAGTGCAATAAAACATTCCCAATAAAATAATTTGCGCAATTATACGATTTATTATCTCGACAATATTAAATTTTGTTTTATCTGAAAGGTTATTGTATGCGCCCTATTTTCCGCACAGCACCGCTAAATTACACAACCAAGAAATTATTTGTTACCAGTATTGGGCGGCCTGCAAATTAATTACGATTTACGTTTATGATTTATAAAATCGATCTTGAAAGTTGTTTCTATTTTCTGTGTTTTGTTTTATTTAATGCCGTATCTGAAGTAACGATATCTAGTTTTCTAGAGCAACTAATATTGGTGTGCTATTTAATATAAATACAATTAGTGTATTCGTGATATCTGTAAAAATTGATTATTAATTATTTATTGCAATATTTACATAATTACAATGCTTTCGAATATTTCCGATCGACACTATTCTAGATGGTGCCTATCTAGTGGTATATTCCCAAACTTTCTATATATTATTCTCAATAGTAACGCGAACTCGATAGTACAGAGTTCTGACCATGATGATACTAGAGGACAATTAAATGTGAATGACATGGATATGAACAACTAAATAAAAATAAGTAATTCTAGGTGTGGTTCAAGGGATGTGATTCTAACAACATCCTTGATGACAAACAATCTTTCCTGGATTTCAATGAGAAACTCTGTATAGGATTGTGGCGAGGTAGATTCTACCAAGAAAATCTCAACAATAGTTAAATAGTATTACGATCATGAACATCTTAACAAGAGAATTAAGGGTTTGGTTCTGCATTTTTCGAAAGATATAATCAGAACGGCAAGACTTGGAGATGTCCCTGTTGGGTTAGTAAAATATGAACTAATATTAATCAATATACTAGTCAACATATCCAATAAATATCTAATAGAAGCAAATAGCATTATTGAGAATTAAAATCAAACTTATATCAATATACGAAAAAAGAGACAAAATAATATATAAAAAGTACAGCACTATGAGTGTTACTAGTGTAATGAAGAAGTTGTCTGGTGAATTATTAAAAAAATAATAAAGAAAGACTTTAGAGAGAGAGAGAGAAGATAAGAGAGGCGGAGAAAAGAGAGAAAACCGAAAAAGTAGATTCTGGGCGAAAAACATATGTAATGGTAATGTACTTGTACTGCTTAAAATTATTATTGTTTATGATGAAACAGAAACTCGAACTATATTTACAAGAAATAATAAGAAAAATACACAAAATAGAGCTTAAATATAAACATTGCAACAAAATAATATATGAGTAGGAATACAAGAAAAAGACGAATATCCAGAACTGCAAATAAGCACACAAGATGGTCAAAAGGGTATTAACATACACGCTACATAATAAAAGAAGTATAGGAAAACCTGATATATCATGAAGCGATGGAATTAGACAAAGAAGGAGTGATAGGTCCGTATGAAAAGAGGACTGAGGAAGCTGACAGATTGTAGTTCGATACATCTGGGGCTATAGGATCATCGCTATTGATAACGAATTTTTAAATAATTTTTTTAATTGATACCACTAAATCTCGTATTCTTTTCATTAGAATCAGTTCAGCCATTCTCGAGAAAACATTTTTATACCATTTCTCATTCTCCTTATTTCATTTTTCGGTATTCTTATTGCATTTTTCGTATGTAAACTTTTGAGAAATTCAACATTATGTTGTCTACACTACAAAATATCAGCATAATTATTGTAGGTGTAGTATATTTATTGTTACGCCTACTTTAGGTAGAGCTACTGACCAACCCAACCTGTCTTTGACACCTAAGGAATGAAATTCTTGTATAATATTTCTTTTATGAAATATTTCTTTTAAGGAACGAAATTTTTTCAGTAATGTCACTAATGTATACAACTAATCGAAGACAATACTCGAATATATTCTACTCTGCATTTATTATATACACAGACATAAAAATATTTAGATACTGGAAGGTCTATCTTCTTGACTTAACTGATACAATATGAGTCGCATTATGTAGTATTTCTCTTTATGTAGCTATAAATCGGCCTTAGTGTTCCTAGTACATATAGACGAATATAACATCTAAGGGTCAATTTTAATTTCATCACCAAATATCTGCAAATAAGCAAATAAAATAATGTGATGCAATGTTCATTTCAATATTTAAATATAATATTCTTCATTATTGTTCCATTCTGGATATTTGCAAAAATGACGATAATTTGAACAAAAAAAAAAAATTAATAGGCAAGATATTAAAATACTGTGCAAATGTGAAATAGTTCGTATGTTAAGGCCTGGTTACACAGTGCGAGCTAGCATGCCAGCTGGCCTAGTCAGTTACTGCAGTACAGCTATTCGCACCGTATGATCGCCTCATACGAGTTACTGTCATGTCGGATCGGTCAGTAGCTTGCATCTGAGTTACTTCAACATTTTTTGTTTTTACTTGCCCTTCGTCTTTCCCCACCACCCACAAGGCAGCAGCTCGTATGCTACTCGGAGGTCAACTAGCACGATTTTGCGAAATGTCAGTAGCTTGTATGCTCGGTACATTTATACACAACGAAATTCACACTTGACTGCAGTTTCTCGGGCAATACCTGCTTATCTGTGTCATAGCAGCTACTCTCATGGTCGAGGACGGTCGAGCTACTGCCATGCGAGTATACAGTGGCAATATCTGTCTACTGTCATGTCAGCAGTTCATACTGTGTAACCAGGACTTTAGTTTACACCCAGTTGCCTAATATAAGTGTAGGGATATTCTTGAAGATTAGTTTTTATATATAGCAATGTTTAGTTATTTTTATAATTTCAATGTAACAATATTTTTAAGTTTTCAATTAACATTCTCTATCTCATAAACAGTAAATAGGAAATTACTAATATGAGGTACACACTTGAAATAATTAGTTTTTGTTAAAGGAAGAGTTTTTTAAAAAGTCACTTAATAACAAAAGTATGATTTATTATGTTATATTTTATCACCACACATATATGTCGGTTCCGATAATATGCACGTTTTATTAAACCTACCGACCCATTGGCAGAAATATATTCTGGCGCCGTTTCATATTAAATAATCGTTAAGTTAGAACATGTTCATATTATTTTTTATAAATCTTTAAACCTGAAATATAACTGAACAAAATATTTCCAAAAAAATAATCCTAGTATATTTATGAAAATATATCATAGTACTGGATATTGATATCGGAATATTATACTTATATTGAGTATAAATATACTATTAGTAGAATATTATAATTCCTTTGAAAAAAAAACGATATTTAGATGTTATTTATTACTCAATATGAAATATTCTTTTCTAGGATCCACCAAAATATGAATTCAAATACGGCATTGTAGATCCACATACTGGCGACAAGAAGACACAGCACGAAGTTAGAGATGGGGATATTGTAAAAGGGCAGTACTCTCTAGTGGAATCTGATGGATCAGTGCGAACAGTGGAGTACACAGCTGATCCTGTTCACGGATTTCGGGCAGTGGTACATAGATCAGGACACGAATCAGTTGCCTTCGGCCATAACGACTGATATAGATAGTATTATATTAGCTGTATATATTTGGGTTTGTCCTTGTATACTTAAATGAACACTATTTATGTAACTTATTACGTAACTATTTATGTAAATTATTGTGTAATAATTTTTATACGTTTATATTTTTGTACATATTTACATTATAAATATAATTTTTGTACAATTAATACTATTACGACACCCCAATCCCTCTATGATGGTAACGCTATTAATATACAGTGCACGTTTAAAAGTCCTATCATGTAAAACTTAGGCAAACATACTTTAGCTGACTTGGCACACATCTCCTCAATATTAATTGACAGGTAACTTCTATAGCGACTATCATTTAGATGGACATACTCCCACTATACTTAGATGGGGTACACTGACATAAATCGCACAAAATACTAGAGATAACTTAGCTGGCCCATCGCTTAAGTTATCTCTAACATTTTGGACGATTTATCTCAGTGTACTTCCACAAGCTACCCAAACTAAATCAAAGTCTTCTGTGTTGAAGACATACTATCCCCCAGATAGGATGTAGAACTGGAGGTCTTACCTCTTATTCGGAGAATGCAATATTACTCTTATGGTATTATATGTATATGTTGCCGACAAAGTATGTAATCCGACATTGTATAGAATTCCTAGGTATTATATATAATTCCTAAAATCATCAGGCTTCGTATGAGATACATTATATTATATACATTTCCTAGGCATTATATGGAATACCTATTGAATAACTGGCAATGTGTGAAAGAAGCACAAAAATGTGACCCGATATGATATAGAGCTGTACATTCAACTTTGTGAACCATGTCAACAAGAACAAAAAGGTATTGTGAAGCCTATAATTTCTTCGGAGTTTAATTCTCGTTGTCAAGTAGACTTAATGACTTTAAGTCTCACCCAGATGGAAAATATAAACTTACATTACAATCAAGGTCATTTAACCAAATTCGTTGTATTGAGAGGGCTTAAATCGAAACGGGCAGAAAAAGTTGCGTACGTCCTATTAGATATTTTTACCCTAATTGGCGCACCTGCTATACTCTGATAATAGCAGGGAATTTGTGAATCACATTATTTATAATTTGAAACAGTACTGGCCTTCATTGACTATTGTGCATGGCAAGCCAAGGCACTCTCAGAACCAAGGTAGTTTAGAAAGGGCCAACTAAGATGTCGAAAACATGTTGATTACAAGTATGCAAGATAATAACAATGAACATTTAAGTGAAGGTTTAAGATTTGTCCAGCTCATGAAAAATAGAGCTTTTCATTCCGGAATCAAGCAAACACCTTATGAGGCTCTGTTTGGATGTAAGGTAAAAATAGGTATAACATTACCAAATAAAGTTGCACAATCTATCTCTTGAAACTGAGGAAGATTTGGAGAGAGCTATAAATAACAATATTGATCAAGGTAATGCACAAGGACAACCTTCTCAGGATGTAACATCCAAAACGATTGAATCACTTGATCAACGTTTAGTGTCAGGAAATATAACTAACGAGCCATCAAATAGTTTATGTTGTGTATGTTTCAAAGAGGCAAATGTATCTCATACTTGCAGAGGATGCAAACAAGCTATTCATCCCATTTGCAGTGAACTTGAAACATTAAATATTGATGAGGGTTGTGAGTCTTCGGTACTATGTCCTTTATGCTCTAGAAATATAGTAGCAACCGAACATCGGCATTCTGCAGTAGAAAACTTAAAACAAGCAGAAAGAATGTTGAAACATAGTGACAAAATATTTCCTTTGGTATCTGTTGGTAAAAATGTAAGAATTCCGGTACCCTAAGTTGATAGGGACGTGTTGGTGATCGAAATATTCTAGCTATTGTTATAAATAAAACAGTCGATGGACTATACCAGCTCGATACTGAGCAAGGAGTCTAAATCCCAGTTTATAGTTTATCAGAAAAGATTCTTGGACATAAAATATATTCCTGATAACGAAATTACACTACGTTCAATTGCAAACTTTACAGTCTACCGGAACAGGCCAAGGATTCGTCAAGTGCAGTTGCAAAAAGCACTGTAGAACAATGAAGTGTTTGTGCGTTAAGAAGAAAACACTGTTCTAGTAAATGTCACTCAAGTTTACCTTGCAAAAATAAATAGAAAAATCTATTCTCATAGACTTTTAAGAAATAAATGTTTGATGTTTGATCAGTTCCTGTTAAATGTCTTAAGCAAATATATTTTTATTTCGAATAAAAGTTTCATTTAAAGTTTAATATTTCTTTATTTAACACCTTTTCTAATACTATATAGGTATTCTATAGAATTCCCAGGTATTCTATGAAATGACTAGGTAAATTATATAAATCTATTTGAATTAAAACAGATTTCATACATTGCCTAAAATCGTTTGTCATTGTATAGAATACCTAGGTTTTCTATAGAATACCTGAATTTTATACTTTGCCGGTAACATATATACTCGTACCTTACCACAAGTGTGGAGGGATCAGCAATATTTCCAGGTTGGTGGTGGTTCACATTCTGCAATCGGTTTTAGGTCTTATTAGCGGAAATATACTGACTTGAAATAACTCTATAAACTATACTAAAATTACGGATATAATTCTCTTTGTTAATTGTTAGGTATATGTTAAGTCTCCAGTGTTTTAAAATTCAAATAAATCTTCATTCACAGCGTATATCATCATGTAAATATTATATGTTTTGTATTGAATTTAGTTTTTATATATTTCATATTTTTAATCGAGAACACCGTGTACCACTTGCCCTTGCCGTTTTCAGCCTGCAGTGCTGCTGAATGGATTGAGTAGCCCAGTAGTACTGTTGCCAATCCCAAGCCCGGAAGAAAGAGGAGGGTTAAAAGGCCAGACTAGCTGACTACCCTCTATAAATACAAATAGCCAGCTCAAAGTATCGATATTCATCAAAGAGGAACAGATCATAAACCTACTATAGAAGAAGGAAGAAGAAGAATATTGAATTTACTACTGAAATGCACATTATATGATATTATTTATGCAAGTACATTCAGTGGCATAACTATTCTGATTGACTTAAATTATGGGCCCAAAGATAAAAGGGCACGTCGAGTTTCTGGAAATCTCATTATCCCCATTAAACGTTGAAACGTATTATTTTAATTTCAAAAAATATACGCACTTATCTTAAAATATAGTGCAATATAGGTTTATTAGCTTTGTCAAAACGCCACTAAAATACAGCAAGGAAGAACGGCACGTGTAACCAAGAAGGCGTTAAATTGTGTCAAGTCAAAATAGAGTGCAATAATGAACAAAATAAGAAGAATTCCAGTGATATTGATGTCACTGTTAAATGAATTATTTAGAAATATTCATGATTAGTGATTTCCTAGCCACCGGTGTTATTCTACCGATGTGTACTATACTGCCTTAAATAGTATATTTGAATTTTTGTAGTTGTATAATGCTTTTGTTTTGTGTGTTACATATAAGAAAGTATGTTTTTATTTTTCATTATTATTTTTTAAACTATAATAAGGATTAGAGTTAGTAATTAACTTTTTAAGTTATTACTGTATAGAGGAATTTTTATATTGCAGTAAGAAAAAGAGATAGGAGAGTAGTACACAATCTATACATAGAGAAAACTGCTGTTATAGAAGTAGAAGGGGAAGAAAGGGAAGTAGGTATTAGGAAAGGAGTAAGACAAGGATGTACGCTATCACCACTAATTTTTAATCTGTACATCGAAGAGGCGATTAATGTGGTAAAAGATAGAGTAGATTTCGGGATTAAAGTACAGGGACAGAAACTAAAAATGCTGAGATTCGCGGATGATATAGCAGTATTAGCATCTAGTAAGGAGGAACTAGAATCAGCATTGAACGAAATGGAGGCAGTGTTGACAGAGGAATACGGAATGAGGGTGAATAAAAACAAAACTAAAGTGTTAGTGTGCAGAGGGCGCGAGAGCAGAGCAAAAACGAAAGTACAAATTAATAATGAAAGATTGGAGGAAGTTAAAGACTTCACTTATTTAGGAAGTAAAATAAATTGGGATGGAAGAAGCGATAAAGACATAAAACAAAGAATAGCGCAGGGTCGAGTAGCTTTTAACAAAAAGAAAGCACTTTTATGCTCGGGGGTAATAAACTTAGAAACAAAGAAGAGATTTTTGAAAACATATGTATGGAGCACGGCACTTTACGGCTGCGAAACCTGGACGGTAGGGGAAGCAAGTAGGAAGAAATTAGAAGCTTTTGAGATGTGGTGTTACCGAAGAATGATGAAAATACCATGGATTGATAGGGTTAGAAACGAAGAAGTATTGGAGAAAGTCGGCGAGAAAAGGAGTATGTGGAAAAACTTAAAGAAGAGAAGAGATAGAATGGTAGGCCACTTGCTGAGACATGGGGGAATAGTCCGCGATATTTTGGAGGCAGAAATAGGAGTGAAGAAAGGCAGAGGTAGGCCTAGATTAGACTATCGCTCGCAAATAGTAAGGGATGTAGGTTGTAGCACAATTAGCGAAATGCGTAGGTTAGCACAAGATAGGAGAAGCTGGAGGTTAGCGTCCAACCAGTCTTAGGACTGATGACCTAATGATGATGATGAGGAGTAAGAAAATCGTAGTGACATGGAACTACATTCCACACATCAAAACGGTTTATTATAACAAAAGGTAATAGTGTGGTTTCCCAATGACACCGCTTGCAGTTTAATTAAATACCAATGTATCCATGTTAATAGTTTCCTTTTCCCATTTCTTATTTTTCTGTTACATTTTCTTGCTACGATTTCATCATCATTTATTCATTGAAATAATAAAAGTTTTCCCCCAAACCTTTTCTTTATTATAACAAATAAAACATTATAATATTAAAGTAATTATACACAGTTATAAAAAAGTGAGTTAATTGACCTTCCGATGTTATTTTTCTGTACTTTGAAAATCATCATCGGAGAGCACTGGTCTGGATTGGCTTAAAAATACAAGTAACTCCATTTTTACACCATTCAACACATCACATGGGTCAACTAGTGAGTTTGTCAATGAGCATCGTGAGAGGTGGAGTAGGGTCTCTATATGGATTCTTGCTATTATGTATCTTCTAATCAGAAAATTGTTAAACCAACAAGCATAAGAAAAATTGCATAACGGTATAGGAACACTCCAACAAATCAGACAATGTCTAGTCCTTCAATCATCTTATGGTGCCTGTATGCGTACGTGGCTGTCCTTTTCGTGACTTATTTAAGAGAACAAGTTTATAATTAAAAGACTTGAATTTATTAAAATGGAAAAATATAAATAAATTAGATATCTAAAAATACCCTTTCCAATAAAAATTTAAAAAAAGTCAATGTGAACACGCGTTTCAGTGTGGTGAACATTATAGTAATCACAACGGGATCCTGTTTTAAACGAGACATATTATTATGCATAAATGAATTTCGTACACCTTCCAATTGACACAACCTTTTGAGTGTGTATATTATTAATAATTTTTGCAAATTATTTTTAACACAGAGGAATTCGTGAAATTACAGTTTTTATATTTACTTTTACACTGTATACTATGGCTTTCGCTGTTCATTTCAGGCCGAGCTAGCCAGTCTCTATATTACCTTGTGCAGTATGAATTTTGTGTAAGATTTTACACATTTTAATTAATTGTTTTTAATTATTATAATGCATATTCATAAATAAATATGCAGCATTAAAATTAGTTTTATTTTGGATGATTTTCACGCAGTTTATTTTCGCAAGCAAAAAAATATTTTTTATATATTTGTATACGCTAATAAAAACATTTTACACTTGTAAATGTAGCGTAAGGTTGTAAATAAACCACAACCTACTTCCTCAGGCTTTACGGCCACAGTATAGACATTGCCAATTAGTAATAATTCAAATAATATTATGTAATATTCAAGCAACTGACAATCCATATAAGAAATCTAATCTATTTCGTGTAGATATAAATTAAAAGTATAAGAGTAATTATTAATTAAAATAATTTTCTAGTGAATAACTACTGGGTGTACATATTGTAGTTTCATAAGAACTAAACTAAAGTCAATCAAACTTTTGGTACGATCTAGGTTAATAATTAAACATTAAATTATATAAGTGGTGCAGGCAGCTCGACAACGCCCAAATCTTATGCCAATCTTAGACTCTTGAGAGTCTATTCAGGTCCCTTACCTTCCTATTCATGTTTCCCATCCTGTGCATTGCCTTTACGGCTTCAGCTTTCAGGGTGACATCAAGAGGTGGTATCCCCGTCAGTATCTCCATCGCCTTGATCGGTGTTGATCTTGGGGTTCTTAGAATCAATCCTCTTAGATTGTTAAGTCCGTTGGCTTCCGACTTTAAACAGGCTCTCTCCCACCAGACCAGTGCGGCATACGTCCGTCTAGGTTTAAGAATTGCCTCGTACATCAATTTCATGGTCTACTGTTTCAAGCGCCAGCTATTACCAATGGCCCTTCTTAGTTACCAAGGTGTTGCTGTAAGTTTGGAACACATGTGACTTAGAATGTTTTTCCCATGACTGCTTCCCATCCAAAATTACTCCTAAGTATTTCACTTCGCTATTATAGCTTATTTCTTGACCACCAAGTTTCAGCGGACATGTTCTGTTCCACTTATATTTCTTGGTGAACACCATCACCTCAGTCTTAGAGGGATTGACCGAGAGTCCCCTATCCCTGCACCCAACCTTGTTTAATGCTCCCCGAATTATATCAATAATCGTCTCCAGGAAAGGGCCCTTCATTATTATTGCTAAGTCATCAGCATAGCCAATTACTTGGTAATCCTTCAACCTTTCAAGCAGCTCATCCACTACTAGGCACCACAGAAGAGGGAACAATACCCCTCCCTTAGGGCAGCCCGAATCGACCCGGCCCTTGATGGTAGTCTTGCGTTTATTCACAATAAGCTGTTTGTTTCCCAACATAGGGTCTATCCATTCAGCGATTATTCTGAGGGTGTAGCATCTACCTAGTGCTCCGCTATTAACCCTCCTGGATGTAAAGTTGAAGGCTCCTTCAATATCAAGGAAGGTGCCGACAACGTATCTTCCGGAGTCCAGTTGTGCCCGCATCGATGACACAACCTTATCCAGAGCTGTTTTTGTTGATTTACCAGCTTGATAAGCATGCTGGCTCTCTTGAAGCGGTCTCTCTATTAGGACAGTATCCCGAAGGTACGTGTCAACTAATCGTTCGGCCATCTTGAGTGAAAATGAATTAAGGCTAATCGGTCGAAAGTGCTTAGGGGACGTGTATCCGACTTTGTCCGGTTTAGATATAAAGACAACCCTTATGCCTATCCGTCTGGGACCTTCTTCAGTGTCAAGCTGACCTTAATGATCCTTATAAGCGGACCAAGGATTATATCTTCTGCTTTCTGCAGAAGCCGGGTAAATTCCGTCCGGTCCCGGTGATTTATATGCATCAAAGGATCTCAAGATTCACCTCATTCATCTCATTAGCTGGTGTGACTGTCGTCTTCACAAGTTCCCTGTCGTCTCCCTCTCGGTTTACCGCCCAGGTCCCATGTGCCCCTATTACTAATGGGTCGGAAATGTCTCCCATTTCCGATCTATCAAAGTCCGGAAAATGTGATTTGATGAGATGGTCTAAGGTTTCCTCATCCGATTCTAATAATTTACCATTAGGGAGCTTGAGCGATTCTAGAATCACTTCCAGGCTACGGGCTACGGGCTAGGATCTTGTTCAGCCGAGCTGCCTCAACTTTCTTATTTATCACATTACAGAAAGAGGCCCAACTACTTCTTTGGGCTTCCCTAACCTCAACCCTATACTAGTCCCTGGCAGTTCTATAGTTCTCCCAGATTGTACGGCTATTTTGTTTTCTCGCTCCCTTGAAAAGGTTTCTTACATTGCATCAAAGATTTTTCAGCTTATTGTTCCACCATCTTGCCTGTCCTCTCGGCCTAGCTCGTTTAGGTGTACAGTTCCCTTTATAGGCTTCTATCAATCCTCTACTCAGTCGGGAGGCTACCTGCTTCAATGCTTACATAGAGACTAAATTTGTGTAATTCTTCGCGAGTTGATATTTTATACAAAACTACCCCAAAAAAGTATTGAGTTTATTATTGATAAAATGTCTCTTGATAACTGATAAAAGTCATCTTCGATTCCTTATACATACGCCTTCTCCATATAGTACACCTTATATGGAGGGTTAACTATAATTACATAATATCTGGAGTTTATTAACAACAGCTTGGAGTAGTTAACTGTTGTTACAACCAAATCAGTCCCTTAGATATTTGAGCCAGAATATAAGACGTGTACAAATATCCCTCCAATGGATAGTTCACGGAAATTTGGGACTTCTGATTATGTGGCCTAAGTATTGTAGGCTCTTCTTTATAGTATTAATCCTATCGAACCTCTTTTGCATTTTATTTAGGATTTCGGTATTAGTGATTATATCTGTTCAGGGTATATGCCACATTCTGCGATAGCAAAACATTTCAAAGGCTTGCAGTTTGTCCATGTAATCCTTTTTGAGTCTATGCTTTAATTCCATATAAACGCGTGGAAAATACATAACAATACAACATCCTCATCCAAAATCTTACTAATATCCCGACTAGTAAAGAACTTTTTCATTTACATAAATATCGATCTAACTACTTCTATTCTTGCTCTTATCTCTCTTGTTAAACTCTCCAGCTACTTATTTAAATTGCAGATTTTGATAAATTTTGTAACTGCAGGACAGATATCATTCAATTTGCTTTTTATGTAAATGTTATACAGTATTAAATTTATATATCATATCGTATGACATCATATCTTGATTATGACATCGTATTATGACATATACATTGATAACTTGTATTAGCTATTTAACCAATTAATTACGTCGAATAGGAAATGATATATATATTGATTTAATTACCTACAAATGATATCAATTTTGTTCAACAAAAGTACATTCACTAAAGTGTAGTATTTTAGGATTCTATAGAAAATTATTTGTTTTTTTTATATTTGAATATTATATTTATAGTCCAGTTCGATTATAATCATCATCATTACAAACAAACCTACAAAATTGTGTGTTATTTAAATATTTATATGCGTTTTGATCATATGATTTTTGTTAACATATGATATCAAGAGGAATTCAAAATAACCGTTACATTGTATTTTTATTATTTTTGCTACAAGCGTATTCACATATATTAGTTCAATATAAAATGCTCCCCTTTGTAATATTATATTATATATTTCAATTACTTGATACTCAGTGCAGCTACTCAGCTAAATAGCAATGGTGATTTTAGTACATGAAAGTCATGATGTATAAGAAACGATTAAACAAATAAAATTAGTGTTCAACCGAATTTGAGAAATGTAATGGTATGTTATGCAATGAGAATTTAATGGTAGCTATTAAGACACTAGTATGAGAATTATGGGAATGAATATGACTGTCTTAAAGCCATTAAATGTGAGTCGCATATACCATTTTTTCTACGACCCACCATAATGCAAAATAAGCAATTTATTTGCGATATTTATTTAGGAATTTACAAGGCGAATAATTACTATGAACTGTATAAATTGTTAAATTTTAGATAAGTGGAAATAAATTATATTCACTAAATATTGCTGTGATGGTCTACTTCCATTGGTTATAAACTTTTTATAATCAAATTATATTGGTTTATATCATAATAAATTTCATTTCATTGAAGAGTGAGTATTAAATGTGTAAATAAATCAACTAAAGAGTAGTAGTGGAAAAAAATTCATTTTTCTTCCAATAAAAATGTATTCATAAAAACAGAGTAGGATTATATAAGAGAAATAATAAATTTTTGACTACAGTAAGCTGTTATTTTACAATGAACATATATTTCAGATAGTGAAATTATGATACGTAAAAAATGTATTGCTGACTACATTTACAATCAATTACATTATACATTACTTTATATAAGTAGCGTTGGTAAAATCAACCATTATGTGTTAAAATAAGTCATTACGCTCATTTAACTGTAATATTACTTTAGTTTCAGATACCAATTGCTGCACTGCTAATCGTTTGTACTCAATCACTGCAGGATCATCGAATTGTATCACCAGTATACTTAAATCAACATCAAAATCCGATACATCAGATTCCGTCCATTCCAGCCGCGCCTACGTATGCTACCCCATATTCACAAGCGTCATCTTACCCTTCCCCAGTTCTGAGTCATAATGCTATAACTTCAACTCGTTACGTTACCCCAATTTCATCCCTTCGTCTCTCCCAGCATGCCTTACCTACTATCCAACATGCATCTTCCGTAGCTAATATTGGTCGTTCCTTTTTTGGTGCTTCTAGACCTACACACCATGTAAACTCTTATCCTACTCAATCTCTCGGTCATGTTGCTTCTGTACATCACCAGGGTACTGTTGTGTCGCCTTTAACAAGTGCTATATCACCAATTCGTGCTTCAGTATTACATTCTGCTCAACATTTGAGCACATCTCCAATAATCCAAAGCAGTAGCTCCTCATTATGAAGATTATGTAAGTATTAATAAGGCAATACATTTATAAGGCTTTATTCGCGATAATATACGAGTAGCGTATATTATCGCGATATTATGTAACAATATCGCGATATTACTACATAATATAATAGTAACAGGTCGGTTAACTGGTACCTGGGAGATATTAAGGTTAGTTCTAAGTGTAAAGATAGGAGTGCATAGCAAAAACTATCAAACGCTGGGAGCTTTATAGGACGGAGCATTATCATGAAGAAGTGTGTTTCAGAACTTCTTCTATATCCTGAAATTCTACACGTCAGTCAGATATTGAAAATATCACTTCACTTAGCAGTTTTACCTCTCGTAATACCAATATGCAATGTTATGAAAATCCAATGAGATTACTAACAGCTTTTATATCATATTCAATATATATTTCTGCTGATATGTATATCTTTAAAATACCCATGTACGCCGAGATAAGAATTTGCAGTTAAATGTAAATTTTATAAACAACCCTCTCTCTTCATTACTCCAGACCATATCTCATGAAAAGGCAAAGCGTTTCTTATATCCCACAGTTGTATTGTATTAACCACTTGTCAATTAATTACACTAAATTCCATACTGTTCTTAAATAATACGAATATCTTGTCTAACAGTTTCACTAATCCTTTCTGAATGTGCATGCATTTCTACCGTATAGCACAACAATGTTTAGAAAATTTAGTTCATCCTCGTCATAAATTGAATTTTGCAACTCTCGTGTTCATGTTTCACGATTAGGAAACAATACAGAATTTGCTATAGTGCGGAATATTTACACTACTGTCTAATCTAGCGTCGATAGTAAACTTATGCGTACTTAAAAACAGGTTTTTAAGTACGCATAAGTAAATACATAATAAAACTACATCTTTATTCATGCATATGATTAAATGACATGACCTTTTAAAATAATTTTAATTGTTTTTCTGACACTGCATGAATAAGTAATTAATTAAAATGAATGAATGAATTAATTAATTAATTAATAATTAATATTAATCTGGGCTGTTAAAGAAACGAAGGTTCTTGTAAGTAAATAAATAAATAATTAATTATCACTTACCCACCCTATTCCAGGAGAGTTTATTTAAACAAGACACGGAAAGGAATAAACGTGTGAAATGTCTACAAAGACACCTTAACTTTGCAATAATTGATTGACACTAATCTGATAATTCAAGTAATGTAACTATCTAATGAAATAACGTAGTATAACTATATTTATTGCAAAAATTTATCAAATTCGTCTATCTGTATTGCACGTATCAATTTTTTTTTGCTCTGAAAAATACTCTTTTTTTCATAGTAAATTATTATATTTAAAGAAAACAAATTGTGTACCCTCGAGCAGAAACTTCAATAGGGCCTTACATAAAGAACATACTGTTGCTAAAGTAATTTTAAATAATAATTCATGTTATCTCTCTCTCTCTCTCTCTCTCTCTATATATATATATATATATATATATATATATATATATACATATATATATATATATATATATATATATATATATATATATATATATATATATATATATATATATATATATATATATCTAAGAGTTTCCTTTATATTGCCTTTCCTCAAATATGGAACTATCTTCTTCAACAAGATAGTGTATAATATGATCTTCACAAAAACTGAGTTTCATGTATACATGTTCCAACTTATTTCAATTCTTTTCTTTAAATAGGCCTACCCTAAATATGAATTTGCCTATGGAATTGAAGATCATCATACTGGAGACATCCACTCTCACAAAGAGGTCCGTGATGGTGATGTAACGCAAGGGGAATACTCTCTACACGAAGCTGATGGCACCATCCGAACGGTAAAATACAGTGTTGACAAATACAGTGGTTTTAACGCCATTGTTGAGAGATCAGGCCATGCAACCCACAGCCAAGCTGCGCCTGTACACAAGGCCGCAGCAGCAATACCTGGTTTGACCAAGAGAGTGGTAGCCGCTCCACTTTATCATTAGGATACGATGATGTGTGTTTGTCTCTTAACAGCAATTTATTAGTAATCATACGTTGAAAGAATTTTTTATTATTGTACATATAAATTGTATTTATTTTTTTAATAAAACCGTTTTGTATAAAACTCATTAAATACGTTTCTCTTGAACAACTTAACAGAATGTATACATAAAATATTCGCTTTTCTTAAATGTCGCAAATAGTAATTGAAATGGCAGGTAAATTTATTTACCAATTTTCCACTGTCCACTGGACAAAATAGATCTACAGCGAAAAACCAAGTAGTTCTTCAGGAGGTATATCATTAATTAATACGTATTTAATAATCAGAAGTACGTCTTTCATAAAATGAAATTAAGCATCGACAAATATCAGCGAAAAACGTAAAAATTAAAATTATGTTTTTATGATATATTTAATATTGGGTAATATGATAGGTATATATATATATATATATATATATATATATATATATATATATATATATATATATATATATATATATATGTATATATATATATATATATATATATATGTATATATATATATATATATATATATATATATATATATATATATATATATATGTATATATATATATATATATATATATATATATATATATATATATATATATATATCTTTTTTTTTCAGAGTATTTCTCGCTCCACCAAGGGCTCCTATAATCAGTACCTTATGTTTAACACAATGAGCTGAATGGAATCTAAGGAATTCTAAGATTAAATCTCGATATTATGTCTGTTTCTCCTCCTCTTTCAAAACAATGTTACCGTCACCGGGTGCCGAGAACTCGATGACGAACATTGTCCTGAAGGACTACGCCAGACTTGTTGGCTTGTATTTGCCTGACGGTGGGAAACGAATAGTTCCAATATATTAGGCACATATATAGATACCATTTTTCTTTATATTCTTTTCATTTTCTACCGACAAAATTATTAATAGTCGCGACAGTCTTCAGATTTCATTTCCCTCTCGACTGTAACTTACACCATAACATTTAACCATGGTGTAAGGTGCCATACATTCACAAGTTATTAAATTTTATTAATAATAGCCCTTCTTCGTTCCTTGCGAAGGTCACTTTCAAAACATCATCTGAATTTCTTTCACAGAGTGAGTACAAGAAAATATTAACATCTACTTATATAGACAGTTATATTATGTGTCATCTGGAACAATATGAGATGCCAATATAATTGTTTAACACCAAGCTGCTCTACTAATGCTGCAAAGGAATGTTATTAAAGAAAATTCACTCAATTAAGTGTCGCAGCCGCGTTTCTTTTTTCCGAAAAACTCCCAATTAATATCTGTAAGTAGGTTGCATATCTAGTATTAAATTTACGGATTTAAATTTCAGGATTTCATTAATGTTACAGTTACGTGATAAATGTATTTAATCAAACTGTCGCTTGAATATGATTATATGTACATATGTATCCTAGTTAAATTATTTATACGGTATTTATACATATGTATAATAATTATCTGGTTTTAATCTAATACATTATGTCTATCGACATACTTTCTAGGATTTTTATCATTCTTAATATTTTTTTATTACGTTCCTTCAAACATTTGCATTTCTAGCACCTTGTTATATAAATGTAGTAACTTTAGATACGCCTAACTATGAATTTCATCTGAAATTGTTGTGGTTTGCTTTTATGTTATTATTCTATATATTACCTTTGTGTTATAAAATATCTTGAACAATTTTACCTTATATATGTATTATAAAAATATAGTATAGTATATCTTCTAGTAGATATTAATATAAACAATGTGAAAAAGCCTTGTGACGTTAATATTAAGTCACCCAAGTCACAATATTTTAGGTAGGTTAAATATCCTGATAGTTAAGTTATTTAGATGGGTATAATGAATCATTACCGAAGTATATTAAATAAGATCAGATCGTACTTAAAGCGATTTATCAGAAAGGATCATTTTTGTTAACAAAAGTGGATTGATGTATATTAAGCACAGAAAGTAGCCATGGTTATCTATTAGATTATAAAACATCATATACAAAGGTATCCAGGATGTGGTGGTTCTACCAAGAGTGAAAACCCTGGGCTATCCATACAAACTGTTGAGAAGAATATAGCATTAGATAGGGCTCAAAAAAAAATATTTATTTTTTTTATACGAGTACATTCCTCCTGCTGTAAAGCTGGTTTCATTCGTGATCATTCATCGTCCTGATTACCCATTAGTGTTTTTTATATAATTCAAGTCTTTGTCACTCTCTCATGCTCTCTTGCATATATGCAGCTTATATTTATAGCATGTTAAAATTTCTTGCCACCCACCATTTCGCAAAAAAAAAATCACATCTGGTACGAACTTTTCAAGACCTTGTACAGAAAAAAAATATATTAGTACTCTATAGACAAACATTGACAATTTTTAGATACATTAAAAAAGAAGAAAAACATTGAAATATATTTGCTCATTTCTTATAACATTTAATTTCTTTTTATGAAGAGTTTGTTGAAGTAGTTTGGGCGATTTTTTATTGAACTTCTATGCAGAAGAAAGTCTTCTGTATATTTCATCATGCCCACTAGGCGTAACTAGCTATTTCATCGGGGTTCTGGAATTCCAACTTATTTCATCAACAACAACTAATTTCTCGCTGACACTGAAGCAAATAACGTAATGCCAGTAGGTAGGCTACGTTTGTGTAAATCATGTAATAGCATTGGGGTCGACTTCATTGAGTTGTTACACTGGCATCTAAGCGTAGACAACAAGAATGAAGGCAGTAAACAAAAACTGCAATATACACATGAAGTTATGGCTTATAACTGGATTTACTATACAGTGATAGTCATGTAAAATTCAAATTTTGGTAAGTGATATGCAGGGGCGTAGCGTGAGAAAAGAATTTAGGGATGTGATAAAAATGTTATAAAGGGAAGAGGTACAGTCAGATGTATGGAAGGTCATATGGAAATGATAGAAATAAAAAAAGACACTAACCTAAAATGATTATGCCGAAGTATATATCCTAATTTCTAAAATGAAGATTAATTCTTCGGTTTTTGTTTGTCCAGCAAGAACGTCTATCACTGTTTCTTCAAATGTTGGAGACGATCTCTTATCTTCTTAACAAGGCACTTTTAATATTTATTAATGCTAAAGCTAACAGCTTTCTTGCTATTGATAATTTCGCAGATAAGTCTTTATTCTCTTTAAACATGAAAATAACCTTTCCGCGGAACTGCTTGTGGCAGGAATAGTCAAAATTAAACGATACAATTCTGATGACTCCGGGAAAACAGAAGATAATTGAAGGGACATAATATATTGGTGAAGCTCAAACACAGTGCTCTTTTTCATATCGGGATCACTATAAATCACTGAAAGTTCACTTTTTGAACGATTTGCGTCAAGGAATGTTCCATATGTATCTACTAAAGAAGACACAAATTCGTCAGGAAAACATTTCACGAATGAAGTAAATTGTGTGGAATCTAGATTTAAGAATTTCAGTTTAGAAATGTCACTAAGCCGTTCACTAATGTTCAAAATAATAACGTCCAAAATTTCATAAAACAATCGTGAGTAGGTGCTTTTCTTATCTTCTTCAGCAATGAAATCCAAACGCATTCTTTTACTTGATTGATTTGGTGGTTGATTTTCTAACATAAATTTGTCCATATGATCCCAAATGTAACTAAACTCGTTTCTCATTTTTTGAATATGTGATTGAAATCGGCGATCCTTTTATTGCAGTAACTAATATCTAATAGTTTTGTCTGTATAATTTTAAACAGACTCTCGGAATATAGGAATATTGCAGAAAACACTGCTAAGAAAGAATTAAAATAAATGTCAATAAAGTTAAAAGGCCTTTAGCAGAAATAAAGGTTTCTCGATCCCATTCCTCATTTTCATTTTCCACAAGTACCTGAAACAGCGCTTCCAAATCTTCCTTATGTTATGGCGACAGTCGCCAAGATGCGTTCACATAATTGGCATAACTGAGGCTGGAAATAACGACAACACCCATTCGAGGTTCCACTGTTGATTGCGTAAGATCAGTGACCTTTTCGCCCATCTAACGCGTAGCTTGGATCTTACGTAGACCATCGCATTTCAGCACTGCAGCAAGTAACGCGGAAGTCCAATAATTTCGTACGCCTTCACAGCCGATTTGAAATAAAAGAGGTGATGGTAGCGTTTAAAGTAAATAATGTATGTTTGCGGTCGCTTTAAAATAATTGAAAAATTGTAATAATTGAATAAATCGATTGAACTTTTAAATAATACTAATTTGCCAGTTTTTTGAGAGATGCGATGCATCACTCGCATCCATGTACGCTACGCCCCTAGTAATATGAACCCTCATATGGGAAGTATGCGGCATAAAGGAAGTAAAAAAGCGATATGCCGTACTGAACATTTTAAATATTTTCGTAATTGAATGAGCCTTTGCACAAACTACATGCATGGACTTTATGCTCTACCTCAGAAGATAAACACCAAGAGAGAGCATACGCAACAGCGGATTTATTTGGGTGTAGCATAGCTAGAAAAGTTTGGTCTGCTTGAGTGTACTCGGAAGTAGGCTGGCAGTGATAATCACTTCTGCCTGAAAATATTCGGGTGCAGTATCGCCTTTCTGGAACTTTGGAAAAAATATGTACTGAATTTAAAGTTAGATGTAGAGCATCAGATGTAGGTTACTCCACTACAAATACATATACGTAGCACCATGCAGCAGAAGTTTGATGGAATATTCAATGGACGTAATAATATTACTACATCCCTGCTTTATATTGCACGTTACCTACATCAGCATCTACACTCCAACAGTAAGAGGTAGTGAAATTAAATAATTTATTTGTACCTTATTTCTATGTATGAATGTTGTACGTTACTGAGATGCTACGAAATGTACAGGTCTATTTATTAATGACCAATTATTGTTATTGGTTCACTTTTATAGTGATTAATATTGCTTATTACTCGCTCTAATGTTAACAAAATAATATTTTAGATGCATATTATTTACTGTCTTAATACTTTTCCATATGCTTCGGTGAGACCTCGTGCAACGAGACGATATTTCAAACCTCGATTCGCATATTCGGTATGTGGTATTTACCGGTACTCTTATTAATACGAGGGTGGATGAAATATAAACAGCATTTTTGTTCCTAAGCGTCTATGGTTATTAGGACCGGGCCCGAGGTTCTAGTATGATTGGGTAAGGTCATCACGAATGGGAAAAGCTGGCCATTATGCATTATAAACCAGCCCGTCAGTAGCGCTCACTATATCGCAGCAAGAAATGCATCCCCTGTTGCGCAAAGCATTATTGTAAAATTTCTTGTTAATTAAGGAATTCAAGCGGCGAAAAATTTCCGTAGATTGACTGCACAGTTCAGCGACCAAACACTGTCAAGAACTCGTGTGTTTGCCTGGCACAAACAGTTCAAGGAAGGGAGAGAACGAGTGGGAAATCAGGAACACAATCGCCGTCCTCGAACCAGCACTACGGACGAACCAATTCGCGAGGTTCGAGACATACTTGAAGAAGATCGACGGGTAACCGTATCCGAAGTTGCAGAAAAGGTCAGAATTAGTTATGGGAGATATCAAGCAATGATCAAAAACGACCTGGAATTCCGTAAAGTATGTGCCAAGTAGGTCCCTTGCCTTTCCACCTCATATCAGAAGCTGAAACATTTGGAGATCTATCAGAGGCTTACAGCAAGGTTTGAGGAAGAAGGTTGTACATTTTTGAGTCCGATTGTCATCTGAGATGAAACGTGGGTCCGTCGCTACACGCCCAAGTCCAAACAAGCCAGTATGGAGTGGCGAAGGAAGGCGGAGCCAGTTTCAGTGAAAGCAAAGACTCGACTACCAGCTGGAAAGGTTCTTTCAACTGTTTTTTTTTTCGATCGGCGAAGCTTCTCATTAATGTTTGCATGAGCGATGAACAATCAATGCTACTTATTACTGCGAGATATTGAAGCAGGTGATGGCTGCATATCAAAAAAGACGAAACCAACCGATTCGAGAGGCAATCCTCTTTCACAACAACGCCAGGCCCCATACTGCAGCTCTAACGATCGAAAATCTAAAATAAATACACTCGATCATCTACTTGAATATCCTCCCTATAGCCCAGACTTATCACTCTGCGATTTTTATTTGTTTGGTCCGCTTAAAGAAACTCTAGGAGGGCAACGATTTGAAGATGACCAGGGCGTAGAAGAATTCGTGCGCAATTGGCTTCTGATGCAACCAACTTCATTCTAAGACATTGAGATAAAAGAAACCTGCCTTATCGCTGAGAAAAATGTAAAGCAGGAGACTATGTAGGAAAATAATGATACTATGTAAGAAAATAATAATATCTTAGCCTTTTGTTTTTCGATCAATAATTTTTTTAAATAAAGTCCCGTTTATATTTAAACCCTCGTATTTAAAAAGTAAGATATATGTTATTATCATCTTATAGTACATAAATTATTAATATAAATAATTTAATTAAATAAAAAACATCTACATGCATTAAGGAGGCGAATGGCCACTGATGTGGCAAACACCTTTCCAGTTTACTGGCCGCAGGAAATGCAGACAAAATTTATATTTTTTTCATCAAGTGGTTATGTACGCATACAAACAAACAAGGCTTATTGCATCATGAAATCTCACTATAAACTAAAGCAACATCACCTTGAAATCTCAGATTCATTCATTTACGGGCGGTGCAGAGTCAAGTCCACTAACAGAAATCGATCGATTGTGTTTCGTTTGTTGTTTGGTATTCTCTCGGGGCTCCAGTAAGTAATTACTTTTAGAAATTTAACCTTATTAATAGTTATGAATTTTAATTTCATATAAATACACGTATGAACTTTTTATCATTTTAATTGATTATTGGCATCAACACTATTATCATGCTATACTCTAATATTTTACAATACATTATCATTTTTATTTACTGTATATTATCATATAATATATTAAAGTATTATCATACTTTAGCCCTTATTTTATTTAAATTTCAAGACCGTTTTATACTATACGAATTTTTAAGGAGAGATACACCATAATCATTACTCTGTGTTTTGAATTATATTAACTAATTGCCGCATTCTGAAGTTCAGTATTAAATTTATAAATTATTTGTATTTTTATTTTGAATTATGCTTCATTAGTTTCCAGTATGGGTCACAATAATATAGTTCATTTATTTTGATGAGTATATTTAGTAGAAAGTGTAGCCTATTGTAGAACATCACATTATTTTAATTTATTTTATAAGATATTTCTATAACATATTTTTATTTTCCAACAAATTTAAATGAAATTCACCAGTTACATTTTCTTCAATAGAAATGATACATAATTGAATTTCTTATTAATTACTTAAATATAGTAAAAAAAATAGTGTTATTTCACTTTAAATATCAACAAAAGAAAATTGATGTATCTAAACATTAAAATAAACATAAAACTTATCGATGTTGAATTTGCAGCAGAAATTCCACAAAAACAATGTTTTGTAAAATGTTCCATTAATTTATTTCGTTTTATTAAAATCATTATATTTTTGCTCTTATTACGAGAACTGACTAACTGATTTATTTTATAAACGTAATTGTGTCACATTTCTTAAGACCTTTAAGAGAGCCTATTACAAGATAGGAGGTGTCATTTAACATTTTCAAATGGGTGCAGCTGCAGGTAAAAGAGTAAAACCTAAACAGCAAAGGACACTAGTTTTAAACCTCTCTTGGATATCTAAATTTAGTGCTCGTCAATAATAGGAAAAAGTGTGAGATTTCTCTATGTACGCATAGAAAAAAGAGTGAGGGTAGCATTCGATTATTTACTTAGACCAGGCTATTTACTGCGCACCTCATGGACGGTGCGATAGGACTTTTTTCTATTCTTGACGAGTAGTACGTATTTTTTGTCTAGAAGTGTTTAGAATTCTCCTTGGTTCTTGTATCTAGAACTTTGCTTACTAAAAGAATTAATGGAGGTGGGTTTAGAAATAATAGCACTATATATAACTCACGTCTATTTTTATCTCCTTCTGTTTCCCCTACTAACTTTTTAGTGGGTTTATGCAGAGGAGTAATATTTGTTATACGCACATGGATGGCATGATCTAGCAGCGTTGAGTCTGCTATTAGATATACATATAATCTTTAAAAACTACTTTAATACATTTAAAGTTTTCAATCAAAAGAGGAAAAGTTTTATTACAAATTACAAATTAGAGTACTTTTCTCATAAATCTATAAAGAATCTATTTATTTCGATCGTAATTTAATGTTTTAGATTGATATCATCTCTTGCCGATTGCTGGATAACATTGAAACTTACTACTTACTTATATTAATATATATTAAGTATAAAAATATGATATTATTTTTATAGGCCATCTAATCTGTTAATATAGTACATATACTATAGCTTATAATATCATCGTCTTATTTATGGGACTCCACAGAAGAAAATCGATTATGATTAAATCTGAAGACCTCATAGTCCGTTAAGTTTTATTTAATAATCACAAAATACAAGGTACATTTCTATAAAACATGTGAACTGTTTCTCAGCAAATATTGAGAATGTGGATATGCGAGAAATATTTTTATATTTGTCTTTGCTAGTAGCTTTGCTTATAGAGATGATGAAAAAAAACTACAATATAGTAAAAATCGTAAAATTTTTCAGTTTTTCTTACATTTGCAACAATATATTTGATCTGAATGCCTAATACTGTCCCCTGAATTGTCTAATACAAATATCAATAACAAATCACGTATCTTATGTTTAATTCTGTCATTTTCTTTACACCTTCTGTGTTCTACATTATACGAAAAACCCATATATTCTTAAACGAATCTTTGATTTTTTAAGTTTAAAATAAATTTTAAATTCTAAAAACGGCAATTCCTTTCGTTTACATTTTTCCAATTTGTTGGTAGTAAATGTACTTCCCATATAACATACTACAAGTTCTATTAATTGTCTTGTGATATTCTTCGTCAAAATAACATAAATTCAAAATATTCGTATTCTAATAGATCTGAGTGTCCATTTTGATTAACAACAAAATTTGGCTAATTAATATTTTAACAATCAATATTTTTTAATTAAAACAATAAAAGCAGACTTTTCCGTGCTTTTATAGACCGGAGACGGGAGACATTTCCGACCCGCTAGTAGAGGCATATAGGACCTGGGCGATAAACTGAGAGAGGGACGACAGGGAACTTATGAAGGAAATAGTCACACCGGCTAAGATGAGGTGGGCCTTGAGGTCCTTTGATCCATATTGATCGTCAAGACCGGACGGCATTTATCCGGTACTTCTGCAGAAAGCAGAAGAGATAATCTTTGATCCCCTTATAAAGATCACCAGGGCCAGCTTGGCACTGGAGATGGTCCCTAAAGTGTGGCTAGACACAAAGGTTGTTTTTATACCTAAACCGGGCAAAGTCGGATACACGTCCCCTAAGGACTTTCGGCCGATTAGCCTTACTTCATTTTTACTAAATACGGCCGTACGATTAGTTTACAGGTACCTTCGAGATACTGGCCTAATAAAGAGGCCGCTTCAAGGGAGCCAGCATGCTTATTAAGCTGCTAAATTAACAGCACTGATACGGTTACAACTGGACTCCAGAGGATACGTTGTCGGCATCTTCCTTGATATTGAAGGAGCCTTCAACTTTACATCCAGGGAGGTGATCCAGGGAGCGGATCACTAGGCAGATGCTACACCCCCAGAATAATCACTGAATGGATAGGCCATATGTTGGGAAACAAACAGCTTACTGCCAATAAAGGCAAGACTACCATCGAGGGCCGGGTCGACTCGGGCTGTCCACATGGAGAGGTATTGTCCCTCCTTCTGTGGTGCCTGGTAGTGGATGAGCTGCTTGAAATGTTAAAGGATTACCAAGTAATTGGCTATGCCGATGACTTAGTAATAATAACAAAGGGCCCTTTCCTAGAACCGATTCTCGATATAATGCAGGGAGCATTAAACAAGGTTGGAAATTGGTGCAGGGATAAGGGACTCTCGGTTAATCCCTCTAAGACTGAGGTGATGGTGTTCACCAAGAACATGGACGTTGTATTTTGTTGACACAAAATGCATTTTTAAATCATTTGTCACTCACTAACTAATAAAGGCATATAATATATTCCTCTTTAAAGTCGAATTACTAAGTCCTGTAAGTATATAACAGTAATGATAACTAAAAATACCTTTTGGTTATGGATATCACAAGATAATGTCAAAGTAGCTCCACCGCAAGTCGTCGAGTTAAATGTAGCCTCGTTTTTTATACTTGAACTATTTTCAAATTTCTTGTTTTCTTGATGCTTGAAGTATGACAGATTTTTATAAAAATTTACACAAATTGGTAATTTTTTCTATAATTATTGGTAACTTACTAGAGATACAACACATGACAAGGCCTAACTATGCATTCATGACTATCTAATATTATTTCGGTTACTAGATATAATAAATTATATTAAATGGACAGGCTTAAAATAAACATTTGATAAGTAGGAGTATGACAATTCTGATATCTATGTCAAAATAATTAATAATTTTTGAACTTTGATCTTTTTTTCACTAAATGAAATATCTAATTCAGTTCATATAAAGTGTAAATTATCATAAATATAAAGAAAAATGTATCTTATAAACTGTGATGTGTAATTAACAGTTATCGACATCTAACTAATAGTACAAGGAAATGTCATATTTTTATTACGCAGCCTAGAGTTACGTCATAGAGTCAGATCATCTCAAACCATCACAATTTGGGAACACTGTGTAGATGTGTCCACTTGTTTCTTAATCAGTATTAAGTTAATTTAATGTACTTTTCGTAGCTTAAGCAAACATAATTTTCACTTTCAGTTTCATATTACTGTATTATTGATAACTTCTAAGATTCAATTAAATATTGCAGAACGTTACAATGTTTTTAAAACTACATACAAGTTGTAAAAAGTTCCTAATGATCAATAAGTAACATTACATATCATTCAACATATACCTACATATACCAAAATCTATTTAGAAGCAGTGGCGGCGACAGGAGCGGGCACGGATGAGCGAGCACCTAGGCAAAATCCTTTTCGCCCAACCAGTCGCCCAACCTCATACAAAGCTATCATACATTGCCCACTATATCACATTCGTACATAAAATAATATATTTAACGCCCTCGCCCACCCTAGATATTTCCTGCCTATTTTCGCCCAACAGCAAAATAATGCTAGCGCCGCTGCCACTGCTTAGAAGTGAGTAAATAGTTCCAACAGGTAGTGAGAAAACTACATAATTAATAGAATTTCGGGTTTGAAATAATTATATAACAACCATCCTGTGGAAGTGGTTCATCCCAGTCTCAATTAAAGTAACCTAGATGCTGCTAGGTATAATATAACATTATTATATGTATTTTTTCAGGATAACATGAAAATGCAAATTTATATGTTAAAAGTCACAAAATAAGCATCATTGTGCTACTTGAATTTCTGTCATATTTATTTTTTATCACACGGTTATTTATTTTTCAACGTTTTACTGTTAGCGAAAGTTTCCCCAAAAAATTATATTGTTATCTGTAACCAAAAATATTCGAGCAGAAATGCATTTGATTTATCAAAAACTTAAGTTCATTGTCCAGACAGGGGCCAGGGAAAACCTCTATGGACCAGAACCTGCAGTGGGAATAAGTCGGAATCTGATCAGAGACCGCATCAATGGCTGGGCAAGAGACCAGCACAATAAAAGATGGAGAGGAGTAACGGGTTGTCGAATAACCAAACTCTTCATCGAATACTCAGAGATTGAGAAATGGGCCCAAGAATTCATTAAATTGAACAGGCACAAAGCCAGAACCCTGGTGGGAATCATAGCCACCATAGTAGCCTGAATGCATATTAGCACAAGCTGAGGCTGACTGATAGCCCGACCTGCATATACTGTAAAGAAGACGAGGAAACCTCGATTCATCTTCTTTACACCTGACCCGCACTGGAGGAGAAGAGGTATCTTATATTAGGGACCCCTGTTATCCTAGAGGAGGCGAGGCTTAAGGCGGGGGACGTGCCTAAATTGCTCCTTTTATGGGATAGCATTTTTGGATAATGACCCGGATAAGAGGGGATCGCCAAGGGACTACCCATGCGATCAGTGGCTAATGAGGCCCAAACCTACATAATATAATAATAATAAGTACATTGTTTTGTTGAAAGTAGAAGACAGCGTCTTCATTAAGTGTTGTTCTATTATTGTGGATAGATAATACGGATAGAAGGCTGCCATTTTGTGTAATTGTTAATAATTTACGAATATATGAACGACGACAACTTATGTCAACGACTTATATGAAATTATTAATCAATAAAATGCTCGTTCGCTATTTTTCTTTTATAAACACCGACATTAGTAATACTGTCTATGATAAAAAACGATTCAGGTATTTCTGCAGATGATCTGTAATGTCAGTAGTGAGACTGCAACATAACTTCACTTAATTTCTATTTTCAGTTATGACGTGAGATTAATTTTACAATGTTTTTCGGACAGGCGGATAGGCAGCAGAAGTTTATCCAATGTCTACCATGGTTTCCTAATTCTGGTAATGGACTGAATATTCGATGCTATGCAGTAACAAAAATAGGAAACAGAACATTACTCAACACGTGTTTTGTCGAAAAAGTTAACATTATTAGGACATTAAAACTCGTCACTTCTAATCATATCCTCATGATGCCGACTTTTAGTATTCTATTACTTTGAACAATGTTTATTTTTTCTTTATTTCTTGGTATAACATATTATTTAACAATTGTTACCTCACAGTACTTTGTATTTATTTAATAGATTACAGCATATTCATAATTTTGTTTTGGCATAATCTTAGAATATATATTTTTTAGATATACACACACATATATATATATATATATATATATATATATATATATATATATATATATATATATATATATATATATATATATATATATATATATATAGTTAAGAAACCACCCTGTATTTAATGACTTTTTATTTTTATCTATCATGAAACTATGTAACATAAACTAAAATGTTATAGAAGGAACTGTATATGATTCATTAAGAAAATAGCTGAAACAGCTAAATGTACATTATTATAAAAGCTGAACGGTGAATCATATGTCAGTTCTTGGGTAAATCACTTACAGTTACCATTGTAACGCGACGTAATAAAAGTGTTGTGACCAACGTGTTGTTTTTCGTCTCGTCGCGAACCTCCCACCAAAACTGGCGCAGTCGGTAGGATTCATCAGGCAGTAGGCTCACTGAAGAAACTGTAGGATCTCAATCCTCACTGGTGATTCCGAAAAAAAACAGCAGGTTCACTGAGAAGTTGTTCGAGGGTTGGCGAGCGAAGAAAACACCCGGAGTGCGGCACCTTTCCACTCCACGGACCGGTATTCCTGTGCGGCACCTTTCCACAGCTACCAGACGTCCAGACAACACTTTATTACAAAGTAAGTACCAAGTACTCATTCCTTGTTCTTTCATTGACTTTGTGTGATTAGAACTTGGTTCACTCCGACCTTTAGAGGTATTTAAGTTAAGTTTTCAGTTTAAGTTTAAAGTATTTAAATTAAAGTCTCAAAGACTTTTTTCAAGTTTTTCAAACAAAAAAAAGAAAAAGAATTTTTGTTTCTTTTCAAACTTGTTTTTCACTTTTGTATTTTTTCACTTTTGAATATTTTTGTTCAAATTAATATCTTTTATGAGCAATTCAGATTCAGAATCTAACGAAAATCGAGACAGTGAAAACAGCGATTCTGACAACACTCAATTAATCGATTCTCAACAACAAACTCTATCTATTACTTTACAACCTCCAAAGCTAGTGTTACCATCTACAATGGCCGTTAATTACCAATTGTTAAAAATGTATGTTGACGTCATACCACCATTTGACGGAAACACCTTTTTACTAAATGACTTTTTAACTAGTTGTGACGAATTGATAACTTCTTTTGCATCACAGACCAATGAAAACCAGAACGTATTTTTATTAAGAGCTATCAGATCTAAACTTGTAGGTCAAGCCCAACAATTAATTTCTAGTCGTTTAGAAATTGCAACATGGCCTCAAATTAGGGAAATGCTTTCTCAAAATTTTGGTGATCCACGAGATTTACCATGCTTACAGCAAGATCTCTTGCATTTACAATTTAATAGGTCTAAACAAACGTTGTTACAATTTGGAAATCAAGTTAAAGAATTCCAATCTCTACTAATGTCGAAATTACAACAAACTAGTAAACCAGTTGGTGTTAAAACAGCTTTAGCTGAAGTTTACCAACAGCTGGCACTAGACACTTATGTTCGTAATCTTCCATCTCAATTACAACAAATGGTTAGGACAAAAGAATTTACAACAATTGAAGGTGCAATAGCTTTTGTCACTAAGGAAGAACAGTTTTCCCAATATAAAAACAGTCTTTATCCAACAGCTAATAATAAACCTAAACCACTTAATCAATTCGATCAGAATTCTAGAAATGTTAGGCCCATGTACAAACCACAATCTTTCCAAAATTATCAACAACAATTTAACGTAAATCCACAACAACACTCATTTCCTTCAGCCCCAATTAACATACAAACACGTCAAATTCCACAACGTTTCCCGACCAATGCCCAAGTTTTCGGAAAACAAAATGTCTGGAAACCCCAGCCAAATAGAAATCTTTCTAGTACATCTCGTCCGACTCCAATGTCCGGTGTCTCAGTCTTACCTAAAAGACAGCCAATTCAAAACCAAAATATTTCAAGACCGACCCCTATGTCTGGTGTTAATACTATACAATCCCGACGTCAACCATTTCACGATACTGAATTATTTAACACAGAAACCGAAGATAATTTAGAGTACGACTTAAACCCAACTTCTGACAGTACTTTTGAAAATTCTTACCCTGACGAGTCTTCTAATTACTTTGCCGAAAGCGAAGTAGACAGTCAACTTGAATATGACTTTGATTTTCAAGATAGTTCTCGTGACAATTCTGGAAATTTTATGAAACCTGGCCCTGCGAATTCACAGAGGTAGTAGAAGAATTTAATTCGGTAGTTACTCCATCTTCCCTTCCGTATATTTGTATAGAAAACCCTCCAATGAAATTATTAATAGATACAGGTTGTTCTAAATCGATAATTCGCCCTGATATTATTCAAAACTATTTTCCTGATTGCATTTACCAGAACGAAACAAAAATAAAAACTTGTACTGGAGAAACTCAAATAAGATTTAAAGCCGATATCCCAGCATTCTCTGAATTCCTTTCTAATGAAACAATGACAGTCCTTCTTTACGATTTTCACGATTATTTTGATGGGTTAATAGGATTTGAAGACTTACTGAAATTCAACCTTTCAATAATTTTTTCAGAAAACATCCTGTATAATCCACAATTTGCACTTCCATTGTTCTACCGTCAACCATCAGACAAAACAGTTCGCTATTCCATTAATGCTAACGAAGTTATTCTTAGAAAAGTTCCAGTCGACTCGCTTAATGGTGATATCTTAGTCCCGGCGTTATCTAATGATTCATGCATGATACCTGAAACAGTTACTTACTGTAATAATGGTCAAGCACTCGTTGAGATACACAATATTTCAGATAAACCGACAACAATTGAATTTACAGACCCCCTTTGTGTTGAACCTCTTTGTAATTATGAGTCATATGATTATCATATCAATGACCCTATAATACCTTCCCGGTCGTCTTTAATTCCAAATTTATTACGTATTTCTCATCTTAATTCGGAAGAAGAATCTGAGTTATTAAAATTATGTAAACAATATTCCGATATTTTTATGTTTCCGGATGATAAATTAACTTTTACTAATATGGTCAAGCATGAGATTAAAACAAAGGATGAAGACCCTATTTATACCAAATCTTATAGGTACCCTCACATTCATAAAGAGGAAGTTAGGAGTCAAATAACAAAAATGTTAGAAGATGGCATTATTCGTCCATCACAGTCATCCTATTCATCCCCAATCTGGGTAGTCCCTAAAAAAGCAGACGCTTCTGGCAAACAAAAATGGCGCGTCGTTGTTGACTACCGTAAAATCAACGAGAAAACCATTGATGACCGATACCCCTTGCCAAACATAACTGACATACTTGACAAATTAGGGCGTTGTCATTACTTTACAACTCTCGATTTAACCAGTGGCTTTCATCAGATTGAGATGCACCCAGACTCAATTTCCAAGACAGCATTCAATGTAGAGAATGGTCATTATGAATATGTTCGTATGCCATTCGGTTTAAAGAACGCCCCTGCCACATTCCAACGTGTAATGGATAATGTCTTGAAACACCTCCAAAATAAGGTATGTCTTGTCTACATGGACGATGTAATCGTTTTTTCCACTTCCCTACAAGAACACATTGCTAATCTCAAACTCGTTTTCCAAGCATTTAGGGATTCTAAACTTAAAATCCAGTTAGACAAATGTGAATTTCTTTGCAAATCAGTCGAATTCCTAGGTCATGTAGTTACATCACAAGGTATTAAACCTAACCCTCGAAAAATCGAGGCTATTCAAAAATTCCCTATTCCGAAGACAGCCAAAGAAATCAAATCCTTCCTCGGACTAATTGGTTATTATCGACGATTTATAAAAAACTTTGCTAAAATCACAAAACCTATGACAAAATGTCTAAAGAAAGGAGAAAAAATAGTTCACACCCCAGAATTTGTTGATTGTTTCAATCTCTGTAAAAATATTTTATGCAATGACCCTGTGTTAGCATACCCAGACTTTTCAAAACCATTTTCATTAACTACTGATGCCAGTAACTTCGCTATTGGAGCTATACTCAGTCAAAACGACCATCCCATCTGTTACGCTTCACGCACCCTTAATCCTGCTGAGTGTAACTATTCTACAATCGAAAAAGAATTATTAAGCATAGTTTGGGCCACAAAGTACTTTAGACCCTACCTTTTTGGAAAAACATTCTGTATCTTTACCGATCATAAGCCCCTCCAATGGCTCTTCTCACTAAAAGAGCCAAATTCAAGATTAGTTAGGTGGCGGTTGAAACTCGAAGAGTTTGATTATGAAATCAAATATAAAAAAGGCTCTACAAATCAGGCCGACGTTCTCTCTCGAATAAAACTTAATGACGAAATTAATGCTATTGAAAATGAAGATAATGTTTCAGTAATTGCAAATCCAGGCACAATAAACGATGATGTAAATGACATCCTTGACAACATCCCGGAACCTGATCCTGAAGTATTTCAAACTTTATTAGACAATTTTTCCGAGTCCGAAAACCAAAATCCAAATGAACAGCTACCTTCCATGCCCTTACTCGACAAAGACAATAACGATAATGACACAATTCATACAGCTGCAGAAAATCCAATTTTACAAATGCCTATTACAGATAACCCCCTAAATCTGTTTAAAAATCAATTAGTAATCCATGAAAGTTCAAACGCACTATTCGAAACCTGTTCGACAGAAAAATTATTTGGATATAAAATACGTCATTCTATAACTTTACGTCAAAACCTTTCAGACGCTGACGTAGTGAAATTCATTAAACAGTTTGTTAATCCCTCAGATATCACTTGTCTTTATTTTACAACTCCAGAAATCGAAAAGAAAATGATACGCATACTGCAACAAAATTTTAGCTCTTGTATTAGATTCTTTATAACAAAAAAGTTTTTGAATGATGTTCAAGATGAACTAGAACAGCAGAGGTACATTAAATATTACCACGAAACAAAAACATGTCACCGCGGCATTAATGAAACCCGCACAGCTATCTTAAGACGCTATTATTGGCCTAAAATTCATGCAGACGTTATTAAATACGTCAACACTTGTAATACCTGCCAATTATCAAAATATGAAAGGCATCCACAAAAAATCAAATTTCAAATAACACCCACTTATACTAAACCATTTGAAGCGATACATATTGATGTGTTCCAAGCTGACAGACAACAATTTTTAACTATCCTAGATCCCTTTTCAAAATTTGGCCAATCTTACCATTTAGAAAATAAAACTGCTATTGAAGTTCAAAATGCATTACTAACTTTCGTTTCACATTTTGGTATTCCAGGAAAAATTATTGCTGACAGTGGAACTGAGTTTAATAATATTATTATTAAAGAATTTTGCGCATTACATAAAATTGAGTTACATATAACTACAATTCGAAATTCAAATTCTAATTCACCAGTGGAAAGATTCCATTCCACAGTTTTAGATTCAATACGTTGTCTAAAACAAGAACATCCAAATAAACCATTACCATACCTCATGAAACTAGCAGTTATCGGCTACAATAACTCGATACACAGCGTAACGAAACTAACACCATTCGAAGTAATATTAGGTCACACTAACAAAATTACTCCTTTTGAACTCAATGAAAATATTATCACTTCTGATTATATTCAAAAACATAAAGACTTGACACAACAATTGTATCAACAAATAAATTTGAATATCTCTCAGAACAAAGACAAAATTATTTCAAAACGAAATGAATCCCGAGACGAACCCGAACCTGTTGAACCAGAACAACCAATATTAATAAAAGAAATTACCACAGGTCATAAAACGCGTGCTCGATTCAAAAGATCACAAGCAATTCTTGATAAAGGGCCTACCCTTAAAACAAAACATGGACAATTTCATAAAAGTCATGTTAAAAAGAAACGCAAAATTCCTAAAACTAATAAAGAAACGTTGTTACAGGACAAACAACAAGACGAAGAGACTGACCAAAAACTGAAAAATGACAAATCCACTATCCCTACTCCTGACAATGACAATAATATCCCTAGTACATCAAGTGCAATTAGACGATATAACACTAGATCATCTACAAAATCCAGTTTACCTCCTAAAAATAAGTAAAGAAACAAAAATTATTAATCAATACCATACTTTTCTCCACGTTATAAATTTAGAACCTATTCAAAATAATATAAGAAATCTTAAAAATCAAATCGATCAATTAGAATCAAAAACAAATAAAATAATAGCAATTAATTTCACAACTCAAGCTCTATTTTTATTAGACAAAATACAAGAACGATATGACTCACTACAAGCAAAACCTATTAGAAACAAAAGAGGACTTATAAATATTGTTGGCACCACTCAAAAATGGCTATTTGGCACATTGGATAATGATGATTTAGAAATTATTAATTTAAAGTTTCACACCTTAATAAAAAACCAACATTCATTAGCTGATCAAATAAACCTTAAAACATCTATGATGGTAACCCTCGCTGAAAAAGTAAATACGACCCTGGCTATTCTTCATAATAATCAAAAGGCAATGGAATCTTATATTCAGCATTTAGATAAGGAAATAAATTTAATAATCGTACGTTATCATGCAATTATATTAGCACAACAGATTGTTAACAACCTTGAACTCATTTTAGAATTCCTTGACACTGTCGAAGCGGCAACTACCTTCGCGTATTTAAATACAGTGCATCAGTCGCTTCTTTCAATTCCTGACCTTCAATTTATTTTAAAAACCCTTGAACAAATTTATTCAAAAGATCAATTAGTAAATTTTGAATATTTACAAAGTTACTATCAATATTTTGGTGTTTCGGTCAAATTAAGAAAAGATAAAATTATTTTCTCAATAAAAGTTCCAATCATGCAAAATGAAAAATTTTCCTCTTACCATGTGTACCCTATTCCTATCAAAAATTATACATTTATTCCACCTAAACCTATCCTGGTACTTGGTACACAACATCTACTTTTGGATAATCCCTGTCCACTGATGGAAGAAATCTCCATATGCCAAGGCACGTTACGACCCAATGATCAGCAATGCATGCCCGCATTAGCCAATGGACTCTACGAGGACTCCTGTCAAATGACCCCCGTCATTCTTCAAAGGCCCATCGCCGAACAAATCGACAAATATCACGTTTTGTTACTTACTACCAAGACTGTCGATGTTAAAAGTTCCTGCACGAATAACAAAATACAGAAAATCAGTCATCCAGTCGCAATTACCATTCCAGATGGATGCAGCATTACACTATTAGACACAACCTTCGGCCCAGATCCTACTCTTTTGAATGGATCCACGCTGTTACTACCCGAACTTCCACAAATGTCACATCAACCAGTAAAACGTCCCCTTATCCTGAAGGACATCAGACTTGGTGATATCCAGCAACTGCATAATATTCTTCAGCATTCGCAGCCAATCACCTTAGAAAACCTACCTGAAGCGGTTCCATATTCGCTTCTATTCTATGTAATACTTGGACTGATACTATGTGTTAGTATCTTATTCATTATTTACAACTGTCGACACCGAGTCAAACCATGGACAACATTCACTTGGAAACCGAAGACCAAGCGATCCGAAGGCAACGTAGGTTCGAATCCTACTCCCGACGACTCCACGTCGCCGTTCTAATGGGGGAGGAGTTAAGAAACCACCCTGTACTTAATGACTTTTTATTTTTATCTATCATGAAACTATGTAACATAAACTAAAATGTTATAGAAGGAACTGTATATGATTCATTAAGAAAATAGCTGAAACAGCTAAATGTACATTATTATAAAAGCTGAACGGTGAATCATATGTCAGTTCTTGGGTAAATCACTTACAGTTACCATTGTAACGCGACGTAATAAAAGTGTTGTGACCAACGTGTTGTTTTTCGTCTCGTCGCGAACCTCCCACCAAAACTATATATATATATATATATATATATATATATATATATATATATATATATATATATATATATATATATATATATATATATATATATATATATATAATTAACTATAGAAAAAGACGAGGCTCAAAAAACGTATATCGTTGTGTAAAATATATACTTCAATTTCATATAATTTTTAAAAATGATATAGCTACCCCTTGTTCAAAATTTAGTTTTAATAGTTGTTTTAATTATTTAGAAGCATAACCATGTCCCATCAGACATGAACGTATTGTAACTAGATCTTCACCATAATTTTTATGAACCGACTCTTGATAAGTGCATCGTTTAATTCTGAAAATGAACGATATCATGCTACGAATGATAGTTGCAGTTTATGCGAGCTGATTATAGCAATTTACTTCATTATTTGCATAATTTAAGAAGCAGGAAAGTATCAACTGTCCGCCATATGCTCCAATTTTCAGACGTGAGGCAAACACTTTCAAATATATTACGAATAATTCTTTAAATTAATTGGCGTTAAGTTCTAGTACAATATTTTTATTTTATCTAAAAAGTGAACGTAGTTAGATTTAAGAGATTAATATATAAGTAGCCGCGATATACTGTTATGTCAGTGTGTACAGTGCTTACAGTAGCTCCTCCTAACAAATAGCAAACATGCTTGTGCAAGTAAGATAATTATTTATTCTACATGAACTAACATTATCTTTCCGTCTATTTTTATAGTTACAACATGACAAAATTTCTGACATTGATAACTTCAAATTTCTGACCTAATAGTATTTCCTACTCAGAAGTATTAGTATAGTTGTCGTAATATTTCCTAGAATTTTATAAAAATGGAGCACACAAAACTTATTATTGTCAAGTTATAACCACTTTGGCGTAATTCTATACACAAAACTTCATCCACTACTCCAAATTAATAACATAACTTTTTCAAAAACATATGTTGAATATAAAACTGTTATATATGTTGTAAGGTGGAAGGAATAGAAACATACAAACTTTCTAGAAGATTTAGAAGGTTTAAAAAGTAAGACATTTGAGATTTTATATAGTTTTAATCATATCTAAACATCAAATAATATAAGTGTATTGTTTGACAATATGAGTATTATTAACACTTATTAATATATTTCTTATTGGAAATTGTTCTGCCCAAAAATTATAATAATTTTACTCTTTTACGCAATTTTAGTCTTAACTTGCACAAATTGAACCTTTATCTATAAAATATAACGAATTTAATTAATCTTACATTTAATGTGTAAATATTATCTTGAAATAAACAGAAGACACTTCGGTCTTCTATGAATCTCAGGTCGATTCCATGTTTTTCTCGTATGTATTTCACACTACTGTTATTATTTAACAATATTATTTTGATTTTACGACTATTGTTAGTGATATATTTTCTTCTACTATTGTAAACGATTTTATTGTTAATGATATGATATAAAGATAAGGTGTTTTAATATAATGTTCAACATAATTTTAATTAAGTATATTATTATCAATTAACTGTCATTCAAATACGATTATTTTTATATATAAATAAATTCTAGACAGTGATTTTGACATTTTAATAAAATGTTTAATGTTTTACTTAATTCGTTGTCTCATATCATTTCAAAATCTTCAAGTTTAAATTATGCTTGAAACGTTAATAAGGCATAAATTTATTTTCTTAATGTGTCTTAAGTCTAGAGTAGGTACATGTTAAGTCGAGGATACTTTAAATAACACGTGAAACAACGTTGTTATTGATCTAAAGAGAAGAACCAGTAGGATTATGAATATTCTTAGGAAAATAATGTAGAGTGTAGGAATATTCTGTATACCTATGATACATAATGCTCTATTCTTCTCATCCGTAAATTTACAAACAGCAGAAAATTAAAGTTACCTAAAATTAGTTTTATAGAAAAAAACAAAGTAATTAATTGTATTTGACTTACTTAAATATGATATATGAAACATCTAAATTTATTCTAAATTTATGTGTAAAATAAAATAAGAGAAATAATTATTTACATTTTCTTTAAAATTGATAAAACAGATAATTAATTGAATTCGTAAATTTATAGTAAATACACAAATAACTATAAAAAACACATTTTTACTGAAATTTTTACTTTTTATATACAAGTGTATTATAATTATAACTTCCAAATATAACACTATATTTTTGTAATATGCCCCAACCAAAAACAACTGGGCATCTCACGAATATGTGTCAGCAACAGTAATATTATTAATATTTGGATCATATTCAACTCCGTTGAGTATTATTAAATATCAATGTATAGTATACAGCAAAAGGTGATTTATCTTGTATCATTGAAAAAAATAATTAAATAAGTTTTTAATAAATTTAATAAGATTTGGTAGAATTTTAATTTCTTTTACGACTTCTTTGATAAATTTTTCTTCAAGAAATAGATAAGGAACTAATGTTAGTACCTCCAAAGTATCTTCAGCTATTATTTAAAGTCTTAAGTTTTATTCTCTGTTTTATATATTAAAGATATACGTGAATCTCATTGCACAAAATTTATAAATTTTAAATGTCACTATTTTGGGGCATTATTATATATGTTACTTTTCAGGTATTTACCGTTTTGGCCTTGGCCGTCGCCGCACAAGCTGGTAGTTCATACTCAGCGGGAGGCATAGGCCTTGGTGGAGGATTAAGTGCAGGATTGGGTGGAGGATTAGGTGGGGGATTAGGAGGAGGAATCGCTCTCGGTGGATTAGGTCATGGAGGTGGTGGAATTGGCTTGGCTGGAGGACATGCTATTGCAGCGCCCATCGCCCTCGCTAGACAGACTGTAGTAGATTATCATGTAAGAACCTTTAAAGCCTCCTTCAATTTATATCGACAATTTATATATTTATGTCAACTTATGTTTTAAATTCCAAAGAAGATTTATCAAAAGTCAATTCTAGAAAATATGTTGCAATGTATTTGTCTGTCAAAAACAGTGTTATAATTTAAATTGATAGACTTAATGCGTCTTAATTCATTTAACATTCCTTGCACCAATGACTATTTTGTTATCTTTAATAAACGAAAATACTCACGTGCTTAGAAAAAAATAGTATCTCTAAGTATTATTTTGTAAGATATTATCTTAAAGTGTACTTCACTTATGTATCAAATTATTTATTGTAAAGTAAATTTATTAAAATCGATGGAGTCTAATAGAAATTGAGGAGAAAATCGGCTTAAATTGAAAAATAGTGCAGCTAATTTTCAGAAATTGTTCTTCAGTATCTAGTTACTCCATGTAAAACTATATAAAATAGTTCTAGTTTGCTCTATTAAATTTGCCATAACCATGGAATTTGGTGGTTAGTAACAATAAACCTCTGGGTCAAATACTGAGGATTTATCTTGATTCCTCTTTATTATCATACACTATTTTTCCAGCCAGTCGTAGATCAAATACTTATCGGTATAACAGAATTACATTTAATGAAGTATTGTTTCAAATAAATAGTGGTTCATTTCTTCAAATGTTTAGTTAATTTAATATTTTAATCATTTCTTGAAAAGATCCAAAAGAGCCAATGGTCGTAATTGCACCTATTTTTGGATAAAAATGTTAACTGCTAACTAATTAACAGAATGTAATTTACTTGAACATTTTGAAGTACATTTTATTTCAAATGCCAGAAGAAACATTAATTCTAAACAAATGTGTATCTGGATTGGATAAGAACACTTCTTACAATAAAGATATAAATGTTTTTACAAACTAGGAACATATGTTTCGATTATCATGTTGCTGAAACTGATTCACGTATATCATAACCAATTATATAAATTACCAACCTATTTGTGTATTACTAGTATTCTAAATATTTGTGTTAACAGGCACCAGCTCATTATGAATTCAAATATGGCGTAGAAGATCCACACACCGGTGACAGAAAACAACAAGCCGAGACTCGTATTGGAGATACCGTCAAAGGACAATACTCCTTGGCGGAACCTGACGGTACCATCCGCATCGTTACATACACTGCCGATCCACATAACGGTTTCAATGCAATTGTAAGGAGAGAAGGTCACGCCGTACACCCACAGATCATTACCAGAGGTATTATTGGTAGTCATGGAGGACTAGGCGGAGGAATAGGACTCGGTGGACTAGGAGGAGGCCTCGGAGGTGGACTAGGAGGTGGACTAGGAGGAGGATTAGGAGGAGGATTAGGAGGAGGATTAGGACACCATTAATAATCATGAAGTATTTCCGTCATCAACGTACATTCGTCTCCATTGCCATATAGTTGTTCACTATCATTATCATCACTTCTCATCCTACTCATTTTACCTAAGTCCTCTTCTGTTATTTTTTAGAGGTGCTCGTCATTTTGTTGTATATATCTATGTTAAATATTGTATAACAAACAATAAATGTTTATAGTTGAGATGTGGCTATAAGTGATTCAAGACCTATGTAATATATATCCTTTCCTGTGCGATACTGAAGTCCATTTCCCCCTTTAACATGGGTACTGAAGGCCCTTAAAGGACGAAAATTGGCATACATGTATTAAAAGTGTAAAAATAATATTTTAGTGAAACTGTCATATAAAAATTAAAGATGGCGTTGCGGCATCATTTTGAAAATTATTTTTAAATGGGAACAATGTGCTAGTAACACCTCATTTGGAGGTAGCTAACCCACCCATTCAGATACTGTTCATTGGTACAAACTCTTACGGCACCATAATAGAATGGAGGACAACCATCTTGTTGAAGAGTTATTTCCAGATTTTGAACTTTGTCAGGATTTTCATGCAATATCTCCACAATTAGTGACACAATAGTAGGCTGTAACATGTTTAAATATACTTCTGTCATTAAATTTTGATGTAAATACACAGATCCAAGGTCCATTTGGCCCAATCGTAGTAGAAGTATTTATTGTATTAAAAAAATATGTACTCTATTTAAATTTATTATTTCGGCATTTTTTATAAATAAATACTATTAAATGAAGAGAAGAGAACTGGTCAGATCAATTTTCTTAAGTTTCAATTTATTGTCCATATTTCAATGTTCTAGTTTGTAAGGATGTCAAATATATTTACCAAATAAATGAATTATCTCTTCTAAGTCTACGTCACTCGACCTGAAATAGGTGAATACGAATAAATTTGTAAATAAATAACAGTCATATGTTTAAGGATTAAATAATGTGTTAGCTGTTAGCAAGACGTCGTCTAAGACATCCTGAAGAAAGAGTAACAGTGAACGAAACTACATAAATCTATACAAAACTATATAGTGATTTCATTTCAAAACTATGCACCCCCATTACTTCCCTTAGCAAGAAACAAGTGACATCTAGATAAAAAACATATAAATTTAAATGTAGAAGAATTTTAAACCCAATTTCCTTTACATATTAGATTTCACCCCCTTAGCCCTAGCTACCCCATTTAAAAGTTTCAAACGGTACCCGCTATCTTGTAATACAATCTTTAAAGGTCTTAAGAATTTTGACAAAACACCGTTTACAAAAGTTAATTCTGTTTAAGTTTATAAACAAAAAACTTAAATCCGAGTAATCCCCTTCTCGTAACAGAGTAAAATAAAATAGATAGAACAGAAAAATAGAAATAGAACAGAGTAAGAATAAAACACAAAATAAATTAATGTAATATTCTGAGGACTCTATTAACTAGGATATCCTGTTTCTATGGAATCACAGCAAGAGGCTCAATACCGATAAGTCTTATATTTCTTTTAATTTTTCTACACACATCAGTTTTCTTTTTCTGATATTTAAAGTGAGATAAGAAAATGTATAATTTAGATCGTCTCTCATTTGTATTTTAGCGTATAGGATTCATACTGACATATACTTTACAAGAAATAACTGTATTATTTGTAAAATTATTTGTATATATCTATGGCGCTGATAATCAATCTGTTCGTGCGACAGCCCAGGTATTTAATGAAAGGTATCACGACAAGAATACACCGATATTGTGACCTTAGTCAAGAACATCGGAAGACTGAGGCTATGTGCAACAAAATAAATAAACAACCAAAGGTTTTTACTGAAGCTGCACGGATTGGAAGTTTTAACCATTTCGTAGCTAATCGTACCATTTCAATTCCAAAAGTTACTCTAAGTTAATAAACACTTCAAGTGGTATACACATACACAAGCTAACAAAGCTTCAAAGCTAAATAAGGTATTTCCTTACCAAATTGCATTTTTCAGCAATTCGGCGAATATGACTGTGATGAGGGATGTGAAATAATAACTACGAGAATTAAAAATTACCTGAATTTGATAAAAAAAAATTTGTTTCAGTGATGAAACAAAATTTGTTCTTAATGGCTTAGTAAATAAACATACACTGCACATACTGAGACAATGAAAATCTACATGTGTTTAGAGAGTATCATACTCAGTTTCCTCAAAAAAATGTTTGGGTTGGAATTCTGGGAAATTAAACAATAGGACTCATTTTCATTGAATAAATGTAACTGGTGAATTGAATATGTAACCGGCACTTTCATAACATAGTCCTAATCAGGAAACCAAATCTATGGTGAAAAAAAAACACCGTTAGAACTAAAAAGTAGACTGGACCTAAAACAAATCCTTGCGGTATACTACATACCTTCTAAAGGCAACAAAAGAGAGTCGGAACCGTCAGTACTAGCAGTACAACAGTACTGGTGTGATTCCTACTTAAGTAAACATAAAAAAGGTGTAATTCTCCAGTATAAATGCCATTGTATTCAAGATTGAATCTTAAGGTATCTAAATTGATGCAATCAAAGATAAATATCACATAAAATTGCATATGCATATGGTTAGTCTTAGGATCAAGTTCTTCAACAACGTTATTTATTGATACTTCCTAAATCTGAATTGTAAAGACGATAAAATGGATTGCTTTCTAAATAAGAAAGGAATATCTCTTTCTAAATAAAGAGAAGATGATAGTAATAGGCCGAAAGTTATCCAACATATCTCCTTTAATGTACACGAAGAATCTAGGATATTTTAAGAGAATGTGGCCAGCAACTTTCTTCTACTATCTGGTTAAAGAACAGGGTAAGTAGTGTAACAAAGAACTTAAGCAGTGCTTTGATAATGTAACTATTGAAGCCAGAATCATTAAGACATGCTGAATTATAACCAGTGATATAGAAAAGTAACGAGGTTTCAACAATTTTTTTTTTAAGTAAGGACATATGTTTGGATATTCTAGTCTTTAGAATTGTAATAAATACAAAAAGGGTTTAAACTCATCGGGAATTGTACATATGTCGGATAAATTGGTCTTCTCTCCGAATTTATTATATTTCATATGGTCTTAGTTTTGTCTGCAACATCCATTAAATTATTATAAACATTTCATTTAACATCTTTGACGACTATTTGCTACATGTCTCATACAAAATATATTAAGGTAGAAAGGATACAACATTTCGGAAAACGGCTAGGATTTAGTAAGAACCCTTGGGTTAATACAAATTAATAAGTTGTTTTTTTTTGTAAACTGTCGTGAGATGGAGTTTTGTTTATACTCCAATCCATTTGTAAATTCCTTAAACATTAAGGATAAAACAAATTACACAAAAACAGCTATTCCCCCGGCTATATGCCGTCGACGGCGCTGAATTACGTGGCGAAATTTGCCGTATTTTGTTCTAACATAGAACTAAATATAGATTTGGATTCTTCGAAAATCACAAAGAAGATGCAAAGCGTCCTCTGTCTCCGGATACCGCTAACTACAGACCAGTTTCGACCATATCTTGGATCTCGTCAGTGTAGTGTAAGCGAGTAGGCCTTTGGCGCGCGCCAATATCCCTTGGCTGGCGTAATGGCCTCGATGGGTTCGTATGGCGAGCCGAGCGAGATCACCGCTCCCTACTCCCATCATGTAGACCTGGACCGTCGTTAAGGTGGGCCGAGCTTTGCTTCCGCTTTCGCGCGGCCTCAACGCGGGCGACAAGACGTCGCCCGCAAACGGGACCGCGCGCTACTGGCAGCGGTTCGCTCCACTCGACCTCCTCTGGTCCTGACGCCGTTAGTCCCGCTGGCGGGGACTCTTCGCGGCTTTTTCTCTTTCTTTTGTCGCCTTGGTTTTCTGCTACTTTTCGCCAGCGTCCGCCCCCCGGGGGTTGTCTTCGTCGTGGGGGTCGCAAAAGGCGCGACGCCCGGATTTTGGTCATGTCGGGCGATCCTCCGCGGCCCGTGCCGCTTTGGATCGCCGTCGGGGGTATGAGTTATGTAACTCGGGAAGGGGGGCTCGTCTCCAAGTCGGAAGCGATCCCAGGGTCGGAGGTTGGGTGTTTGGGTGGTTGTCTTTGTCTTCTGAAAAATAGAAGGGTTATTTTGGGCCCCGGGGGCCCTACGCGGACGCGGTCAGCCGAGCCGCGTCTCCGGTTTTTCCGGATTTCAACGCGGGAGACAAGACGTCGCCCGCAAACGAGATCCGAATCGACGGTGGCACTGCGATTCGGCTGGTTTGTTTGACCTGGAGCGGTCTCCATGGCCTTCCCGTCTTCCTGAGCAGGCCGAGCTTCGCCTCCGCCTTCGCGAGTCTCAACGCGGGAGGCAATGCGCCGCCCGCAAACGGGACCCGTTCGTCGGTGGGCTCCCTTCGGCCTCCTCCAATCTTGGCGCCTTCGGTCCCGCTGGCTGGGACTTTCTTCACGGCTCTTCTCCTCATTGGATCGCCTTGTTTTTCCTCAGCTGTTTTTGCCAGCGTCTGTCCCCCCGGAGGGGGTGTCTTTTCGTCGTGGGCTTCGCGACAGGCGCGTCGCCCGGGGTGTGGGTCTTTTCGGGCGATCTTCCACGGCAATGCGGACGAACCGCGCCGCTTGCATCGCCCTCGGAAGGGTGAGTATCGCTACTCGGGAAACGGGCTCCCTTTCAATTGAAAACGATCCCGTTTTTTAGGAGTCGGGCGCGTGTGGGTGGGGGGATATTGTCGTGTGTCTTTCCTGAAACAAAAATGGATTATGGGGCATAGGCCCCGTGGCGGGAATGTCGGTAGGGCGCGCGGGCTCTACCGATATGAGTTACCTTTGTCCTACGGTGGCGTTACCGGGGTTATAACACCTGCATCCTGGGCCTCTTATGCCTGCTCGGTCCTCCCGGGTCATAGTCCGATGCCGCTCGTACGAGGGGGTTGTCATGTACACCTACCTGATCGTAGAGATTCCGAGCCCTGGCTCGGATCCTCTCCGTCACGGTCGTGTACTCCAAGTCTCGCCTGATGTCCGCATTCCTCACATACCACGGCGCGTCCACGGCGCGGCGGAGGGCGACGTTCTCGACGGCCTGGATCCTCTTCATGTGCGTCTGAGCGGCATAGCCCCAGGCTGTTGACGCGTACATCAGTTGGGGCTGAAGGACCTGCTTGATGAGCAGCAGCTTGTTCCTCAGGTTCAGCTGGCTGTCGTTCCCCGTCATCGTCCAGAGTCTGGCGGCGGTGGCTTTGGCACGTCCCGTCGTCCGATGGATGTGCTCTCTCCACGTCAGAGATTTGTCCATGGTTACTCCAAGGTACCTGTAACAGTCTTTCCATTGGATATTCTCTCCGCTGAAATTGACGTGTCCTTCCGGGGACTCCCTCGTCTTTCTGAACAGCACCGCCGCGCTCTTCTCCGCGTTGATGGCCACCTTCCATTTGCTGCACCATTCCGCTAGCTCGTCCGCCGCTCGCTGCAGGTACGTCGTTGCCGTGCGCGCCCTCCTCGATTTCGCGACGATCGCCGTGTCGTCGGCGTACAGCGCCACCGCCGTACGCTCGGTCCTCGGCAGATCCGACGTGAAAATGTTGAAAAGGTGGGGCGACAGCACCGCTCCCTGGGGCACTCCTGCCTCGATGGTCCTGTAATCGGATACAGAGGTCCTCACTCTGGCTCGGAACCGTCTCCTTCCCAGGTAGGACTTGATCAGCTTCACCATGGCCGTCGGGTATCCCAGGTCCAGCATCTTGACCAGTAGTCCGTCGTGCCAGACCCTGTCGAATGCCTTGGAGATGTCCAGGAACATCGCCGCGGTGACGTTCTTCCTGTTGAAGCCCTCCGCGACGTACTCCACCAGTCGTAGCACCTGCAGCTCCGTCGAGTGTCTCGATCTGTATGCGAACTGCTCGTCCGGAATGACTTCCAGCTCTTCGGTCTTCTCCCTCAGGCGGGCCAGGATTACCCTCTCTATCACCTTGCTCAAGGTTGGCAGCAGGCTGATGGGTCTAAAATGAGTCGGATGGGTTAAACTCTTACCTTGTTTGGGTATGAATATAACGTCCGCCATTTTCCATCCCTCCGGGAAGTGGCGGGTCCTCAGAACTCCGTTCGCGATGTTCAGCAGCGCGGCGACTCCTTTCCTCGGCAGCCTCCTCAGCGCTCTGTTGCCGATGCCATCGTGTCCGGGGGCCTTCCTGACTTTGAGGGTATTCAGGATGGCCTTGACTTCCTTCATCGTGGCCGGTCGGAACTGGTACCCTTCGTCGTCAGCCTCTCGGATGCGGCGCGCCCTCCTCCTGACGTCGTCCGTCCAGTCTTCGTCCTCGTCGTCCGGCTGATTTTCCCTGCACTGCAGCTCCAGGCTGTCTGCAAATGCCCCTGCCTTACCTTCGTTGGTGAACACGAGTCCTCTCTCCCCGTGTAGCGGCGGGATCGACGGTCTCGGTCTGCGTATGGCCCTCTGCGTACTCCACAGGCTGTTGTCTTCCGGCTCGAGGGTCAACAGGAAGCGGTTCCACGCGTCCTGCCTGTCCTCGTCCAAGGCCGCTTTCACCCTGCGGCTCAGCTGGTTGACCGTTCTTCTGTCCTCCGGCAGTCCTGTACGCATGGCTCTACGTTTCGCGGCCCTCCTTTCCCTGATCAGGTTCCTGGTGGGGTCTGAAACGAAGCCAAAATGACGGTTATTCCTCCTTACCGTCCTCTCCGTGGTGCTATCTCTCATGGCTGCTTGGATGTCCTCGGTAAGCCTATCCGCCGCTGCCTCGACGTCCCGCGCCGTCTCTAGCGGGGGGATGACCTCGATGCGACGATCCAGACACGTCCTGAACTTGCTCCAGTCCGTGCGCCTGGTGACGAAGTCATCTCTCGTATCCTGTGCCTCATTCTCTAGCCGTACCAGGATGGGGTCGTGATCCGAGGATCCTTCTCTGAGATTCTCGATGCTTTCCACGTCTATGTTCTGGGCCATCGCGATGTCCAGCACGTCCGGTCTTCCTACCGAGTGATGTGTCGGTTCCAGCGGGCCAACAGTTCGGACTTCCGGGTGGTTGTCCGTGTACGCCAGTAGCGCCCTGCCTAGGGTGTTGGTCGTCCTGCTGTTCCATAACGGAGACTTGGCGTTAAAGTCCCCCACGGCGAGGGTCCTGCCTCCCCGCGGAAAGATCTCGTCCAGGTCCCGTTCCATCACTCTCTCCCCGGGGTGCTGATAACAGGAAGCTATCCTGAGCTCGTCCTGCTGTCCGGTCCGGATGGTGATGATCACCGCCTCGGTGCTCTCCGTCTCTGGATGGGGCTGGACATGATGGGCGATGTTGGACCTCACCAACAGCGCCACCCCACCTCTGCGCCTGTTTCTGTCCCGCCTGTGGACATGGTACCCTCGTATGTGCAGCGGGTCGTCCGGATGCAGTCTTGTCTCCTGGAGTGCCATGACGTCCACTCGATGGGTTTCGAGTATTTCTTCTACCTCAGTCTTCCTTCCTCTGAGGGTTCCGACGTTCCATGACGCTATCCTAAGGGACTTACCTGCATCACGCTGTCCTGCCATTTATGTTGTACCCATGGATGGCATTTTCGCAAAGAATGCACTCAGCGCCGAGTACATCTGCTGCATGTTGGCCATCATCGCGGCCAACTCCTTGATATTCGTGGCGGCCTCCGGGGCCGAGGTGGCTGGCGTCTTCCTTTTCTGGGCTCCTACCGCTGCCGCGTAGGATCTCGTCTGTGTCGCTCCGGGGGATGCCCTAGGCGCTGCCTTCGGCGCCGCCCTCGGCGCCGCCCTAGGCGTCTCCTTCGGCGTAGCCCTGGGGTCCTGCGTCAGGGATGCTGCCGCCCTCGCTGGTTGCTTGGCGACGATCACTGCAGGGGTGGTGGTCCTCTTGGTGGCCTTGACTTTCGGGAATTTCTCGCAGCCCCTATAACTGGCCGGGTGCGGTCCCCCGCAGTTGGCGCACTTTGCCGGCGCTGCCTTGTCCTTGCGACACTCCGTGGAGTGGTGTCCCTCGCCGCACTTCACGCATTTGGGCTGCGCCGTGCACCTACTCTGACCATGCCCGAACCGCTGACACCTATGGCACTGCGACTTCTGGGTTGATTGGCGCTGCCTCTCAACCCTTACCACAAGCCCGCAGCAGCGATTAATGCCCGCGGCTGCCGTTGCTCCGCTTTCGGGCAACTGGACCAGCACCAGTGGCATGGTGGTCTTCCTCCTCCTACACCGCATCCTGTGGGCGGCTATTGGCTGATGCCCCTGTCCCCTGAGGTCTTCCATAACGTCTTCTTCTGTTATGCCATCTGGGATCCGTCTAATCACGATTCTCAGGGTTTTGGCCTCAGGCAACGAGTATGTGTGATACTCGTATTTCCTGTCGGCCAGCATCTTGGTTAGTCGCCTGTGGTCATCTGGGGTGGTTGGGTGGATTTCCACCCCGTCCCCTACCAGCTTCGCTTTGGTATAGTTTATCCTCGCGTCCCCGAGGATCCGTCCTACTGCCACCCAGTCGCCCTTCTTTCGAAGGACCACCGGGGGCACTTTCCTTTTCTTGTTTGTTTGTTCTTCGCCCTGGACCTCTGGCGGAGGCGACGCCGGGGAATCGGGAATCTCCACGGGGGAGCTGCCCGTCTCCTCGGCATTCCTGTCGAGAACATTCTTACCTGATTCAGGTCTCCTGGCTGGAGACCTGATTGCTTGCTTCCTCGCAGGCTTTGACTCCTCGTCGGATTCCATCATGGCCCGTTTTTTACTGCCCTCCTTCGTTGGGCGGCGTGTTGGCTGGGGGGCGACGGCTTCCTTGCCATCCCTGGAGGCAATCTGTTGGCTAATTAGTGCTAGCTGCCTCATCGCCTCCTCATGTTGCTTTCTCATTTGATTCTTAAGGTCCTCAATTTCCTTTTTCTGTGCGTCGCACACCGCACTCACTTGCGCCAACTGAGCCCTGAAGGCCTCGTTCTCGGCCCTCAGCTCACTGTTACCCGCACCGGGAGAGCGGCTTCCTCCCCGGGTCTCCATACTCCGAGGGCTTTCGTCCCCGGAGATAGAGACGTCCGAGTCGGACATCTCCCCCATTTAGTTTCGTCCGTTTTTTCACCGTTCACTTACGCGAGCGATCGCGCACCACTTTTACTGTTCGCTTTTATCGAACCACTTTCACAACTGTACGCCTTTAGGCGCGTCACGCCTGCTCAGGTACCCTCTACCTGTTGCGAATTTATTAGGGAAAGCCCGTAATTGCTTACGTTATAGCTTTCTCTTTTATCGCTCCAGACCCGAAAGTGCCAGGTAGGTAAAAGTTTTATCGTATTTTATTGCTCTATAATCTAGGATGAGTTTCTCTTTCGGAGATCCTCACCTTTCGAATGTTCAAGCAAAACTGGGCCTTTGGCAAACAAGACTTCACAACTCATAGACACCGTTACGTTCTACAGTAGTAGAACTGTAGAACGTAAACCTTGCGCCATCTCTCGGTAGCTTCGGAAACAATCCAAATCAATGTGAAACTTTGTCATCTATAATGACTAGGAATCATTTATAATACAAAGTTTCCACATGGTTTGTTTTATAAACTGTCATGAGATGGAGTTTTTCTGTAATTAAATGTATAACTGTAAATATATTCCGAGTATTCCATTAGAAAAACATCTCTATTGTATCTCATTTACATAAATATATATATATATATATATATATATATATATATATATATATATATATATATATATATATATATATATATATATGCTTTCGTGCATATAATATATATATATATATATATATATATATATATATACAAAAATTGTTTATACGACGTATCTCTTAGCTTAAAAATTGACTTATTTCAACATTTCTCATTAATCTATAATATTACATCCAATAATTTTATTTCATTAGAAGTTCCACCCTATATATCATCATAACTTAAATGTCTATTATTCAAGCATTGATTATTAAAAGGATCTTTATGAAACGGCTAAGTCTATTACAGATACTTAATGTTATCAATATCGTAAAACTAGGCTATTTAGTTATTACATTATTGTAACAATATGTATTTGGCAACGCGAAAGCAAGTTACACTGATTTAATTTTTACACAAAACGCGCTGCACGTTGTTCCGCAAAAATTCACTATGAATTATTTACTAAGCAATACGTTAATAGTGACCACATTACTTTGCAATTTGCAATCTAGTTGATTTATTATCGTTGGTATGTTTCCTAGTAATTCCTAATCAGTATGACTGATATTAACTAAAAGCTTGACGGGTTTAATTTATTGAGAGGTGTGAGAATATGTCCTACCATGCATGTTTATATAACGCCTATTGCTGGAAAATAAATAGCCAATTCAGAGACTGCACATATTTAAAACTGTGCAATACATAATAGTCTCTTCCTTTCAATACGATATATAATATATAATGCATAGGCTTAGTGAGATTACACAGGTCAACATGAATTTTGACTTTGATAAGAGGGTATGAAATTTTGATAGATTGATCGACAGTTAGACGAAAAAAATATGTATGGCCTGAAAAAGTTTGCTTTTGTATTCAGGAGAACGGTTGAACAGTATTTTAGAAAATCCATAGTTTAAATTTTTATTTATCGATAAATCGAAACAAATATATCATATTTACCAACTTTTACTATCACATCAAATTACAAAATAATGGAAAAGAGTTTAAAAGTGAACCCTTTTACTTTTTCTTTCATGTTCATAAGTACTTTCTCTCACTAAACCCCAAATGTAGTCCCCTATCATAAAGGGTGGTCCTACCATAATGCACGATGTTAATTGTGAGTGACACCTTAACGTCAAGTTTTTTGCCCAACTTAATTTGACATTTCTTTGTTTCAGTGTTTGACAAATTCAACCATGGAGAGGTACACAATTGAGCAGCGCGTTAAGATTGTTGAAGCTTTTTATGAAAATGGGCGTTCAAATCAAAATGCATTTCGTGCACTTCGTGACTTTTTTGGTCAGCATAATTGACCAAATGTGTCCACAATGGGGAGAATTGTGCGTAAATTTCAGCAAACCGGGTCTGTAGGAAATGTGAAAACACCTGTGCATGCTCGCCCAGTTCGTTCTGCGGAAAACATTGCTGTTGTTCGCGATAGTGTAGCAGAAGAGCCGTCAACCTCGACTCGTCGTCGTGCCCAACAATTGAACATCACTGATGCGAATTTTGAATAAAGATTTGAATTTACACGCTTACAAGGTTCAATTGACTCAAGAGCTGAAGCCTACTGACCATCTCAAGCGTCGTCAATACGCCGAATGGTTGGTTGAACAGACAGAAGTGAATGGTGATTTTACAAAGAAAATCATCTTCAGCGACGAGGCACACTTTCACCTCAGTGAATTCGTTAACAAGCAGAATTGCCGCATTTGGGCAAATGAGAATCTACTAGTGATTGTTGAAAAGCCGATGCATCCACAAAGAGTGACTGCTTGGTGCGGTTTATGGGTTGGCGGCGTTATCGGGCCGTACTTCTTCGAAAATGAGGTCGGCCAAGTAGTTACCGTGAATGGTGTTCGCTATCGCGAAATGATAACGAACTTCTTGTGGCCAGAAATTGAGGATATGGACCAGGACGATATGTGGTTCCAACAGGATGGTGCCACTTGCCACACAGCCAACGAAACAATGGCACTTTTGCGCGAGAAATTCAATGGCCGTGTTATCTCACGTCGTGGCGATGTTAATTGGCCGCCCCGATCATGTGATTTGACACCATTGGACTTCTTTCTTTGGGGATATTAAGAAAAAGTGTACATCAATAAGCCAAGAACAATTCAAGAGCTAAAGGATGAGATAATTCAGCACATTAACGACATTGAACCTCAATTATGTCTCAGAGTCATTGAAAATATGGACCATCGGATAGAGGTATGCCACCGAAGCCGTGGCGAGCATTTGGCCGATATTTTGTTTCACACATAATTGACATAGATCCTTCTATCATAATAAACATATTAAGATAATTCTCTGAAAACTTTTTGTTTTATTTACAATTAGCATCGTGCGTTTTGGTTGGACCACCTTTTATTTTCGTTGTATTGGCCCTGATAACGTTGTTCAAAGTTAATGATATCTTAATGAAAACGTTCTCCTTGTTCTTCTGAGTACGCCCCCGAGTTGTTTTCAAATTTATTTAAATGAGCATACAGCATATATACTTTTGGAGACATTCTGCAACCCATGGTTTAAAAGTTTTCTAACATGTTTTCAACTAGCACTAATTTTCAACTTGTTATTTCCTAAAAAATCAGAGACTACTACTTTAAAACTATTTCAACTTTTTTTTCAGCACTAGTAAGTAATTTTGGAAATTCTTCGCTGACAAAAATTTCTTTAATTCGTGGACTAGTAAAAATTCCAGCTTTAACCTTTGCGTCTGACAACATTGGAAAAAAGTTTTTTAAAAATATAAAAGCTTTACACTTTTATCTAGCTTTTTTACGAATTGTTTCATAAACCTTAGCTTGATGTGTAAAGGCGGCATTAATACATTTTCAGATTCAGCAATAGGCTCACGCATGTGGACAAGCCCAGGCAACATGTGGAGCCCAGGGCTTGTCTAGATTCCGAACAGGGAAGTTAAAATAGGCTTCTTAGGCTTCATAAAGCTTTCCGCATGCGTTTAAAAAAAATTTATATCTCGTACTTTAATAAATATACCAAATATATAACAAAATGCATCAGCATCTTATTTACACTTTCTCGACAACATTTTAACCGCTTTGAGTCTTTTACAAAACAGTCAATTATTGTTTATCACTTAACTGACATCTGTAGACACTGTCTGAAAGTTACGACCCCTTTATTTTTTGGCGGTATTTTTAAATATACCAGAACTAGGGGACAGACGGGCAAGGAGGATATGTTAATTTTAAAAATAAATAAAAAATATATGTCTTAATCATAATTCTTCTTAACTTTGTATTTATAATATTTGGACATTTGTACATTAATAATTGAGATCAAAATTCTAAAAAAATAAATCCTTCATTGATTCATATATGTTTTAATAAAAATGGGCTATTATACGTTTTGCCCGCCCATAGCGGGCAAAATGAATACATAAGTCGGGCAAAATGAATATTGGATACTAATCAAAGCACTCGTTACAAAAATATGATCCTTGACCTGAATATGTAGAACAAGCTTCATGAGTCCACTCTTGACAAACTTCGCATTGTATCCAGTCTTTGATGGGCGGATGAATGTATGCTTCGTTGCACACAGTGCAAAAATATGACTTGTGTTGCATAATGTTTGTTTTTAAGTTTTGTTTTGTATCTGTCATTTCTTTTTTTTGCGGTTTGACGAGCCTGGAACTTCAAACGGAAATTTATTTTTAGTTACTATAACAACCTGATTTTGTTTTGGTGCCTTCTTTATTAAACTAGAAGCAGCTTCCAACGAAATTTTCTTTTTAGTTGCTGAAGCATTTTGTTTTAGTTTTTGTGCCATTTTTATTGGTGTACTAGTCAATATTTCAGATTTTTGTTGTTTTCGTCTTTGTATATTTCTTTTCTTTACTTCGACAGGTATGGGCCGAACTCCTTGCAAAACATTCATGTGTAATGCATTTTCTGGTTGTGTAATTTCTAAATTGTCATTCTCGTCAGCAATTTTCTCATTCTCATTTATATTGGAATTTTTATCATTTTCATTTATTCTGGATTTTTGGTAATTTTCTTTTGCAGGGGTATTTTTATCATTTTCATTTACAGAAGTAGGTATTTTGTTTGTCAATTTCATTCATGGTAGTACTTTGTTCATTTTCATTTATGTTGGTATCGTTTGTATGTTGCTTATTTTCATTCACGGTAGTACTTTGAGCATCGTTTATATTGCGGTTAGTGACATTTGTTTTTGATGTAACATTTGCAGCATTCATTTGATAAACCTCGGAAGGTGCAAAATGTTCATCACCAATAATGTTCCTGTTGAATGGATGTATACCACTTGCACGGAACCCACTGATTGCATTAGATGGTACAGCTCCTTTTGAATACGCTCCTGTAAAAGGTCTCGCAATATCATACTGATTGATTATTCTGCCCGGGTGTTCCTTTTGGAAAGTGTTAACTTCGATTTCAAAGTATTTTTTTATTGGTCCGTAGACTGCAACATCTAATTGTTGTAATTTATGAGATGTGTGAAGTAAAATAGATAAAAATATTGCATTGTTTTTGGTTGCAAAATCAAGTGCTTCGCAATTCATGGTTGTCTAATATCAACAGTGCTTTATAGTTTTCAGTGGGACGCACTCTTCCCACGAAAATTTTCAGCCAGTCTAAAAACTTTTGAGAGTTTACCCATCCACTATCAGTAGTCGTTGCTTCTGCACCAGGAGGAGCACCATCTAAAAGCCGTGGATTAAGATTCTTTCTTTTAAAAATGAAAAACGGCGGGATGAATACTCCTGTGACACTGCAGCAACAAGTTACTGTAGTTAAAACTCCTTTTTCATTACTTGAAACAATCCCAACCTGCTTTTTCCCATAGGTAAACAGGACTTTAGGTGGTTTAGTCGATGAAGTCCTCACTCCAGTCTCGTCCATGTTGAAGATATCAACTGAAATATTATATTTTTCTATGACTTCTTCTAACAAAGAATAAAATCTATTTACAGCTTCTCGATTAAATCCTCTCACTTGAGCTACAGAAGTTGGTTCCGATAATCTCAAAGTCAATGATGGGTGATGTAACTTGAAATTTTTGAACCACCCTTTTTCAGCTATATTTCCAGAAAAAACTTCAGATTTTCCTTTATTTCTAGCAAACTCTCCTACCTTCTGCTAGCCGCAGAAATTCTGTTCGTGTGAGGCCATAAAATAAAGAATCCATTTTTTGAACATATTTCAAAAGCTCTTCCTCTTCTTCCGCCGTAAAAACAGATTCAAAACGGCCTAATTTATTTTCTGAGGAACCGCTTTTAACATGTCTATGTAACGTTGCGTAAGGTATACCATATATTTTACTCGCTTTTAATGTGGACATCTTTTTAGTTTCTTCCATAGCTTTTGCTAAGCTTTCTTCAGAGCAGTTGGCTCGGTTGGTCTTTCTCTTATACTCATACATCATCTGCTATAGAGATAATTATTTGTTATTACAAACTTACATACACTTTGTCATTATTATTTGATCATTAACAGACTATGCATAAGAAGGGCAAAACGGATACTATTCATCTTACCCGGTTTCGTTTTGCGCGTCTCGTACTTTAGTGACATAACCTAATATCCCACAAAAATGGTGAAACAAAAACTCAAGATGAATATGTTTGTTGGACGTCTATTTATATCACACTTTACTAGAAATATCAAAATATGGATTGCTCTGAATATAATAAAATAAACACAACGTACTTACGGTGGTTTTATCGTAATTTTTTGAATAAATCCAATTTCCTTATACTAAACGTGTGGCTAGTAACCTATGCTACTGGACGAGATCTAACAGTAAGTGCATGTGTGTAACGAGTCAAGCGACACTGGCTCTATTTCTTTCTATCGATGAAATATCGAACTAGAACAAATATTCTTTTTGCCCGCCCTCTCCGTCTTTCCCGTCCGTCCCCTATTTAAAATTTCTACGAGAACTCAAAAAAATGTATTATTATCATAACCATCACAAAAGCAAACTTTATATGAAATATTTCTATTCCTTTATTTTGGAGCATAATGAATGGACGGACGAATCATAAAATAAATTTTAGGACAAAGACAAACAATTTTTTGTAGAGTTGTATTAGAGATAGAGATATAGATATATTAGATACAATTGTATTATTTGTTTACTCTACGACTTTATTACATTAGCTATGTGGAAAGAAATGGTGTAAAATTTCAATATTTCTTATTTAAAATTTAACATTTCTCACTTTGTCAAGGTAATATTAATTCTTGCAACAACATTTTGTTCACTAATGAAGCTTGTTTTCATCGTGATGGATACGCCAGCAAACAAAATTATCGAATTTGGGGTACTGAAAGTCCACATGCTGTTCACGAAAATGAAATACATCCAAAGAAATGCGCGGTTTGGTGCGCATTTTGGACTGGTGGAGTAATTGGACCGTACTTGAAAATGAAACTATTAATGCTTTCACAATAAATGGGGAACGCTATCGTGATTTGTTAAGTATTTTCTTTTTCCACCAAATTGATGATTTGGACTGGAATAATATGTGGCGTCAGCAAGGCGGTGCAACGTGTCATACAGCACGTACAACCATAACTCTGTTGGATACCAAATTTCCTGATAATGTTTTCTCGCGGAATTCTAACATCAGTTGCCCTATAAGATCATGTCATTTAACACCACTGGACTTTTTTCCTTGGGGTTCATTTTGTCCTAATTTTTTGTTTTATGTTTTTCATAGCCTCCTTCTTATCAACCTTTGAAACCAAAACTTTTATTTTATCTTATAATTTGTTTATTTAATTTTATTAATGTTTTTCATAATCTACCATGATTTAACTTATAGTAGGAAGATTTTTAAATAGATAGATATTCTATTTTGAAAAAAGTATAGCTCTTTATATACGAGATAAGTGAAAATTAGTTGAAGAGATTAGAGATGAAAATTAATACTCATATCTTATTGGCAGAATACTACCAATAAGATATGAGTATTAATAACCGACCGAAAAGAGATAAAATATTATCTCTTTTCGGTCGGTAATTAATGTTAAAAATATGCATAAAATTATGTAGTGATTTCAATACTCGCAATATCCTTAGTAGAAATTTAAAAATTACTATTAAATAATTACTTTCTTAAAATATATATTTGCAATACTTCGTTTCAGTAATCAGTCGGTATATCGATAATGTAAATGAATGCCTAATTTTAAACATCCTTTTAAAACAGAAGAATAAACAAATCGACAGTTACACCCTCCCCTTAAATATAGTCTATAAATATTTTTTTAAATATACTATTCTGATCACTAAATAAAATTATCTAAGCATTTTGGCAATATTTATTATTTTAAGTTATATATATTATCTAAGAGATATACAATTTAACTCTGTACCACGCTGTGCTATATTAAAACATGTATTTCTGCTTTGTACACGAACCGCTTCTATATATTTGAAAAATAATTACAACTAGTTATTATAGGTCCTTTTGGACATGTTCTTTTTTCTACACCGCTACTTCAGCTTAGTCTCGAATGAATTCATTATATATGTAGAGTGAATGTGTTTAATTCAGATTAGTATATAAGGAAATCGAATTTACCTACTGATATCAGTGTGTACTAATAAACGTTAGCAAACGTTGGAACAATGATTGCACAAGTAAGATATATTTTCAAAATTATTTTTGTAGTTTTGGTGAGGTCTCCAAACGCATAGAGTATATCAGTTTTCTCTAATAATAATGTAATTTTTACTATTTCATTTTTTGTCTATTATTTAGTATGTAACTGAATACAATTATTTTATAGTCTTTTAGAGTTAATTTCTTTTTCTAAGTTTCTATTATTTCCATATACTAAAAATCACTGATTTTAATAAGCTTAGTGTTGTAGATTATTGCAAACTATTGTTTTAAAATACCAATTTTTAAATGAATATATAAGACACGAAAACTATTTCCGTTAGAAAACTATTCCATTAGAAAATACAGTACTATTTCTACTACTAAATCGAAAACAGAATGATATAAAAGTAAAAAAATTATAAAAAGATAAGTAATTCGCTTTCATTTTCCAGATCTTTATGTTGGTTGTCCTAGTGGCAACAGTTAAAGGTGGTGCAATTTCCGTTGTTTCCGGAGGACTAGGTCTTGGTGGGGGTCTTGGATTAACAGGCGGTTTAGGCCTCGGTGGCGGCTTAGGTCATGGAATTGCTGTCGCAAGGCCAACCGTTGTGGATGTTCACGTAAGTGCAATCTTAATTTACACATTTGAACTGAAAATGTCGACCAATCCAATGGTATTATATACTCATTGTAATTTTGTTACCATAAACATACTACAGCAGCCCCTGCTATATCTCTACAACAACTTCATCATCTTCAATAACACCTGAAAGTTCTTGGTCACAAAAAAATCGGAATTGAACAGGATAAAAAGATTACAGTTCTCTATAATCTATCAGACAGACAGATAATTAGAATAGTTTAATACTATTGAAATTCATAAACTATTGTATATTCTTGAAAAAATATATACATGAGGAAACATAAAACTATACCAAATTATGATTTATATAATAATGTGTTGACGTTAATAAGAAAGAATATTGTTGAAAGAAAACATAGTTACTGTAAAACGTAAAACGAAGAAAATGAAAATAAGTTATTACTATTACCAATTAGTACATTTGGACATGGATAATTTGTCTTAGAATGTTAATTGCTTGGTTTCAGTTAGGAGTACTAATTCATACTGTATTAAAAGAAGTTATGAATTTAGCACAGTATGACAAATTACAGTTAAATTTAAGTACTGTGCGTACTGCTGACAATTGTAGCATTACTATCCAAATAAGTATACAAGCATATTGAAACAGCATACTTTTTGATAGCAATATATATTTGTTAAATATTTATATATAAAAATACAGATTTTATATTGTTAATTTTATATAGTGATATATAATATATAGTAGCTATTTCATTTCTCCCTAAAGTTTTTACATGTATTCAACCATATTAATATTTTATACGAGTGAAATCATTTTCCATTAGGAATTATTCAAAAAGAATAATAAACCTGCTACAGCAATCTGGTTTTATACACAACAGTTAACTCGTATTAGTCAATAAAAAATTAAAATTCATTATTAGACAGTAATAAACAGTAATCTTAATTCGTTCAAAATTCTCTCTTCTAACACTTCAATAATATTTGGCTGGTTAAGGCCTACCTTCGATTTAAAATAACAGAATAATAGTTCACCGGAATTATATCCGGAGACTTAACAGACTACTCACTAGCCCGCTCATCTTCTAACAATATTATTGGGAAGAAATTCGTAAATAATGTGGTGATGCTGTATCATGTTACTATAATGACTATTCTAGTATTTGAATATTTCCATTATATAATTACAATGTCATAAGTGAGGGAACTATTGCTGTTATAGCAATCGCAAAACTTGTTAGCAGATAATATACTGCCAATAAAAAATGGTCCTACAATTGTGGTACTAACAATTCCTGCCCATACGTTGACTGTCTCTGAAAATTGAATATGCCTTTCTATCATAGCCATACACTAGCGCCTAATACCTGCAATTCTGCCTATTCATTAAGCTATTTAAACGTAAACTAGCTTCGCCAGTAAAATAATCGGGTTTGGAGATTATTATTACATCGCTCTATTTTTAACTCTATCCATCTTCCAGAAACTTCACCATAAATTTTACTTTTTAGTCAAAATCATCTTCCTGAAGCTCGTAAACATACTAGATAACTGACACAATTCTGAATCGATTTCATGAGTTGAGTGATGAATATTCTCCTACATAGCTAATAATAATAGGTGGTCCAACCAAAACGCACGATGTTAATTGTAAATAAAACAAAAAGTTTTCAGAGAATTATCTTAATATTTTTTATTATGATAGAAGGATTTATGACAATTATGTGTGAAACAAAATATCGGCCAAATGCCCGCCACGGCTTCGGTGACATACCTCTATCCGATGGTCCATATTTTCAATGGCTCTGAGACATAATTGAGGTTCAATGTCGTTAATTATCGCCGAATTATCTCATCCTTTAGCTCTTGAATTGTTCTTGGCTTATTGACGTGCACTTTTTCTTTTAAATATCCCCAAAGAGAGAAGTCCAAAGGTGTCAAATCACATGATCGTGGCGGCCAATTAACATCGCCACGACGTGAGATAACACGGCCATTGAATTTATCGCGCAAAAGTGCCATTGTTTCGTTGGCTGTGTGGCAAGTGGCACCATCCTGTTGGAACCACATATCGTCCTGGTCCATATCCTCAATTTCTGGCCACAAGAAGTCCGTTATCATCTCGCGATAGCGAACACCATTCACGGTAACTGCTTGGCCGACCTCATTTTCGAAGAAGTACGGCCCGATGACGCCGCCAGCCCATAAACCGTACCAAACAGTCACTCTTTGTGGATGCATCGGCTTTTCAACAATCACTCGTTGATTGTCATTTGCCCAAATGCCGCAATTCTGCTTGTTAACGAATTCACTGAGGTGAAAGTGTGCCTCGTCGCTGAAGATGATTTTATTTGTAAAGTCACCATTCACTTCTGTCTGTTCAACCAACCATTCGGCGTATTGACGACGCTTGAAATGGTCAGTGCACTTCAGCTCTTGAGTCAATTGAACCTTATAAGCGTGTAAATTCAAATATTTATTCAAAATTCGCATCAGTTATGTTCGTGAGATGTTCAATTGTTGGGCACGACGACGAGTCGAGGTTGACGGCTCTTCTGCTACACTATCGCGAACAACAGCAATGTTTTCCGCAGAACGAACTGGGCGAGCATGCACGTGTTTTCACATTTCCTACAGACCCGGTTTGCTGAAATTTGAGCACAATTCTTTCGATTGTGGACACATTTGGTCGATTATGCTGACCAAAGAAGTCACGAAGTGCACGAAATTTACACTTTGATTTGAACGCCCAATTTTGTAAAAGGCTTCAACAATCTTAACGCGCTGCTTAATTGTGTACCTCTCCATGGTTGAATTTTTCAAACACTGAAACAAAGAAATGTCAAATTAAGTTGGGCAAAAAACTTGACGTTAAGGTGTGACTCACAATTAACATTGTGCATTATGGTTGGACCACCCTTTATATCCAACTCTTTATCTTCCGAAACAGTAGGACGACCTTTGGTATAATTGGTTTCCACAGTACCAAAATCTAAAAATTTAGCTTTCATTTTGCTTACTATTGAGCGTGTAATAAGTCATTCGGGATGAAATCGTCAAAATGATACATAATATTAGAAAGAGTGGAAGAATTCTCTAAAAATGCCAGATCACGTAACGTAAACATCTGAGCAATGACTCCTACTTGCCTGGTAATTAATTTATTCCAACTTTTACATGCTCATTGTATAAGAATATATGTATGTATCCATGCATGACTTATGATTGGATATTATAGCTATCATGATTGAATATCATCGATTAAATACCAATGGATATCATTCAAAATAAATACTTAATAAACATTATTACAGACCCCAGCAAGATATGAGTTCCAGTATGGAGTACAAGACGCACACACTGGCGACCAAAAACAACAATCTGAAGTACGTGCAGGCGACACAGTCAAAGGTGAATATTCCCTTGCCGAACCCGATGGTACTATTCGGGTTGTTACTTACACAGCTGACCCTCATAATGGTTTCAACGCAATAGTGCGTCGCATAGGTCATGCTGGACATCCCACAGTTGTAGCAACGCACGGAGTTGCTCTTGGAGGTATAGGACTAGGAGGTGGATTAGGTCTTGGAGGAATAGGACTTAAAGGATAATTCATTTCCACGACTCTACCGATCGATCATCGTCGACCTGCCATCGTTATCATTGTATATTTTTATCCATATCGTTCACGCTGCTCATCCTCTATTTATTTTTAATAGAATATTTATGTATATAATGCATAGGCTTAGTGAGATTATCAAACAATAAATGTTTGTTTCCAATACTATTATTTATTTTCTTTGCAATCGTACTCTAGTAACTATGTGAAGAAAATGATGTAAATTTTCAATATTTCTTGTTTATAACTTAACACCTTTTAACTTTGCAAAATTACTCCTCCTAATTATTGTAAGATTTAATATATTCTTGGAGTAATAACGGGTATAATGAAATCTAGTCGTAATTATAGATCCTGTATAACGAAGTCCTAAGAATATAATTTACAAAGGAGACCAAAGCATTGACGTATGCATATGATCTGGCAAATATGATCAATATGGTGTGGACCCTATAAAATATGGAGGCGATCATATTGAAGGGCCCCAAATAAGCGAGAGAAGGTCAATAGGCTTCCAATTTAGTAGGTCTCCAGTTAAGGGGTGGATAAATAAAATCCACAGAAACATGAAAGTACTTAGAAATAAATCTAAATAACAGATACAGTTTTAGAGGGCATAAAATGAAAGTAACCAAAAGGGCTGAAAACGGGGCACCTCAGATGTCAGAGAAACTTTCAAATACAAATAGGCCGGTAGGTAAAAAGAGGGAGGTACTGTATGGGGTTATACAACCCATCCTCTCTAGCTCTGATCTAGCCCTCCATTATAAGAGTAAATATATACATCTTCTAATGGAAGAAAGAAAGTGTAACGGGCAGCATAAGAAACTACCCTACCCTATCCCGAACATAATATCATGGGCAATCTCTGTAAATACAGACGAACAGAATATTTCCTAATCTAGTCCTTAACAGGACTTGAACTGTATAGGTTCCATGTAAACAGGTTAAAAAAAGATTTATATAATAGTTGTCAGTACTCTGGACCCAGGAATACAGTGCATAAAATGTTCAAAAAATCGGAAACATATAGATAACACGTATGATTGACCCTTATAGTGAGATACCTACATGAAGGTACCTTAATAGGGATAACGATAAAATCGCAAGAATCCTAGAACGTGTTATACAACATAATTTAAAATATTATGAAGAAAAAGGGACAGGGCGAATTAAATAATAAGTAAGAGCAGGCAAGATGAAATCCCCAAAGTCCTAACACCTAATGATCCGCGCCGAAATATATTAGAAATGACGTTTTCGGGATATCGAGTGGAGAATTTCGAAACAAAAGAAGAAGGGCCACATGCTTGGTTAACTTACGGGAACCGGCTACGTCCTTATACAAAAACAAGAAAACACTTTATTGATGCAGATGTGACATATTTCAAGTAATTATAGCATCTATGATTATAGATAATAAGTAGACTTTTTGTCTGTATATTTCTGTGATTTTTATTATTTAGTTATTAATAAATGGTATTCGCAAGGTTAAAAATAAAAGCGCAAAATTTGAATGGCGTGCCATTTTAGCTGTCATGATTCCATAGGTCAATAATTGTAACTGGTCGAAAGGAGACAGATAGGAGTCTGTAAATATGGAGCACTATGCGATACAACAACGCGTCCTTATTATTATTACGAATTCGAAAGCAATGGTTCAGTTGTTGATGTGAAACATACGACACGAGCTCGTATTAGTTGTTTAGAACAAAAAATCACAGCAATACGCGAGAGTGTAGCCGAGCATCCACGAAGCTCGATTCGTCATTGTATACAAGAATTGGACATTTCAACAGCTATTTTGCAACCCATTATCACTTAACATTTACATCTCCATGCTTACAAAGTCTAATTGACTCAACAACTTCTATCAACAAACCATGCATAGAGTAGAGAGTTCACCAATTGGATTATTGAACAACAAGAAGTAAATGCCGATTTTGTAGGCAAAATTGTCTTCAACGACAAGGCCCATTTTCACCCTTATTGCTTCGTTAATAGGCATACCTGCCGCATTTGGGGTTCAAAAAATCCACTAATGATTTATGAGAAACAAATACATCCCAACGTGTCACTGTTTGGTGTGCATTGCAGCTGAAGGAATAATTGGACTATTTTTCTTTAAAAACGAGGCAGGTATGTATTAACGGTAAATGGCGAACATTATCGTGACATGATAATCCAGTTATCATGTCAATTTGTACCTCAATTGGAAGATATTGCTCTTGAAGATATGTGGTTCAGCAGTACGACGCCACTGGTCATACTACCCATGAAGCATTGACGGCCTTGTACGAGTCTTTTCCTGGTCATGTCATCTCCCATTTTATTGACCAGAATTTGCCACAAAAATCTTGCGATTTAACACCTATGAACTTTTTTCTGTAGGGTTTTCTGATGTCTTAAGTTTACGCCCACAAGCTTACGACCACCCAAGCATTGAAAGCCGAAATTGACCGCTGTATCAACAAAATACCGCCACATTTATGCAAAACCGTTATTGGAAATTTGGCCAGCAGAATATTTGTGTGCCACCAAAGCCGTGGCGCCCATTTACTGGATGAGTTATTCCATACATAATTCCCAAATATCGACATTATAAATCAATAAATATTTCAACAGTTTGATACAAAAAACCATGTTTTATTTTTAAAATTCATATCCTACGCCCTTATTGTAACACCCGATCTGGTTAAGGATACATCAACATGATATTACACAATACTTTAAGATTATTGCTATTTTATTAGTTCCACAAACGTTAGATTTAAGATTATTGCTATTTTATCAGTTCCACAAACGTTAGATTTTATTTTAGATAATATGTGCTGCACTTCTTGCACAGTCGCGATTTAAAATCTAAGTCGCAGTTATATTTATAATTATATTTATAATTATTATGGTAAATACCATCTTGACATATATTATTATTAAGGTTCAGGTCAGGAAAGCCAGTTGCTCATTTTTATTGTTAATATTAAATTTACTTAAGGCTTCCCATGTTTTTTTTTTCATATTACTTTATTAACATATACAGTGCGTCCATATAGTAACGCATAAATTCATTATTAGCTAAATAAACAATATTGTTGAAATTCCCGAAATAGGTTGATTTTTTATTTTAATTTACTGTTTTTTCAAATAATAAATTAATATATAGGGTGACCTGTCTTCGAGTAAAGACGTCATCAGCGATTTTTTTAAATGGAGCACCTCATTTTTTTCCCAATTTTCCGATGTCCACAAGTTGCTTCAAATTGATATAGGGTGGGCAACAATACAAAAGATGTTTTATAAAAATTTAATTAGAAAGTTATACGTTGCTCTTTTTTCACAAAAGAAAATTTACCATAAATGTTCAAATTGTTCTCCATTGACCGCTAGACAATGACCTAACCGGGCAATACATTCGTCTCTGACATTTTGTAGCACAGCGAGTGTTATATTCAACATTTCTTGCCTGATTCGGTCTTTTAGCTCACGGATATTACGAGGTCTGTTAGTATAAACTTTGGATTTTAAATAACCCCATAAAAAAAGTCTAGTGGGCTAAGATCAGGTGATCTAGCGGGTCATTCTACTGTTCCCCTTCTTCCTATCCACCGATCTGGAAAGGTTCTGTGTAAAAAATCGCGCACAGCTGCAGCGAAATGTGGTGGCGCGCCATCCTGCTGAAACCAGATTCTGCTGTCTAAAGTATTGGCTATTTGAATATCAGAAAATAACCGTGTCAAATCGGGAATTAATGTATTTTGTAAGAAATTCAGATACAATGCTTCTGTCAAATTTTCATCAAAAAAATATGGACCAAGAATTGCATTTCTTACAATACCAGCCCACACACATACCTTTTGTGGTCATTGCGTATGGTATTCTTGCATCTACTGTGGATTTTACTGAGACCAATAACGGGTGCTTTGCCGATTAACATGCCCGTTCAAGTAAAACGTTGCCTCCTCGGAAAATAAAACATTAGCAATGTTATTTTGGTCCATCATATACTCGCAGAATTCAGTTCTTCGGTCAATGTCTTCTTCAGCCAATTCATGGATGAGACGTACTTTATAAGGATGGTATTTTACCTTTTTAAAAGTGTTCGACATTGAAGACTTTCCAATATTCAAATCCCTAGATACTCCCCGCACTGTACAATGTGGATTTTCCACTGCCGACAAAATTACGTCTCGTTGAATATTTTCATTAACTTTATGTCTACCTTGTTTTGGTGCATCCCTCACATGTCCTAATTCTCTGTATTTTCGCTCTATTCTCCTTACCACAGATTATGAAATAGGTTCACGATATCGGTGCATTTCATGGAATAATCTGCATACCTCTTGTTGAGTCCGCAACCTATAGCCACAGCTTACTGAGTAAGCTGTGCTATAGCCAACACCAATCGTCATTAAAACTTCAATCCTCTACCTTTCAGTTAAAGGCATTTTCAAAAACTAGTTTTTATGATAAATTAGTTTTAGATTTCACGTAAACGTACCTACTTTGAAGCGTTAACAATATAGAAGTGAACTTTTTATGGCAGTTTTTAACGTCAATTAAGAAAACAAATGACAAAAAATACCTATTAACAATAAAAATAGTACGGTATAGTCGAGGGGCAAAGATCACTAATAAACGTGGTTGGGGTGTTTTTTAATAGTTTATTAAAATAATTGTATCACAATACGTTAATTTCATTTAATTTTTTAGTACGTTTCTTCATTTGTAAATAATTTGTAATTTTGGTATTGTTACCCACCATATACCAATTTGAAGTAACTTGTGATACATTTTTGGAATCAGCTCAGCAATGGAAATTGGGAAAAAATGAGGTGTTCTATTTAAAAAAAAAACGCTGATGACGTCATTATTCGAAGGTAGGTCACCCTGTATATTAATTTATTATTTGAAAAAATAGTAAATTAAAATCAAAAATCGACCTATTTCGGGAATTTTCAAGAATATTGTTTATTTAACTAATAATGAATTTATGCGTTACTTTATGGACGCACTGTATTATTAATATAAGTTTCTTCTCTGTTATGTAAACAAGCATTGAAAATTTTCTAACCCATTTGTAATACTCCTAGTTATTTTGTTGTTTTATTATTTCATATCTATTTTGTGCTCTTTCCTTTTCTTTAATTAATAAGTCTTTTAGAAATTATTCAATATTTCTACATATTTCCACAAAATTACAAAAATCTCGAAATGTAACTATCCTAGGTATACTTGAACCACTTGACAGGGAAGGAACCGGTGGAACATGTATGGATACCTGGGCATAATGGCATTAAGAGAAATCTAATTGCAGATGACTTTGCCAGACTAGGGACCAGGAGAAACCTCTTTGGACTATAACCTGCAGTGGGGATAAGTCGGAATCTGATCAGAGACCGCATAGATGGCTGGGCAAGACACCGGCACAATAAAAGATGGAGAGAAGTAACGGGTTGTCGAATAACCAGACTCTTCATAGAATACTCAGAGATTGAGAAACGGGCCCAAGAATTCATTAAATTTAACAGGTACAAAGCCAGAACTCTGGTGGGAAACATTACGGTCCGCAATAGTAGCCTGAATGCTTATAGACACAAGCTGAGGCTGACTGCCAGCCTGGCCTACAGATACTGTAAAGAAGACGAGGAAACCTCGATTCATCTTCTTTATACCTGTCCCGCACTAGAGGAGAAGAGATACCTTATATTAGGACCCCTGTTATCCAACAGGAGGCGAGGCTTAGGACTAGGGACGGGCCTAAATTGCTCCTCTTATGGGATAGCATTTTTGAATAATGACCCGTATAAGAGGGGATCGCCAAGGGACTACCCAGTGCGATCAGTGGCTGATGAGGCCCAAACCCACAGAATATAATAATAAATAATAACTATCGTAGGTTCTATTCAGATCCTATAAGGGGAAAGGTAGACAGAGTCCGTAACAAAAAAAATATATGTGGAAGATAGAATTTATTTCTTTTTTTTTTTTTGAGAATATTCCCTTACATATGCACAAGAATACAACAATTAAAATAAGCAGTGTAATAAAAGTATGAGAAGATAGATATCTTATAGATAAGAAGATAGATAGGCTGTCTTCTGACAGCCATAAGGGGAAAGATAAAAGCAATTGGAAGACGAACATATTTATTTGTCTACTTGCTAGTATTTATTTTGCCATATATGCAGATTTCTATAACGTTCTTTCCTACTGTACATAGTGTAGTTCTAGACAGTAAGTATTTGTTATTCTTTACCTGTAATTAGACGTGAATCTGTCTGAGTGGTTGATTTTCTAAATAATTATATAAAATATATAAAATAAAACTAAACAATATTCCTTCAATATCGACAAATCATTAAACAATTTCAAAAAGTGAAGCAATTTGTCCACAACCCATAAGCAAGTACATAGATATCACATATAGAATAGATAGGAATGCTGAATGACGAAATAGTTATTGAGAGCCAATAATTATTATTACCGGGCGCTTATATTTACATTTTAACAAGATAAATGATGATGTTATTTCTATTTTAGACATTTACTGTCAATTTTCTTATTTCAATTATTGTATTCATGATAGTGAATAGAGAAGCATATATTTTTTGTGCATTACGATGATACATCACGATTATAGGCTCCTAATAATGATTGCGTCATTCACCATTCTCATCTACATATAATGTACTTGCTTATCTGTAAATTCTCTTGCTCTTTGAAATTATTTGTTCTTATTAAAAGAATTTTGTTTAATCTTATTTTATATATTTATTTAGAAAATGAACTAGTCACACTGATCAATGTCCAATTATAGGTCTAATAACAAATAATTAATATCCAAAGCTACAGCTTGTACAATAGGAAAAAAACGTTATGAAAGTCTGCGTATATGACAAAATCAATACTAGCAATTGGACAATTAAATATGTCTTATGGCTTAGGGCATCAATCACTATTCAAAGGCATACAATGTTTAACTAATATTTGTAAAGAAGACTATAATCCAACGAATTGGAAACAGAAACTCAACTATTCGGGTGCCTGGCTTTCCAGATTTATTTCCTAGAAACCGAAAGAAAGTAAACGTATTTTATATTTATTTTTCACCCTAGTAGGTGAAACGTGATATTTATCATAATATATAGTGTAGCACTCGCACATGATACAACAGTAAAAAATTAATTCGAATAATTCATACTACTTAATGATAATATATCTCTTGTATCACTTGAGTGATACAAGATAGTGGTAGTATCTCTAGAAAATTTATTTATGAATGAATATTAGTGTATGTGTAATTAAGAATAAATTTCAATTCCATATATAGGTCAATATGTAGAGAATCAGGAATTTTTGAAAATTCTAAGGACGTTATTAACACAGTGTCCCGAGCGCGATATCATTCTCTCTTTTAAAACATTCAGTATGTTTTACTTGCAGCAGTTTGTTTCTGAACAAGACTTGGTTTTTCTAAATATTTTTAGTATTGTTCATTATTTCTCTTCTTTATTTATGTCGAATATATAACTGGCGTTGCATAATATATATTTTTATTCTATTTTGTTTTCGCTATAGTACATTCTATACTTTAATGCCATTAATATTTATAAAACTGAATTTCTCCACCCAGTAATCCACTGAACAATAACATATGCAATATGCAGTTTCATTCTAGGTCGCGATAACAGTGCATATAAACGTAATAGGCAACAACTGTTGCATAATACAATAGACACGAGAAGTTTTAGGACTAGTTAAGTTAGCAGTAAGGAGGTGATAATATTTACACGTCATTATTTCATAATGACGTTATATATGTCAAAAAATGGCATATTTACTTTATCTAAAATTATGCCAAATCCGAGGGAATTTGTTGCGAATAAATTTAAATTAAACAGTGAATGTAAATTGGCTTTGGTATATATAGGAAGGAGGAAGTTGTTGAAATTATCAGTGTGTGATTAAGTACCATTAAATATACAACAATGATTGCCAAAGTATGTGACAATTTTTACTCACTGAAATTTAACAAGAGATTATCTCAAATAAAGAATTAAGTACCTCGCTTAACCCAAGATAAATGGACAAGCTCACAAACAATGAGAGTGATTTTTTGTAGATGATAATCCTAGCAGTCCTTGCAGTTTTCGTTCACGGAGGCGTGTTACTTGATGGGGGTCTAGGACTCAGCGGAGGTTTGGGGCTCGGGGGTGGACTGGGGCTTGGAGGCGGAATAGGAATCGGAGGAATTTCAACAATTGGAGGAGCAGTAGGAGGATACGGTATTGGTGGAGCTGTGGATCTTTACGTAAGCTATTGCGTTAATTCTTATTCATCAATTACTTTTTTTCACTGAACATACGTCCATGGCAATATTTAAAATGTTCAGTGACACACACTTATTCGAAAAATTAAAAAGAAACACTTGTTAAGGTACTACATATATTTCTAAGGCCCCCTCTGTTACTTTTGCTAATGTTAAAGTGTCTCTGTTAACCCTTTAGCAGTACTTTTCTGCGTAAATGGTGACAGCTTAGTTATAAATTCGTTATTATTTTTTGTTTGAGGATTTACTTTTAAGCAACTGTATAAGTCGGATATTCCTACGAAATCCTTTATCTAGTGGGCTATAATAATGAAAGTTTTCATGGAGCATGTTTTGAAAATAATATATATTCCAAGGAACGTAGTAATCAATATTTTTAAGTACACGATTTTATTACAACTTATTATTTTTATTAATTTCTTATCCATATTTAAGTTTGTTGCTCATATTACACAAAACACTTCTTCACCAGTACCAGTATACAAAATTACTTCAAAGTTACTACACTCTTAATCCACAAACTTGTGTAACATTAATTAAGAAAGTGATATGAACAATATAAGAAAGAAACAGTGACAATAAAAACAGAAACAAAAAAAATTATAAAATTAAAAATTTTCCTTGTTCAAAGTTAGTTATTAAAGAAGGACTGTTCATCATATGAAAGAACCAATACACCTGAAATTAAGCATAGTTGTCAAAAATAACTTGTAAAAATGTTATACAACTTCAATCAAAGTTAATGCGAATATTTTACGAATCAATGTTAATGCAATAGTTGTGGGTCTCTTAATTAAATTATCCACATTCGTATTCGCATTTTGGATATATAGGCAGTGATTTATCTAAAATACTTAGTAATTCTTAGTAGTATATCAGACCGTAAGATCTTAGATCTTAAGATTCATATTTTATTATATTAATTATGTTAATAATTAACAGTCTTCGTTGTTTACAGAAATATAATGAAATTATTTCTTTAAGGTTATAGATACTTTTCAGAAAAGAAAACCCGCCAGGGTAGGATTCGACATTTCTATAGGTTTTCCGATAGGTTTTCTTTTCTGAAACTTTGTCTGATCGTGCAGAAACACGAGAAAGGAATCGAGGATCGCTGTTAGGTATAATTTAATGCCTGGGGGGGTTTGGTCCTAGGAGTAGTTGTTTCCTATAGCGATTATGTAATAGCCTTGCTATTGGGGAACTACTTGATAACCGCATTGCGGACTGGTGGTTCCTTTCTCGATTCCGACTTATCAGTTGCTGATATAGATACATTGTTAACTCCAAGTATTTCTAACCAGGAGTTTTAATATAAGCCGTACATCATTAAAGTAAACTTTAATGAGATATAAAGATGAAAATATCTGTATTTTTTTACTTCTTTTGATGCATAACGAATCACATATCGTTAAGCAAATATTCCCAATTATTTATTATTCATCATGTAAACAGTTGACTGAAGGTGGAAGGATTTGTTACTATGAATTATTTAAACGTAACCATTAACTAACTTGACAATACTTTTTATAATTGTATTATTTCAGATGTATGAGTATGGGAGACTTTATTTTTGAGCTCTGCAGTTTCTTTGGTTTAATATATTTCCATCGGCTATTCTTTTTATAACACCCATTGCAGGATTCTAGCTATTTATTAGTTTTGTCATTATTTCGTAATTTTCTGCTACTTGTGTTAGAGAATCGATCTTCTGCTCTATATCTACAACTAACTAATTACCGTTTAGTTCTACTAATTCACATTAGCTAGAAGTCAACAGGCTACTACATTGTATATTAAAATCCAAAAGTATTACTTAAATAGAAATGAAACTTTACTAAAATATTAATGTTATATAAATGTATAAAGCAGAGGAATCCTTATTCTTATATTCCTATATACATTATATTTTTATATACAAAATTAATTTGGGATACTTTTAGGCTCCTCCAAAGTACGAATATAAATACGTCGTTCAAGATGCACTCACTGGTGACCTGAAGGAGCAGACTGAGTCTAGAATAGGGGATTTAACAAGAGACGACTATGCCCTTGCCGAGAAGGACAGAGCCATTCGTGTGTCCAGAATTATTGCCGGATGATTTAATATTCTTCATACAAGTCTTGCTTTCTAAGGATATCTAGTATGAAGAAAACTTTTAGCTTCCAGTTGGCTCATTTCAACCATCACGTGCTCATCTCTGGTTTATTTTCGACGTACAATTCTCTCTTTTCTGTCAGAAAAGTTTTATTATCTTTCATGAAAGAATAAATATAGTTTATTTATATGTTCGTTTAATATATCCTGACACCTCACAAATGAAAATCACTGCCTTTCTACAAACGTAGGGTTAATTTGACTATTACTTTGATCTATTTTGATAGTTTTATTTCTTTGATTAAGTAATTCACAAATTTTACATAATAGCTATTACCATCTCTGTATCTGTTTAGTTAAATGACCGAACTGAATGAGTTTGTGTAACAAGGTAAATTGATTTAAGTGAAACAATTGATGTAGTACTTGTTTGTAGTTATTGGGAATTAGTATAAAAAACAATAATATTTTAATAATAGATAAGTCCATAAAGAACGGAACTAATAAGTTAATTCTATGAAAATTAGGACTGAAACTAAGATGAACTTGACCCTTAGTTGGTGAGCCTGCTTTTAGCAATATACCTAGTGAACCAGGGTCAAAATGACCCTGTCATTTAAAATGCGAATTTTGACAAAATGTGATAACTTTTAAACAAATAGGGTAATTAGATGACTAAGTAGTATATTTTAAAATAAAAATAATCAAATGATATTATAAGAAAATAAACACAGCTTTTGATATAAAAAATTTATAAATTATTGATTAATTTTGATACATTTGTTTAATTAGTGTTTTACAGTAACAAATTAATTATTAATTGACCTCCTGAAAATCTTAATATAAACAATAAAGATGTAATTTTAAGAAAATATAAACATATGAACGAAATATATTTCTACAAAAAAACGTGCAACTTTAACGTAAGGTAAAACTTAATGTGGATAATGCATTCTTAATTGTTGACATTCTCTGTAACTGTGCAAAGAATGCAGTCATTACAAATTGTTTTATTTTTGCAATAAACATTAAAACGAAGTTACTTTATCCTTTGCATACGGGCACAGAAAACACCTGACTCTTTCGTTTAGTTTTGTTGTTTGATTTGGATTATTTTTACTTTGAATGTTAGCTACCCGGACGATGGTATTTTTCAATTGTTTTAGGATACTGAGATTATTATATCAGGCCATCATTTGAGGTAAAACTAATAAGTACGCAAGATTTTTTATGAAATCAAATCTTGTGATCTGAGAAGTATCCCTAAAAGGGCCAAAAGCTATATAAGAGTTCGTAGAGCATATATCAACAATTCTATAAAAGATTGTCATTGCCCATCTATCCGTTCGCCTACCTGAGGTATAAATTGAACACTTTTGATATAGTGAGTCCACCCCGCTTTTGGTTCGGTTATAGTCTTCAATCATGTCTGGTTTCTTACTATCAGCAAGGAAACTTACTATTAGTTTCAATGACATTCTCATCCTCTGCATCAGTGCCCACATAACTATTTGCATCACCATCTTCGGCCAACCATTTTAATAGAGTAGTTTCAAATTTAGGATCACCAAAACATGTAGGTACTTTTAGCCATAATTTTAGTTTTATCCTGAAGAATTGAAGATGTACTCACAGAACTATAATGCATTTAGTGAACCAGGGTCAATTTGACCCTACGATACGTACTACTGATATAAGCCATGGCAGCAAACAAGCGATCGACACACTTCAGAGCTCAGTCTCAACTAACTTGAAGGTACCGAGACCACAAGCGTCTAGCTACCAAACTTGCACAATTTAACCTGACTACGCGCGCAAGATCGCAACTTTACACGTGTTTAAAAATCCAAGATTGTCAGCTTTTCAGTTTCAATTTATAAATTTATGTTATTTATTGTATGGTATTTCCTTAGTGGTGTGTGGTGATAAAAGTATAAAATTTTGTTCGGGCTTCCAAAGACAGATAAAAACGTTTTTTAGATAAAGACTTTTTGCCACTAGAAAACTAAAGAAACCCCACACGAAAATTAATTAAAAAGCCTACTCCTTCTGAATGTAATAATATTGATGTCAATTTAATGGCTAATAAATAAAATTGTCAAAAGGTAGCATATATTTATTTCTTTTATTTATAAGTTCGCTTATAGTGCATCTATAGATTTATTTCATAGCTGTATAAATGTTGAAATGTTCTTTTTTTACGTAAAATTTACTTTTCTTTTTATTCTGTTTGTTAAAGATTCATTTCGTCGAAGTATGAATGTGACATTGCTAGTCATATTTTTGAATAAATAATTCTTAATGATAATTCAGTTTATTTCAATCAGTAAATAAATCATAAGATAATCCTCATAGTACAGTCAAACATAATAATTATTTATATACCAAGTGAGTTAAGTGAATGTTTGAACATTTTTAACTCACGTGGTTTATACAATATTTTATTCAATTTTGACGATACTAATATTTTATACAAAAAATTTCATTCCATTTTTACGATTTATAAACTGTCATTATTAATAATATTTGTTACGTTATGTTTTTAAGTCACTGGTGACTTAAAAATTTTTATTTCATTCGGTGAATAAACAGCAAATTATGGATCCTATTATGAAGTTAATAATGACAGTTTTAAACGTCAGCATTGAATAAAATCAATTTATTATCAATAGACGGTACTCTATTCTTCATTGATATGAAGACACCAATATCGGCCTGTGCCGTTAAAATTTAACAATCAATGCCCTTATTATTTTAACAGTTGACAGATTTTTTTTAACCAATTTTGATTCATATTTTGACAAACATTACGGCATTTTAATTAAAAGAATAACTAGGTATTTAGTTTAGTTTAGAAGTGTTTGTAGTATCTTATTAAAACGAGGCACTCATAGACAAATAGGTTGTATTTTATTTTTCTATGGTCACACGCTCATGACTCCATGACAACAAATCTTACAAATCTCGGTCACACTATTATATTCAGAATGTTGCGCGCAACCAGGTTAAATTGTGTAAGTATGGTAGCTAGACGCTTGTACCGAGACCGCTGGCGCTCTATAGGGCACATGCGCAATGCAGTTACTAATTAAAAGTTTGCCCGGGTTAATTTGACCCTGGTACACCAACTAAGGGTTAAGTTTTACTAGAAATAATAAAGACATACATTAATGAGAGACGGTTATATAATATCCAATTATTAGTTCCGACCTCCTGATTCTGATAGATCAAGATAAATCTATGTCTGTATATAAAAATAAAAGTTCCACCCATTCTTCAATAAATAGTCTCACTCAACGTACATATTGAGAAATTAATAAATAGTGAAAACTAAGAGAATCAATATAAAACAAAAAAAAACGAAAATGTTACACAATCAGAATAAAAAATAAATATTAATAATTATAATAAAAGTAATGCAAACAGGAATTTCAAAACTATATAAATTACTGTAAAAATGTTTACTGTATGTTTAAATGTTACACCTTTGTCTGTTAATCTTCTAGCTAATCTTCACTGAGATTCGTAAATGTGGATTGCCATATGATACAAACATTTATAAATATATGGGTTTTGGAATATTCAACGTTTGGAATAAACTCAAATTCATTTTCGATTTATCTTTTGTAATGTATGTCTTATGGCTAGCAATATATATGACTATATAGAATATATTAAACATAAAATACATAAGTATATAACAATAAATATCCATATAGAGCCAATATTACAAAGCAGTCTCTTGTGGATATTTTATATAACTTTATTTTTATCTTATAATAAACTCACAAAACAAATATATTGGGTGGGATTTTTGTGATCGGGAGAATTAAAACCCTTAAATTAATTTGCACTCTTTATTACCCATTTTGCTAATAACTTTTCCTTATGTGTGACATTAATATAGAATACACACAACCAATGTAGATAACGCACAAGCCAGACTGTACACACACCTTCGATCCTTAGGTCCCAGCAAATTTTACTGTCTAATCTTGTTACAGCTACGTCGAGCTTTTCTTTCCGCGAAAGAATTTATTACCTATTCAAAGTCCGTCTCATAGGCAGCTTTATTTTCAATGGCTATGATCGCGAAATAAGATAGACGTTTATGTTGAACGCAGGTATGTTTTAATTATATTTAGTCTGCTGAAATTTCGCTCATAGCTTGCAGATATCGTCAGTAATGTGCAGTATATCCTTTAAACTATACTCATATTGGGAGCAGCTTCTTGCAAGTCATGTTTGCACATATGTTGCAACAGGTCTAATGCACTTACTTATCTTTTCGTTAATTCTGATTACAAGTGGAGCTTGCCTTTTAACCCTCAGGTGGGATCATTTGCCTAACAGGCAGACCCAGTTCTTATTATTGTCGCTAGGTGGCGTCCCCAAGCAATCCAGCTGGTCAGCCTCCCTCTCTGCTTCGGTGCGCTTCCAACCTTCAAGGAGGGAGGGTCATCTCGGCCGTAGCGTACGAATCGTTCAGGTAAGCTCCTTTTTTCGGAAACATGCTCTGCCTCAGAGGCAGATATTCCCACTATAATGTGCTTTGATGTCTGCCTCCCAGACAGATATTCCCATAGATGCATGTTTTAATATCTGCTTCTCTGACAGGTGTTCCTACTAAGGTGTGTTTTCATATCTGCCTCTCATGCAGATATTCTCACGTATGCGTGTTTTAATATCTGCTTTTCAGGCAGATATGCTACTATTTTGACCATAATTGTAAGGATACATTTTTGTTTTTAATGTTTACCCTTTTCACATTTTTTTCCGTTTGTTTTGTAGATATGGCTGCAAAACTCCCTTCATATGTTTCAAACCGGACAAAGAGAATCTTGGAGCTGGCTACTGCGAATTCCAGTGATTCAGACGACGACGTTTCTTCTGGAGAGTCATACGTACCCTCAGAAACAGAATTCCTATCAGGCAGTGAATATGACTCGGATTCTGAAATTGAATGTCTCGAGGAGATTGAAGACGATCAACAAACCACCAATGATAACGGTAATGTTCATACTCTTTCAAGTGCAAGCACATATGATGTTGAAACTCTAGAGGATGACGACATGGCGGATGCTGATGAAGAAGAACCTGAAGTAACTTACTATGGAAAGAAAAATTACTTTGAGTGGAAATCAAAGCCAGCAAGCTCTGCATCACAGGCACCCAAGCGTAACATTATCAAAGTTAGACTTGCCAAGCTGCAGGGCCCTGCTCTGACTCTAGGACACAATCCAACTCTGGAAGAAGTTTGGCGACTTCTGTTTTCCAAGGAGATGATGGAAAATATTGTGATAGATTAAAAGATTAGATAAAAGTGATAGATTGGAGAAACGTAAAGCTTGTAGATATTGCCCTTACCAAAAAAAGCGAGCAACCAATTACAAGTGCATCGAGTATGACACACAAACCTGCTTTGAATGCTCCAAAAAAAATTACAATGAATGTGTAAAAAATGCACTTTAATTTGTACAGCAATAAGTGTAGAAAATAAGTAATCTACAATGTGATCTCATTATGCTCCTACATAATTTTCCTACTTTTTCTCTCATTTGGGTTCAATTTTCATTTAATTCATTTTCCTTTATTTTATTTTATTTATTTTTCTTGGTGTATTTTAAAAACTATGTACCTATTTTAATTTGTTCATTAGTACTTATATAAGACTGAATAATGAGGCTGATAATAAAACTTTTTCACGCTAAAATAATTTTTCTGTGTTGATTTTAAGAAATATTTTAAAGAAATTTTAAGAAATGTTTATTAAAAAAAAAACTTGAAGAAATTTTATGTATATCTATACATTCTTTAAATAAAGTAAGTAAAAAAAAACATATTGTGAGAAATGTATTGATTCCCATGTACGTAATTGAACCTATTTGGTAATATCTGCCTCTGAGGTAGATGATCCCACTGAAAGGTAGAAAACCAATGATTCCACCTGAGGGTTAAATACAGAGAGTTCCTGACAGAAATTAACAGCGTTTAAGTCTCTGGAATATTTTTGGGCTAGATCGGTTTAATAAGTTTCTGCAGATCTTCACTGGATATATTTACAAACGCGTGGCTACGGAGGAAGGCGAAATTTTCATTCAGGTTCTTCCCGATTTCTACCCTTCTTTAGTATCAGTAAAATAGTTTTAAAAGGCTCATAATGTTTTTAAGATAAGATATATTGTGGTTAAACAACATAACCTTATCAAGGGCTGCAATTAATAAAAAAATCTGCTGATTATATCATTATATTTATTGTTATAGATTATGGGCACTGTATTTATTTCATAAGAAAACTAGATACAACTAATACCAAACAGCATGATAGTTGTTAAGCGATATTTTATTGTTCCGTAAATATAGATTATTAAATAACTATCTTGCTATCTAATATAAAACTCCAGACTATTGTCTTCACCTTACAACAGTACTGCAATACATCTTCTTAGAGTTTCTGATGTCCTGTTAATTATAAATCAGTGCAAAGCTCCAAGTGTGGTGTAATATGAACCAGTATCGGCAGCGGACGAATGAATAATAGTTGGGAGAAGGGAGAGATCTTTTGTTGCATACATTGCATTGCGGATTCTGCAATTTCTGATATCCTGTTAGCGGCAAATCTGTACTAACCTTTAAGTGTGGGGTAAATATGGACCAAGTCAGTCAGTCAGTCATAGAGAGAGAAATATGGCTTAGTTCATTTTACCGAACTAATTCTGTCGCTCTCATTCACTTGACTGAATCATTCAATTGAACGATTCATTTGATTCAGTTATTTGAGTTTGTCGGGGAATTTGTTTATAGTCTTTTAGGTTTACCAGTCAGCATCGATCATCGCTGTTTGGGGAAAACTCATTTTTTAATGTTAAAGCAAATACACGGAGATTAATTTCAATAACAAACAGTAGATTTGGGTATAAGTTCATAGAAATAAAGCAAACAATAGATTTTAACAAAATAAGAGAATTAATAATAGATAAGAATATATTAGCGTACCTATAATAATTATTATTTGTACATATCTTGGTACATAAAAAAGTCAAATTGCTAAAGAATACACACATACACAAACAGAGCTGCTATATGCCCTAGTGAATAAGAATATTTTTATGTTTGGTTTAAGACTATAGAAAAGAGAAAAGAGATGTTGATTTATAATAAAAATTATTTTTTTATGTGAAGTGCAATATATTCAATAACATTTAACCCATAATATTTACAAAACAAAAGAAAAAACAATTTCGGCACTCTGCATACATGCAGAGTGCACTAATGAACACATCGGTAACTATAAATAATGTTATTTACATTTAAAACGCCCGCCTGCTTATAGACATATACCACTAATTGTACCGATAGCGACCGACCTTCGACGAAGTTGAGCGTTCGCGTCTAGGTAGTCGCATTCAATACTTCAAAATATAATTCAATTAATTCATTGACTCTGTCGACCTATTACCGTATTATGAATACAAACACTGAATTACAAGACTAATTGGAATTAGTTTTAGATTCGGTGCAGATTTTCTCTTTTTCGCTTGGTTTTAGTTCGCAAGTGAATGATCCTTTCATATTTGACTGAATGATTCATTTCATTCAGTGATGAGAATAGCTCAATTGAACTAGTTCGTTCGCGAACTACCCACCTCTAGTCAGTCACTCGCTCACTGATGATGTAGATAATCAGTCTTACGAATAAAATAAATATTTTGTGTATATTTATGTATATATATATATATATATATATATATATATATATATATATATATATATATATATATATATATATATATATATATATATATATTTATGTATATATAATAGTGACTGGTAGCGTATAAAAAGAAGGCAGCTGTCTTGAATTGCTTGGAAATCCTCTGGAAATTATGATTCCCTGTTAAAAATAAATCACTACAAATTTGTAAGTGTGGAGAAATACCGACTGGATCCAGACCGACATTTTTATGCATAATTTTTAGGGAGTGGAGGTTTTAAATAGCCACTGCATAGAAATGAATCGACGAAAAAACTAACCAGCTATTCAAATTACATGGTAAAACCCTCTTAAAATAAATATATGTCAAAACTACATAGAACTATTCATTCATGTACAGTAGCGTCAAGTATGAAAAAAGTTATAATTAGTAAAGAAAAAGAAACGAAAAAAATTAATGTATTTACGCTTTGTAGGAGTAGGAAGTTTTTAAAATTTGTCCATATTATTCAATGAATTCATGTAAAAAAAATATTCACACGTAGAGGTACGGTTAGATACTATTAGCGATACAATTCAGTTTCTACAACGCAAAACTAATAGATGTACGTAGACTGCTTACAAATTATCTCATAATAGGAAAAGCTATGAATTTTTCCATTTTTTGCCTGAAATTTTGATATAATTGCATGAATAAACTGATTTGAACATTGTTACAATTCAACTTAAAGTAAACATTTTACTTCAATCTTAAATAGTGAATAATAAATAACATGGCTTAGTTGTTATTGAACTACTTTATAATAATATTCTAATGATTTGATTTTATTCGTGATTTTATTCATAAGAAATGGTGTTAAGTCCTATTGCATTTTTATGCATTTTGATGCTATTTTTACTTCTTAATGTCTCCAATTTTATATTTATACGCTTATAAGATAAATTTACAGACGCAGATCAAGGACAATGAAATTCGATAATCTATAACAGTAATTAGATGCGCATAGACTATTAATTCATATATTAAAGCTTATCAAAATATTGTCTAAGATACATGTATTGTACTTTGTATTGCACTATACAATATAAAGGTGGTATATTTTGATGATCCCCAAGTTTTCGTCGAAATGCTCAGAAATGTCTTCCGAAATAAATCAAAGATGTAGAGGCTGCAGATACTTTTATAAAAGGTATGTATCTGACTTATTTCAACGTACCTTAATAATGTTAAGAGACAATAATATTACTTTTTCCAATTATTTACCTGAATATTTACCTTCAATTTACGATGCTCTCACACTGATATAGGCCTTCATTTTCCGCAGTATTTAAAATTTTCTTTTCAGTAACTTTCTTCGTAGTATAAAAATTGCAAAAAAATTATTTTTTGCAAAATATTGTTTTCGCAGCATCGACTTCTTAGTCACTAGTTGCATCGTACGCTATTGCACCAAATACAATTTTTTCACGTGACTTCGATGTCATACTATACCAATCAGTATAAATAATATCGTCAATAAGTGCATAAAATTTTACAAAATTTATTTATATTTTTTAGATATTTTAATGCCTTTTCAAGGTAGGGACATACTAAGGCATGAGCGAATATTCTCTGGAATTTGTAATTGCCGGTGATGATGATTGTAGTTCAGACACAATATGTTTAATTGTTAAGTATTTATTACAACTGATATGTAAAGGTTGTTAACTTGTTGTTGACTTATTGGTTGTTGGTTGACTGATTGGTTGTTGCTGATCCATCAATAAGTGAATATGTGTAAAATTTTTGTATGTCCAATTCTTAACATTGAAAGTACGGTCTATTCTCCTCCTTAAGTACAAGTAATAACAAAGGTAATTTCCGTTTGTAAAGTTTAGGCTTTACTTCTTTTAGTATCCAAACTCCTGCATCCCACTCGTTTTCACATAATTTCGTAATTCTTCCCTTGAATTATGTCTTATATTAAGATGCACTGTGATATTATCTTGTATATTTAATGCTGCTTATTTCGCAGCTCTATCTGCCAACTCATTGCCATAAATGCCTACATGACCAGGAGGTCAAGATGAAAGTAAAAAATTTTCACCAATTTAACTAACCACGGTGTCAAGGACAGGTTATTTTCTATTAAAGTATCACATATATAGATATTAGCTAGGATTTGCAGAGTGCCAAGGGAGTCAGTGCAAATAAGTACATCCTCTCGTAAATTAATTTCAGTATACCGCAAAGCCTGTCATATTGCACAAAGTTCAGCACTGTATAGGTCGTTAAAAATAGGAACAAGTCTCAAACCTGCGATATGGGACCGCCCAAGAGGTGCGCAGTAAATAGCCTTTTTCTTTAGGGGACGTAGCCAGTGCTTGCGCGAGCCGGACAAGTGGCCCCTCTGATCTGTATCCCACCTACCTCGGAACCGCTCACGCTTCTCATCAAAGTAGGAGTCAATCATTCTTTAGATGTTGTAGTTTTCTTCCATTGCCTTACGTCCCCCGTCCGTCGAAGCGATTAGGAGTTCGGGCCTAGCTTCCTCTCTCCTTCCTCATTATATTAGCTATGATTCTCTCCGCAAGCATCCAGACATTCACACTTTTCACCATCCCACTCACCAATTCCCTCATGCTTTCATGCCGACCCACTCCTAACACATATTCTTCCCTCTCATTCGACCACCTCGGGCATCTGAGCAACGTATGCTCGGGGTTGTCCCTTTCTCCACAGTATACACAGTCATCCCCATCCACCTTCTCTATCCCACGCAAGTACTCCCCGAAACATCCATGGCCCGATAGCACCTGCGTGAGATGGTATCCTATCTCCCCGTGTTTTCCTTCAACCCATGGCCAAACGGTTGGGATAATAGAGCTAGTTCATGCCGCGCATGTCTCTGCATCCCACCGCCCCTGCCATCTCATCCACAGCCTCTCCCTAGCGTCCCGCCTCTCAGACCCCCGGTACACCTCTCGCGAGAATATCTCTCTCACCGTCCTATATGCACTCGCCACACGCAACACCGCCCTTCTCTGCATACTACCAACCATCCAAACTGTCAACCCAAACGAGAGCGGCATACAATAGGATAGACTGTGCCGCTCCCGCAAGGACCCTCCTCTTGGCCGCTCTGGGACCCCTCACGACCCTCACGTTGGGCATAAGTCGCCCCAGAGCCTCCACTGTCCTCCCGACCTTTACCATTACATTTTTTAGGTGAAGTCTGAAATGCCGTCCCGGGTCCAACTACACCCCTAGATACTTCAGTGCTCTTCCTGGTTCGATTGCAGCTTGTCCTACTCGAAATTCAATGAGCTGTGGTTTTCTCCGTGAGGTGAGGAGGATGGCCTCCGTTTCTTCACTACCAGTCTTAGCTTCCTTCTCCCCATCCACCTCCTAGTTCTCTCAATGGCAAGGTTGTCATCCTCCCTGACAATAAATAGCCTGGTCTTTACTCAGTCGAATTGAGATCTTTGCAGAATTAATATCTATGAATATATGTTGAATGTGAATGTACACAGACTTCGATCTGTTGGCGCCTCACGTGCATCCTTTTCCCTCCGAATGCTGCCTCACTCTTTCTTCTACGCATACATAGGGAATTTTGCACTTTTTCCTATTCTTGATAAGCTGTATATGCTAGCCGACTTTGACAATATCCAACTATATGCAGCATTTCCGTCTGAAAACGCACTGCCTACATTACTAGTTAATTTAGATCCATATGTCAATAACTTTTGATATCCTTGAAATGAGTTTATTATACTGTAGAAGTTCGATCGTGGTACTTGGCTGTTGGTCTTACTTTTCTCGAATGTTCACGTTTTAAAATAATATTAGGAGGTAGAGCACGCCACAATTGTCCCATATCATGTGTGACTAGACGGGTGGGTTTACCGATGCATGGCGCGCGACTCTATAGAAGCTCTAAAAAGAAGGCGCTTACAATATACATCTATTGAGATAATATAAATAATGTGTTGCCTTTAAAACTTCGCAGTTTCGTAGAACTCAGCTTTCTTTAGCGGTTTATATAGAGCCGTGCGCTATGCATCGGTAAACCCACCTGTCGAGTCGCACATGAAATGGGACAATTGTGGCGTGCTCTATTAGGAGGTTCTATTTTCCATGGTGAAATTTCGTACTGACTAATTTTGTATGTAGATGGAAAGCTTTCCTGAAATGTTTTAATATTATCTTGTTATTTTACATTTAGGTGAAATCCGAAATGCCGTCCCGGGTCCAACTTCACCCCTAGATACTTCAGTGCTCTTCCTGGTTCGATTGCAGCTTGTCCTACTCGAAATTCAATGAGCTGTGGTTTTCTCCGTGAGGTGAGGAGGATGGCCTCCGTTTCTTCACTAGCCAGTCTTAGCTTCCTTCTCCCCATCCACCTCCTAGTTCTCTCAATGGCAAGGTTTATACTTATGTACTTATGTATGTATATACTTGTCATTTTATTATTATTATGTTACCTCCTACTGATCAAATTATACTTCATCGAATATAAGGTTGTGATTTGCATGAGTTGGTTGTGCCAATGGTACCTAGCTTAATCACAACCGAAATGACATCCGTGCAAATGTAAAATTTGAGAAGTGCGCTCATATTATAAATAAATGTTTTTAATTTGGTATAATGTTCCTAGTTCACTAGTAACTTAATGTCAATATGTACAATAAGATATATTTATAGAAATAAAATAATAAAAGAAATATAACGAATCATACCCTAGGTATATCGAAAATATGCGTCTAGATTATATACTCTTTAGTTCATTAAGACATCACTACTATAACTACATCAGTGAACCAGAATAATTATTGTAAGAGCATGGTTGTAAATTTGACAAAAATTAGACATATAAATTTCTATGTATACTTACTAAATGAAAATACATCTCTTTTATAACGTATTTTCTACATTTTGTATACGCATCAATAACTATTGTTGGAATAAATGAAGGCTTAATATATACATTATTACTTTTCCGCACTCGACTATAAGCGGAAATGTAATGTAATCGTGTAAAAAAAAAGTGAAAAAACAAAACTTTTTTTTGAGTTTATTTTTCGTTTTTCGGCCTAAAAACCACAAAAAAATGGTTTTTAAAAATTTTTTGCTCTGTGTGTGTCGTCGTTGTCGTCGGCATTTATTCTTGTTAGCACGATAACGCAACTAAATCGTGTCGGATCGATCGGGTTTTGACTGATTCTGATCGGGGACGTCTGCCAGACGACACCTATTGATTTTGAGGTGGATAGTACACACCACCCCCTCCCTTGGGTACTGTTTGAGAATTTTTTTTTTTAGCACGATAACTCAACTAAATCGGGTGATCGATTGAATTTTGACTAATTCTAATTAGGGACATCTACCAGACAACATCTATTGATTTTAAGGTGGATAGGACACACCCCACCCTGTTCATGGGTCATGAGAAAGCACGAGGGTGAACTATTTGAAAATAGTAAAACTGTCGCATAAAACACATATTCTATATTTATGTGTTCATTTAATTTTTCTCGGCCACTCAATTTCGATATAGAGTTGTTCTACGTGCGGCAAAGTCCGTTTTAAGGCTTTAAAACTATTTATTTTTAAATGAATTACATTAAATAAACATGTGATAGAATATATTTTCAATCAGTTGTTTTGCAATATGGAGTGTTTCTCTATCGAATCTTACTACATCCTCCTACACAATATGGGTTCCTATTAAGTTAGTATCAGCGATGAGTTCTAAGTGTGGGGTATGGGGACACTACCTGTGTCATGTATGTATAAAATCGATCAACTGTAAATAAGATTAATTGATCATGTCCCAATTTAGAAAATAAAAGAGTGGAAAATTAGTAGCAAAGCAACGCAGTAAAATTAGAAAATAGTTCCATATTAAATTATTTAGATCATTAAAATATATTTATATAAATCATTTACATACACTTGAAGATTTCTAAAATGTAATTAATTCGTACCTAAATTAGAGATACAGTAAATTAATATGTTTGAAATAATTTAGAAAGACCAGTCAATACAACTCTGTTCATTAAATGAAAGTAGAAATTTTAAACATTTAATTGAAAGAAATGTTGATGTTGCCATTTATGTTGTTCCTAAATGTATTGTTAATAGAAATATCATATTTTGCGTTATCATTTTTGAATTTATTTATCATGAAAATGATTTATCATGAAAAATAATTAGCGAAATGCGTAGGTTAGCACAAGATAGGCGAAGCTGAAGGTTAGCGTCCAACCAGTCTTAGGACTGATGACCTCATGATGATGATGAAATTGTTAGTAAGCACTTAATAACAAATCTGTTAATGAGCACTTTGTTAAAATATTTTTTATAATTTACTTAATTAGCAATAATGCAATAAATTATATACGCTAATTTGTTGTCTTCTGAGCAAAGCTATGGTCACGTGATAAGGTCTCCTCTAAGCACGAGTACTTATTCCTAATCTTTCAAGTCATCTGGCCAGTTTCTTTTCAGTATTCTAATGGTGGTAGGGTGTTAGAGTAGCGGATGTAATAGGGTGTTAGGATGGTCTTCTAATTTATCGTGGTATTTTATGCTAAAGGTCTTGATTACGTCTTTAACGAAGGACACTCTTAAATTACTGTGTAAGGTGTTATTTGTGACATACCAAGGTGCGTCAGTTATTATTCTCAATATTTTCGGTTTGCTCCTTTGTATAATGGCAAGATTCAACTTGCTGGCACATCCCAAATTTATATGCCGTACGTCCATATTGGCTTGATGATAGTTTTATATATTAGCAAATTATTCGCCGTCGATAGTTTGGACTTTCTCCCAATTAGCTAGTATAATTTCTTAACATTTAATTCTATCTGCTTCTTTCTTGTTATGTGTTGTTTCCAGGTGAGCTTGTTGTCCATGTGTATGTTACAAATATTTGGACTTGTCGTACGAATTCCTATATTGCTTAAATTAAAGGAATTACAATCAATGCTGGATTTGCCAATAGACCATATAGATCACGGCCTAGGGGCGGCAGATTTCAAAGGGCGTTTACTCACTTTGGTAAGCGGTGGTAATTTCATGTGCGATAATGAACGTGATAATACTCAGACAAGTTACTTATAGATCGAGTTTTCTATGTATTAAATATTAAATGTTAAATCTCATTTGGATAATTGCTCTAAATCTAAAGATAAGGTTTTAAGGTCTCTTCTCGAGTTTATGACAGCAGAGCGAGAGAACTTTGGTTATTTCTAAGAAAGCGCAATTGAAATGAGTGCACTTAAGTAATGTCAGGGCAACATTAAGGGTTAATTAGAAGTAAGAGGCAATATAAGAAATAAAAATTGCAGACGAAATATCAAATGACGAAATTGAAACAACTTCCAGAGGTTCTTTCAGAGTAAACCTTTTTGATCATCCTTGATAGATTGGCTGAATTAGAGAAAAGGCATAATGAATATGTAAACATCAAAGACAAATTTTCATTTTTGACTAGAATGGGGGTGACCTTTCAATACAAAGTCACAGAAAAAACTCAATCTCTCGTGCAATATTATTCCTATTGGAGGACGATTTGGTTCAGGAACATGTACATTTTCAGTCACGTTTCTTCTAACAAGACTGCAGAGAGATCCTGAATCAATATCATTACTCAATCTCTCAACGTTTTTGAGAAACTAATCTCTGTGCAACGTTTACCCGAACCTGGATATAGCTCTTCGTATTGCGCTTTGCACTCCGTCCATAAATTGTTCTGGAGAAAGGAGCTTTTCTTGTTTAAAACGAGTGAAGAATTATCAGAAGTCTTTATTATCTCAAAAAGAAAACTAAACTATTTGGCTCTTCTATATATAGAGGCAGAGATATTGAATACCATGAACTATGGCAATATTATAGATGATTTCGTCAATAAAGAATCCCCTAGAAAATGTAATTCTTGTTTAATTTATATCTTTTATTTTATGACTAATTCATTCATTCATTTCACTTTTGAATACCTACCTAAACTACCCATTTGAATACGTAAAATTGTTTGTTACCTAATAAAGGCCTAGCTAAATAGATTTAAGGATAGACAGGAAGGAGGAAGGGGCGGCACAATGTGAAGTGGCCTACACTGAAAAAAAAAGTATAAATCCGGCGCTGGTTAAAATATAAAGTTAATTTTTGATATTCAATTTAGAAAAACCTTACTCAATACCTTAAAGAATTACAAATAGTGAAGAATAGTACACATTTAAAATACGCGTAATAAATTCCATTTCAAGTATCCACAGTCAAAGAGAAGTCAATTAATAACATCAAATATAAAATAACTTTTATGTGTCAACCGTAATCATTGTTACCAATTGTGTGTGACTTGAAGATATTGGTAGGTATCACAAAACACGTGAACGGTACCCAGAAGATTCTTAGGTAGCAGCACCTTCAGTCAACTTGGATTGTATACCTCGAACACTCTCTGTATATCTCTAATGATTGTATTTATTTTATTTCAAATTTTGCAGTTCTTCACCTATTATTATTTCTTAAGTTTTTGTAACGCTACTTTGTACCTAGCCTTAAGATGCAAGGCAAGAAGTGTGTGTATTATAGATTGCTATAATATAATGTACATATATTTGTTTTAGAAAAAAAAAATATTTTTCAGTCATATTGCCTGGTGCCACTATCATTCCATCAAAATATTATCATGTAAATTAGTTACTTACAATTCCTTTGTAATGCCGCATTTTGTTATGTTAAGTTTTGATCATGTACGTATGTAATTACTCACATACATAATCAAATTTTTTAACATTAATTATAAACTGACTAGATATGTTCGTATCTAGTCAGTTTAATGCATCTATGTATTTTTAATAGAACTGAAAATAATAGTCTTAATTGGTGATGTCATGCAAAAATTAAAGTAGGTCTCTTAAAGAGAACACCTTGTATATTTCCAAATTTTCTTTTTCCCTTAATTGCAAACACGAGTATATTAGCGTGTAGTAGTACTTTTGTAAGTGATTAGATCTCGCTGTAATATTTGTGATATATCACTTATATCATACATTAAATATGTTCCAAATGTTCTGAAACACCCTTAATCTCCCCATACCCCACTCCCTTTTTTTCTTTTATAGTGTTTTAAATTTTGATGAAACCTTAACTATAAAAACATCCTGGTCACGGTATCAGTGTAACACTCCATACTCTTTCATATTTTATTTTCTATGAACCCCAAAACTGAAAAATGTCCTCATGCGAGAATTTTCTATCCTCAAGGGTTATATTGTATCACACCTGCACAATACGATACCAACGAACCCCTGCTACCACTATTTGACCCTTCCCAAGAGAGTGGACATGCAAGTCCGAAGATTTGGAGTAATCGTCAGATTTTGCTTAGTGGTAGGAACGTTGCTGCATTGTGTCTTTTATTCCCCAAACTCTTTATATAATGTTTGGTATTAATTGTTTTACTTTTCTCATTTATGATCTGCTCTGGTTAATTTTATTTAAGATTTCATTTATCTGAGTTTAAGTCGAATTTGCTTTATTTCGTTTAGTACTTGAAGGGAGCAATAAAAGGGAAACTCGAGATCCACGTTAATTTACATTTATTATCCAAACCGGACTGAGTGAACCCGTACTGTGGTTTGGATGGTCGGAATCATTTAAGTAATCAACTTAACGTTTGTATTGACAATGGGGAGTGACCTATATCATGGCCAGGAAGCAATTCCGATTTATCACTGAAAGATATTTCTGCGAGAGTTTTTAAATAAAGTTAATACTAATTGTAAACAGTTGTACAAAACGCTGAAATTATTTGAAATACATTTATTAATGAAATTAGAATAATAATAGCACTGTTCCAGAGAGTTCAGTCAATATAAGTTAAATATGCATATGAACTTTGTGTTTTGAATAATATAGGCCATTTTTGACAATGATTTGAGTCTATGAACCACATGCCTCTTACTAACGTACTTCTTCTCGTTAACAATAATGAGAACAATTATTATTACATTGACTTTATTTTTTGTACATTTGTTATGGCCATGAGGTACTTCGAAACTTAGCCCTGAAAGAGATGCTGGTTGCCTATACCTCATATCAAAATATCAAATGACATTAAATATGATTTTTTCTATTCCGTCTTGTAAAGAATCCAAATGTTATCCCTCTATTTTATAAATTAAAAAATATATATGAATAGGTTATAAAAAATATTTTCTTATCTCACCCAGATTTTGGACTTTTGGGATAATGAGGAAAAACACCAAATTACAGTTGTGAGTGAGTAAACCAACCTTTCGGGGTTAGCGATCCACGTTACCCAACATTACAGAGGTTCGAAATGATTCTGCGTTATCAGGATACCAGAAGCTACAAACGGGACCAGGTCATTTGTATGGAATAATCCTTTCGACACAAAGTTAAATTACAAAGTACAAAATATTAGTATCTATTTTAAGACGAAAACAGTCGACGAAAACACTATCCAATTTCGAATTGAAAAAATACTCTAGGATTATGTTATGTTCCCCAGGAAAAATTTATACTGAAAAGTAAATGAGGATCAACTTGTTTGTCCAATGCATTAATTTTTGTTCAGAATGGTAATAAAATTTTCCTCCGTTTAATAAAAACTCTATGAGAAATGATTACGTAATTTTCAATTATATTAAAACTAATTGAGGTCTTATAATTCGCATAAGCAGTTTATCATCCCATTTCGCCTCTAATTTCTGGAAACCTGTCAATTCAGCATCGTGTAGAACCTCTAAACGTGGAGTAATATGGCCCATGACTACTTTTACGAGGGATAAACAGACAGAGAGTTACGAATACTGTGAATATAAACTACAAATGTTTTCTGGACCATGTGCATGACAATCATTTTTTAAATTCAACACACACTTGTTGAATACTTTGCATAGACAGATAAACAGATCGATATCAAAATTATACGTCACATGAATGAGTAGAAAAAATTAAAACATTTATTTTTTTTAAATTACATAAATGGTAATTATAATTTGCATTTCCTATTTGTAAATAATATAGTTAAAGGAATTAATTAAACACCTAAATTATCCTAAACGTTCTATAAAAACTATGAGTAATAAGATTTATAACATTAAATTTGAAACTACTGATACTTTACAACAAACACATCTATCTGCATGTGAACTGCTGTAAGAAAGAATATTTATATATGTCTACATACTATATATACTCTTTATGTTTTTTTACCCCTAGCGTTCTCCTTTCTCCCTATTTTTCTTTGTCCTTTATTTATATCATATATTATTGAAAACCTAACCTTAACCTAACACTATCTGTTTAAAACAAATTAGGTACCACAAAGTTTACAGGTAATTTCTGTCTTATCCTATTGCAATTATTGTGCTGGGGTTTCGTCTTGCAAATTTCTTCTAAAATGAAAGTTATTTGACAAATATACAGGCATTTTGAAAGGAACATTTAGAAAAGAACGTGACTGTATTTAGAAAAAATTAATATGGAGTATTTAAAAAAAGTATGACGGCATTTAGAAAAAAAAACATGGTTTTGAGGAATAATAATTACGTTATCTGATCGAAATAATAACATAATTATGCCCAAAAAATACTATATAATAAATTTGTCGTAAGAACACATGTTCAAAAGAAATTAAAGGATTATAATTAAAATATTTACATATAGCGGTTATACAAGAACCAATTCGTGGACTGGAAGGGTTAATTAGTGGATTAGGATATAGACAATTCGTATTAGACAATTCATTTCTTAGACCTTGCCGAGGAGAATATTATATTCTTCTGTAAAACTGAAACCTTTAATATATCAAATGTCCAGAAGAATAATTTAAATAACCTAATTATAACTTTCAATTTTACAAGGGATTATTGTTTAATAAAAAATGTGTCTAATATTTCGTATTGAATTTTCGCACAATGGAATGAAATAAAAACTATTGAATATTGAACACAATAATGTGTAGCCACTAACCTATTTGCTATATAAATATGTAAGACTGTTATATTTGTATTTCTTAACAGGAGTATCCAAAGAACCACCACTTATTTATTGCCACAGTATTAGTTTGACAAAATATGCGAAAATGTGTTTTCATGAAAAAAACAAACACTTCAAAATAATTTAATAACAATTTATACGTTTAATGAGTTCATTTTTATAACCATCAAAACTTTCTTATACACATTTTTGGTCAATATTAATCTATTAAGAATTTGGTTTCGATTAGTTTTCTGTTTCAATATTACAATAATTACATTATTAGTTTGGACAAAGTACAAGTACAAAGAACTATTAATATTTAAGACATGCTTACTTCAAGATATGAAGATTAGCCATATGATCACACTAAGTAACAAAGATTTCACATATTGCATTTAATTAATACTTACAAAGTGTCACATAGGATGTAGGTACATAGTAATATTGCTTGCACTAATTAATATTTTTTAATTAAACAGTTTATCCCATTTCCTCTTTAATTTCTGGTAGCCTGTTAATTCAGAATCTTATAGAACCTTTAACCGTGGTGTAAATATGGCCCATAGCTAGAAAGAACTAACTGTACCAAACCATAAATAGGTAACGAACGGTAGGATGAATAACAGCTGTAAAACTTGAAAGTGCTCCAGGCATGAAAAATTGTTTCTAAGTTCAAATTAAAATATTTCAATATTTTCCACAAATATTAAAAGTCCTGAGGTCAACCAACACAAGTATATTATCAAAACTACGTATCAAATAGTTGAGTGGAAAGAAAGGTTCACTCTATTGGGTGTTCGGTTTTTAAGAAAGTTATTAAATGTCTTCACACCACCTTGTACAAGGATTATAAACAAATGAACTGTATGTAATTAACACTACAAATGAAAAATAATATTAACCTAGAATATTTATTATAAATCGTTACATACAATAATGCTCTTTTGTAACTAATACTATTTTTAAGAATGAAGATAAAAAAATTCTATGTAAAAAAATTTTGAATTATTGAGGAGTTCTTCCATTATTGAAGGTTCCAAAAAAAATGTCAATACGATTTTCTTTATATTGTAACCCCCAAGTGTTGTAGTTCATTCATTTTTGAGAGACTTAACATTCATTTATAATTCAAATCATAATGAATACATTTTACTCTGACACTGGCTTTGAGATATAAGAATATATAGATCTACGAGTATACTGTATATGATATATTTTGCTAGTATTAGTCTGTACTAACTACAGGAACACTGAACATACAATTTTATGTTTAAATACCTACCTCCTCGAGTTTCTTATTGCTTATTAAAGAAATATCAATTCAGACCTCGCTGTGGGGCAATTGTGAGCAGGGCGAGATGAAAAAATATGCAGAAACGACAGAAAACACACGCAATCAATTTATAAACTTGCAGTATCTGCGTCAAGACTTTTTCGTCATCTATCTTTCTTCGTATGCAAATGTCATGCCACAAAATAAATGATGGCATGACATTTCATACCATTTATTTATGATATTTATGGATGCATGAGTACACTATGTTCTCCATTTCTTAAATAAAATAATGAAAATAGTATGTAATTGTAATAAGAGCTAATAAATGCCAGTTGGATTTTTTTTGTCATGATAATCTCCATGAAAATGAATGAATGTATCTTATTATGTACCATTAATAGTTTATTATCTCCTAATACAGGAGTATCAGATCGGACCTCAAAGTGTGGGGTAACTGTGGACACCAACCAAACAGAATTCAAGTAATATTTATATATACGTACGTATGTATACATACCTGTATATACACACACGAACTAATTTACAGTTAGGTATTATTTATTATTCGTGAGGTGAGAACCATAAGGTTCCAAGCGCCAAAAATAAAATTTTTGAGGAGAGCAAATTTAAAATTTGGATGAATATGCTGAATGAGTCGCATTAGTAAGGCTAACTGTTCTAACTAACTAATAACTCTAAAGTATACTTTGGAGAGGTGTTGATGGCAATAAAGTTTTAACTCACACCCATGTGTTTTTTTAATTATACAAAAAATATTTCAAAATAGTGTTACAATGCACTTAGAACCTTGTGCCTCTGTACTTTTTGGAACTTAGAAATTTAAGTTAAATTTTGAAAATGTAAGTTTCTTAAGATTGTAAACCTAACACATATTTTTCATAAAAAGGAATGCGACTAGTGGAGTATAACTTTTATGAATTAATATAGAAAGAATTATAATTCAGGTTACACAATTTATTCAAATATTTTAAGATCTTAAAAGTAGTGACAAAACTTAAAACAGGATAACAATATCTTACATTATTTATTCTTAAACTCAGAAATTAATGCAGCCTCTCCTCAACTCTCTGTCTTCAAGTGGCATGTAACTATATGAATACTCAATATGCTAAATCTTATTGTAAATCAGTAATTGATTGTATTTTATACAGTTTTGGTTAGTAGATTACCGGGGGAGCGGTAGTATCTCGGCCTCTTTTCTTAGTAACTGTAGTTTTTATAAAATCAAAGTTATTACCATCAACTTTATATTCGACACAAAATGGCTGACCCTGATGAAATTTCAACTAGCATACTTTAGAGAAGGGAACGTTATTGTAATTGTATACAGAGGCACTTATTTTATAAACCATAAAGTATTGTGTACGCATATTGATCATTGCAAACGGGTGTTTTCTATCCACTCGTTTCAAAAGTCTTAGAAATGAGATAGATGACCGTACGTCTTGCACCATATATTTTAATCTTGAATTGGTTCATACATTTGTATTAGACCTCCACTGTCTACCGTCTGGCGTATTGTATCGCACCAAGTTATTTTCGTTTATGTAAGACGTCTGTTTATCATAGTCCACTCTAAATATCAATTGTGTTGAAGCAAATTGAGCCTGTTGCTTTTACAATATGTTCTCCGTATCGTGAGTTGGTTCAGTAGATTGTTTTCGTTTAACTAAATCTCGCTTTGTATTATTTAAAATAAAATGATATTTCCCATTTTGGTCCAAAGTATAGTAACTGCGTTTAATATCCATTCTCATATCCATATCAACTTTCTTTATACACTGATATCTGCATTTTTCGTTACAGTAGTTTTCTTCTTTAATTTTTCTAGCAGAAACAACATGACATCTACTATTTAAGTACCCTTCGCCCCTTTGGTATTTTTGCTTCCTCTTATTTTTTCCAGTGTTGACGATTTCTAGTTCTCTTGCGAGTTCTTTTTTCTTCTATTGGTGTGTTTTCACTAATATCAGTATCAAGTGAAAAGGACGGCATTTATTGTCTCATTAAAACATTTATTTTTAGTTGTTCTCTCTAAATTTCTATTAAAATTAAATTATTTGTAATTACTTAATTACAAGACATACAGCATTATGACTGCCTCATTCAGAGATTTTTTATGTGAATGAGAACTTTCGCCGATTTCAGGGAAAACTCTAAAAAATATATTAAGAACAATCCGTAGCTGAATATAATCATTTTTCTATAGATTTAAACATTTTAACGACTTTTTTGGATCGGTGACGGTGGCTGTTCGTCACCACTTATATAGTATCTTGAATAAAAAGTTAGGTTAGAAACTAATTTAATCTATAATTTTTATATTAAGATACTCTTATATATAAATTATAGAGCTTTCAAAATCTTCAAAATAATCTTCAGAATCAAAATTTATTGTTGTAATACAAAAGAATTGCACTTGAAGGTTTACAAAACTTTAAAATTTTAATATTTATTTGTATTTGGAACCTTGTGGTTCTGTACTAAACATGATAAGGATTTAGAACTATGTTACTCGAGGAGTTATACTGCCATCGTTAGACGAAAAGCCAAAATTTGTATGCCAAACTGTGAAGAATTCTACGGGAAATTTCTTGTAATACTAAATGCATTTTTGAAGAGGTTGGCGCTTGGAACCTTCTGGTACTCATCTCGCGATATATAAAAAAGCAACATGAGTTTTGACAATGAATTTTGTATTATTGTACGTTTTACAGATTATACTAGTAACAATAGCAGATATATAAAGTTAAAGAGGATATAAATAAAATTTGGACTTGGGGAATAAAATAAATAATTCATTATCACATTAATATTAACAGAAAAATGTAGAAACAGTTTTTATTACTCAACGAGGACTCTCTTGGGGCTTTCATCATTATAAGAGAATACATTGATTAATTATTTGAATAAGTAAATCATTATTGACATTAGGGTTTCAATATTTCAGCAAACTAAATAAATTTGTTCAATATACCATACCACCTTAAATGCATTCATCTATTTAGAATACCTCCTACATATTTTTAAATCCTGTTAAAAGAAGAAAGTTCATATTTTAAAGCAGTTCGATTTATACAGCCAGAAGCTATACAGTGCTATTCAAAAGTCCCCTCCCCCCCTCTTATCTTTGGAACGATTATACATAAACTAGTGAAATTTGGTAACTGAATATTAAGGGTTGTAAACTTCCCTACTAGTGATGATATATGACGTATGCGTCAAAGATGACGTCACAAGGTCATTATGACCAATAATTTTAAATGAAACCCTATGGCAAGCGACACCTCTTTTAAAAGGTATCGAAAAAACCTATTCAATGATACTAATATTGTGTCTGTTTACGGCAGTTTTGACAACTGGCTTTCAAAAACCGCAAGGCTGTGTTAATAATAAAATTTAAAATTCAAGCTCCGCCACTGGATAGTTGGATAGTAAATAATCTGACGTTTTTGCAAGTCTCCCCAATTTGATGTTTTTTTAGCTGTCAAAGTTTTTATACATTTAATAATTTGTGTATTGTTGATCGAACGTTTAACTGTTTTAGTACCTTGTGGTAATTTTAAAATATTTGTACATTCAATAATTTGTTAAACTGTTGTGAGCTGAACGTTTAAGTGCTTCAAGAAGAGAAATGGTACGTGTTTTAGGTGATAAAGTAGCAGCGATCCTAATACTTGGTGAAACTGGAGAAAATATTCATGCAGGAGAACGCATTTTTAATGAAAGGTTTCCCGATCGCCCAGTTTCGAGGACTTATTTGAGAGAGCTTCTTCGTAAGTTTAAAACAACGGGTAGTATTAATGATGCAAAACGATCTGGCAGACCACAAATTTCTGATGAGAAAAAAATTGATATACTGGCAGAAGTAATAGTAAATCCTACTTCTTCAACAACTCAAGTTGCATCAACCTGTGAAGTCAGTCAAAGTACACTGCACAGGGTGTTGAAAAAAAACAAATTTCACCCATACAAATTAAAAATGGTTCATCAACTCTCAGATGACGATCCAGACCGAAGACTGCAATTTTGTGAAAATATAGAGACTAAAATTAACCAACAGCCAGACTATGTCAAAACAATTTGTTTTAGTGACGAAAGTACTTTCTATCTAAATGGAAATGTAAATACATAAGTAGGTACTGATTCTTGAATCTGTAATTAAAATTATTATCCAAGTTTACTGATTACTGATTTAATCCATCAAAACTACCATAAATACAAACAATATTAGTATCATTGAATACGTTTTTTCGATACCTTTTAAAAGAGGTGTCGCTTGCCATAGGGTTATATTTAAAATTTTTGGTCACAATGACCTTGTGGCGTCATCTTTGACGCATACGTCATCTATCATCACTAGTAGGGAAGTTTACAACCCTTAATATTCAGTTACCAAATTTCACTAGTTTATGTATAATCGTTAAAAAGATAAGAGGGGGGAGGGGACTTTTGAATAGCACTGTATGTATTACATGGAAAATATTCCCAAATGACTGTCATTGATGTCGATATAATTTCGCAGGAGTAAAACCAAAATACACGACACTATTTCTTATTATCTGTTGAAGTCATCAAAGACATGAAAATCATCCCTTAAGTCATGTATTATATTATATCTTTAAAACGATACAGGTCAAAAAAGTCGTAAAAATAAATGTTTTATTGTTTAGGAGTGCATACGTTACTATACACCCCTAAACTGTGATACATTTATTTTCTGCATAATAGGGTGGAGCGCCACAAATGAAAATCTTTATCCTATGTTAGCTAAGTATATATTAATGAGGGTGAATTAAAATGATAATCTGCGTAGATGAGAGCTTCCTAATTTAAGTATTAGTACCTGATCTTCTGTTTCCCTTGTATTGCGTTGTAAAATGCTAAGCCTCTCTAATACGTGGAACTTTTTTTTTACATTAAATTTAGTCAATTATGGTAATTTAACAAAAGATCCGAAAAGATGCATGCAATTGTTATGCACTTTTTTCGTGTCAGCCTCCTGACCCATATAAACATCATCATCATCATTAGGTCATCAGTCCTAAGACTGGTTGGACGCTAACCTCCAGCTTCTCCTATCTTGTGCTAACCTACGCATTTCGCTAATTGTGCTACAACCTACATCCCTTACTATTTGCGAGCAGTAGTCTAATCTCGGCCTACCTCTGCCTTTCTTCACTCCTAATATAAACATAGAATAGGAGATAAAATCTATCACTAAACTACTACTTCTATACGGGACAGTGATTTATTTATTTTTCTTTATTTGTCAGTTTTCTTTATTTGCATATTTTCGTTGGCAAGAAATTTTTTCAGTATTTCTGTAGTGCAATTATTTCCTAATTAATATCAATACATTTTGATAATATATGGCTCACAGTTACTGTTATTTACCTAATGTACATATTAATTATTAAAAACCATACAAACTATTATTATAAAAAAAATTGTTTATTTGATACTATGATTTTCTAAATTATTGAATCCATTAAAATTATATCAGCATTAGTAATAAAATTTTGTTATAAATATCACGTTTATTAAAATAGGGTCTTTTATATTACTGATTAACTTGACTTATTAGTTATATATGTATTTTCACAATTAGTGAATCACTACACTGTGAAAAATAAACATTCAGGAATTTAATTTTATATTGAACCCCTTTTCGTTTTATTAGCTGTACATATACGTTTTAAGATTCTGTAATAAACCAAGAGTCTATTCGGAGAACTACATATTATAAACAAATTTTATTATAAATACCACTTTTATTCAAATAGGGGTTTTTAAATTAGTTATCAATTAACTTGAGTTATTAGTTATATACAAGACATAGAAATACTTATTAACAACATTTATTTTATCTCTTGATCTATCGTTCAAATATCCCCATATTGTAGAAAGCATCAATATTCATGTAAAGATGGTGACGTTCCCCTTTTAAAATGCAGTATCGATACCACTCTGGATGTCACAAATACGCTAATTTAATTTTGATAAACATTGTACTTACACGTAATTCTTCATGAATGGCTATTAATGTTCTTTAAATGGAGGAAAACATTCTAACACCCTCTTATGTATAGGAAATTATTTCCACATATCTCGACCAAAATCCAAAATGATGCATAACATAATTATTTTCCCTAGTTTCCATTGGTCTTTATAACTTTCGAGATAGAGACACCACACTTCACTCCATAGTGGGCTGGAGGAGATGATAAAAGAAAATAAATGTCCTATAATTGGGTCTTAGTTCTAATAAATATGTAAGTTTTAAGAAAGATGTCAGATTTTAAAGTAAAAAATGCTTAGTCCAAAAATGTATACTAAACACATACCATAGAAAATTTTATAATGCTATGGCTTATTGGTTGACACGAAGTTCGATGTGAATTAGTTGAATGACATTATCTATGTAACTTTATTGTACGTACAACATATTTTAAGTTACGTACATAGTATTCTTCCATCGAGAATCACTATACCCATTTTTTTAATGGCATCGTCTGTAGTCGTAGTCTAAGTTTTATTAGTAACCGTATGTTATTATCTTGTACTTAATTGCATATCCAACTTTTTTGTTTAAAGCTTCCAAATCATACCAATTCCTCTTGTAAATTTTAAAGCTTTATTTATTTGGGTAAATTTGTTGGCCAGAAATTCTTTCAATATATCTGTAATACGATCGTTTCATGATTAGTATCAATACATTCTGATACCGTATATCTCACAGTTAGTGTTACGTAGTGTTACATATTCATTATTATAAACCATACAACCTATAAGAGTTAAAGAACACGGAAATACACAAATTGTATCATATATATTACTTTTACTGAAATAGAGCATTTTTATATTAGTTGGTGATTAATTTGAGGTATTAGTTATATAATATAGGATATAGAAATACTGATAAGAAAAAACACATAATTATTTCCAGATTTCCACCATTTATTTCTTGGGCTTCTTCTTAAATGGCCCCATTTTTCAGAAGGGACGAATATATTTATAAAAAATAAAGACGATGAGTTTTCTTCTTCATAATACAATGTCGATACCTCTCTTGGTCTCAAATAGCTTCATATTAATTCTGATAAACTTACACATACTTCTTTATAAACAATTATTATTATTCTTTAAAAGGAGAAAAACATTCCAACACACCTACCCTATTATGGATAGGAAATTAATTGCGTATGTGTATTTCATCGAAAAGCCATGTGTAACAATTTTTTTTCTTAATTTTCATAAGCCCTTATAATTTTCGGGATAGACCATTATATGATTTGAAGGTTGAACCTCGACACCATATTTCACTCCACAGTGAGTTGCAGGAGACGATAAAAGAAAATAAATGTTCTTTAATTGAGTCTCTATCACATCAAAAAGTTACATAAATATTGAGTGAGGACATCTAAGCACATATCCATGAAAATATTATGATAAATATTTTGTTAAATGGGAATTAATAGATAAATATATACATAATTATTACTTTCATTTCTTAGATATGAGAAAATAAATGTAGCAGTAATAGTAAGAGTAGTAAAAACAAATATCCCATAGCATTAGTGAAAATTAAATTTTTTGTTCGTTTTTATGTAAAATTGTGTTCTTCCTGAAAAATTATATAACAATAATAGCTGTATTTTTCTTTTACACCGTGATTTATGAAGAATTTGCTCAAGAAAAAAGGAAATGTAATATTGAAAACGTTATATAAAAATTTCATCAGAACTAAAATCTCTGCTTAGGTATGTTTTTGAGCTATTTACTTCCTATAAAGCCTGGAATCCTGCTAAAGTAACTCGAAATAGAGGGATAGCCCGAAGCTTATGCGGATTAATGCTGAACGTTTGTTTAGTTATAGTTGTTTCTGATATAATATGTAAACAAAATAAAGAGTAATAAATAAAATTTTATTTGACTTTATATTTTTGGGAATTATTTATTTAGACCAAATGACTACATAGGAATTAAACCTTCTTACATACCCTATTTACATATAAACCTTATTCACAACATACCTTATTTATATGTAGATATATTTACAGTAAATATAAAGCTTTGTTTTTCTATGAAAGTTTGAAACTACGAAAAATTTTACAATTTATTAGTTATAATAAATACTTCTCCTGAGGATTTCTTTTTATTAAATTTTGCATTTTAAATATAGAATTACTGAGTTATTTATATATTTTAAACTACAGTATTTAATATTAATACTATATTATATATTAATACTATATTTAGGAAGTAAAATAAATTGGGATGGAAGAAGCGATAAAGACATAAAACAAAGAATAGCGCAGGGTCGAGTAGCTTTTAACAAAAAGAAAGCACTTTTATGCTCGGGGGTAATAAACTTAGAAACAAGGAAGAGATTTTTGAAAACATATGTATGGAGCACGGCACTTTACGGCTGCGAAACCTGGACGGTAGGGGAAGCAAGTAGGAAGAAATTAGAAGCTTTTGAGATGTGGTGTTACCGAAGAATGATGAAAATACCATGGACTGATAGGGTTAGAAACGAAGAAGTATTGGAGAACTCGGCGAGAAAAGGAGTATGTGGAAAAACTTAAAGAAGAGAAGAGATAGAATGGTAGGCCACTTGCTGAGACATGGGGGAATAGTCCGCGATATTTTGGAGGCAGAAATAGGAGTGAAGAAAGGCAGAGGTAGGCCTAGATTAGACTACTGCTCGCAAATAGTAAGGGATGTAGGTTGTAGCACAATTAGCGAAATGCGTAGGTTAACACAAGATAGGAGAAGCTGGAGGTTAGCGTCCAACCAGTCTTAGGACTGATGACCTAATGATGATGACTATATTACAGATAACAATGGTGTAGCCGGTTTTCTGCTTTTACGTATATTTTTACGGGTTTATTTTTAATATAATCATTTAATTACACATAACAACAAATAATTAACCTTTTTATCATTTTCTACGACACAACAGGTAGCTAGCTACTTTAAAATACAAGTGTTAAAATACAGAGTCTAATACCACATTTTCCATAAAGTGATAGTCTTGCTTAAACACAAAATAATTGTATAGTTTATTTCATGTCTATTTGCTAAATAAAACATCTCAAAAACATCCGGTGCCTTGTTTTTATGGCTAGGCTCAGGTAGACTGTTCCGTTTATTGGCAATATAAGAGAGTTTTTTATTTGGCAAATAGCAATGAAATGAATAGTACATATATCTCCTTACATCGTTAACAAAAACTTAACGAAAATGTTAGTTTATATTATAGTATCTTCATATAAGACTACAGTATATCACACATATCAGTATTTACAGCACTCATTTTAGGGATAGTATAATTCAAAATAATATTTAAAGATACCTTTAATTTACGACTCTGTTTTTTCAATCTATTAATTGGTATCTGTAAATACCAACACATAATACTTATTTCTATTAATATGTAGTTATATGTACCTAATTATTTTTCATTATTTCCACTATAAAAAAATTATATTCAGCGTTTTATGTTCTTCTTATGCATCGACATATAATTCTACGAATTTTCGGAAAGAATTAGAGAAATAAGAGTAACAGAAATTTCCACAGATTTGTAGAACCAGAACTTTTATTATGGCATATTTTATAATACATGGTAACTTTACCTCTTTCAAGGCCTACGGCCCTACTACACCAAAGATAGTTGGGAATTCTATGAGGTAGTGAAAGATGTCGTCAAAATTTTTTCGGTCATCAGATAAATAAAATGAGAAAAGTATAATTTTCATGTCGTCCTAGATTTCGAATGTACTTCAAGTCAAACTGAAACTTAAATATTCTCGAGGCAGAATTCTATCAGTCGGAGGCTAAAACTGGTTGGTAGTAATCAGTTTCGTAAGCAATTATCCAGAAAGGTATATCGAGAATTAATGGGGTCTTTCTGTCCAATACACTCTTATTGTCTGATAGATGTCCTTGTTTTATTTACACACCCAAGCGATTTGAGAATATACAAGAAATAAATGGTTATAGTGTTATCAACTAGGTAGTAAAGTTTAATTTGCTATGTACAGCTACAGCAACAAAAACGTTTGCACTACACGTCATTTCTCTGGCTTATTTTGCAGTGCATTGATACCTTAAATATATTTCCGTGACTCATCCTAATGGTCTGTAGTTTATATGAAATAGATGAGCGACATCTCCTGACCGGACTGAAACTGTAATCCACTCAACTGACTTACAGGCTTCGAATTAGTAGAATTTCTTTTCGATCCTTTTTCATCTAGGGATATATTTGTAGACTTACTAGGGATTATACATATCAGTCTTATTCTATAATTTTTTTTCCTGAAATTACATACAATACAACGCCACTTGATAATTAGCCTAGCTGAATAAGATAAAATATTGGATAAATACCCTGGCTCAACGTCTATAAGCACCATTACGTCTCATTAATATCCCTTCTTCGAATCTTTGGTAATAAACGCAATATGAACTTTGGTCTACAGGGTGTTTGGACTGTTAAGGGCCATGATAACAGCACTGGGAACCGGATCGTTGACGGAATCCGCAATAAAACTTGTATCTATTATATTATTATTAAATAATAAGCATACAATTAATAAGGAATGAGAAATAAAAAAATACATTTATATTCAGTGGCGGCTCGTGATGAAATGAAACGGGTGTTCTGCACAGGGCCGATCCTAGGGTATTGGCCGCCCGAGTGCAAATTTCAAACGTATCCAAACTACTGGCGCCGTAGGGGCCGTAAAAAAATTGCGCCGCAGGCGAAGATTAAGAGAGAATATATCTTAGAACTACTACTAACTGAGTTTTTGCAAGATACATCAGTTATTTCGTCTGCCATAACTGCCGAAAATGAAGGTTTGCTAATTTCTTTAATTATTTCTTCATGACATACTTTTAATATACAGTCTAAAAGATCATTTTGTATTTCTTTAGAGGTTCCTTTAAATACTGAAGCATTTTGTAGATGCTCGCTTAAAGTTACATCAAGCTCAGCAGAAAAATTTATCAAACCACGAAATATCCCCGGGTTTTGAGAGGTTTCAGCTTCGTCATGTCCTCGCAGCGCCAGTTCAAAGGCCCTACAAAACTTTATGCAGTTTATAATTTTTGACAAAACGTATCTCTCTTTTGTCACATTATCATTATGTTTTTGCACATTTATCCAATAAGCTGAATCTAGCTGCGCTTTAATATTAGTTGTTCCTAATAAAGCTAATTCCATTGTATTATGTAGATGGCTTTTGGAGTTGTCGTGCTTTTTTATTTTTTCAGTTAAGTGCACCAAATCTGTCACTCCTACCTCCGTCCATGCTTTATCACCGCCAAGAAGTAAACAAGGAAAACAAAATAACGCATTTTTTTGTTGCACCCACAAATCCAATTGTTCTTCGAATAAATGTCTCTATTAAATTGACATTTATATGCTTTTCCGCGGCTAACACCTGCAGTCTCAATAACAATATCGGGCAATGGCCTACCATTGTTTTTTAAATCAATTTTTTCTTCATAAAACTATTTAAAAAATCGCTTTACGTGAACTAAATTATAAACTAAATCCACTGTCACTATCATAGTATATAAATATTAATAATTAGTATAATAAATCACTACACAAATTCACAAAACAGTTTTTAAAATCTCAAATTAACACGAAATACGAAATAGGTACGATTTACGCCCGCCCGAGTAGGAAGCAGTAAACATTCACTGATGTTGCCTTAGCTGGAAAAAATACAGCTCATTGACCGTGTAAATGCGCGCATTTACGAGCGCCAAGTATGGATTATCGCAGGAGTTGAGGGGGAGGACGGGTGTGCCGTGCCGTGCTGAGAACTACCTCGTGTGCCCCAGTTCAATGTACCGCGACGCGCTCGCGTAGAGACCCAGATAATTCAACTGGTCTACTACTCAATAGAGGACGGCGGGAAGAATGCGACTTTAACGCAATAATTTGGTTAGCTGCACCAACTAACCAAATTATTTTATTAATAAATTATAGTAATTATTATGTCGCGAAAATATACAAATATCTAATTTTTTTGGCAGTTCTACAGCTCTGCAGCACCTATACACCAGCCGCCTCGGTTTATATTACCTTCTCTTGGTCGTCGCGATGAAGAAACCAATAGGTTAGGTACGTACATATATATATATATATATATATATATATATATATATATATATATATATATATATATATATATATATATATATATATATATATATATATATATATATAATATATATTGTGTAAATCATCAAGCGACTCAAAATCTTATACATCATTCAGTCATCTTGGCTAAAAGTTGACCAACACAATTAATGTTTACTTCATGAGAGAAATAACAGCATTTGGGTATAAGTTGGTTACTAAGAAATCACAAACAGCCATATTGATTCATATTTTAACAATGTCAACATGAAGAATACATGGATCATGGATGCATACTCTGGAATAATATATAAAAAGTATTATATTGTAATGTATTTATATTCGTTTTACACGTAGAATGTTTAAAAGTTTACAATTATCGTGGTGCATAATCTTAAGTTTTATACCGAAAATAGTGAAATTTTACAGCATTTTCACATCATTAAAAATGGTAAAGTTTTACCACAACAGATTTTTAATAGTGTAATGAAACTAGTTTTATCCACATAATGAAGGAGATGGTATACAATATGAGTATACCACCATATAGTGGGACGTGAAACAATTCATCTCGTTGCCAGCAGTGCACAAACTGTTTGAATTATTATATTCAGTTTTAGTCACTTTTTATTTTATTTTTCTGAAAGCTTTTTTCCCTAATATATGATTGATTCTACCAAAATACCCTGTATATCATAATTACATCACAATTCATCGTTAAATGTTTCAAACAAATTTGAAGTTTCCATCATCTTATTGTCTAAAAAATAAATTACATTGCTGTATATTTTCACAGCGTGAACAGTGAGAAGTATACAATTAAATAGAACAATTATAACATTAGGCAATTACTGAATAAGTCTCCTAGAAATTTACATATCCTTAAGGTATTGCATGAACTTCTTACGGCAATAACTGGTTCGACTCATAAATTTTAAATATATCGCATACTTGTGTCATTTTTAAACACACTTTCTTCGTTATAATATTATGCAAGTATATAATTCTTGCATTATCTACTGTAATAAGCTAGGAGTATTTGGTATGGACGATCAAATGCATTCATATACTAATTGTTTAACATAATTATGTATAATAGTGGTCTGCAATTTTCACGAAAGTCAGGCGGCTTTTAAATATTGATATAAAAAGGGTGGTCCAACCATAATGCACGATGTTAATTGTGAGTCATACCTTAACGTCAAGTTTTTTGCCCAACACAATTTGACATTTCTTTGTTTCAGTGTTTGACAAATTCAACCATGGAGAGGTACACTATTGAGCAGCGCGTTAAGATTGTTGAAGCCTTTTACGAAAATGGGTGTTCAAATCAAAATGCATTTCGTGCACTTCGTGACTTTTTTGGTCAGCATAATCGATCAAATGTGTCGTCCACAATAGGGAGAATTGTGCGCAAATTTCAGCAAACCGGGTCTGTAGGAAATGTGAAAACACCTGTGCATGCTCGCCCAGTTCGTTCTGCGGAAAACATTGCTGTTGTTCGCGATAGTGTAGCAGAAGAGCCGTCAACTTCGACTCGTCGTCGTGCCCAACAATTGAACATCTCACGAACATCACTGATGCGAATTCTGAATAAAGATTTGAATTTACACGCTTACAATGTTAAATTGACTCAAGAGCTGAAGCCTACTGACCATTTCAAGCGTCGTCAATACGCCGAATGGTTGGTTGAAGAGACAGAAGTGAATGGTGAATTTATAAAGAAAATCATCTTCAGCGACGAGGCACACTTTCACCTCAGTGGATTCGTTAACTAGCAGAATTGCCGCATTTGGACAATGAGGATCCACGAGAGATTGTTGAAAAGCCGATGCATCCACAAAGAGTGACTGTTTGGTACGGTTTATGGGCTGGCGGCGTCATCGGGCCGTACTTCGAAAATGAGGTCGGCCAAGCAGTTACCGTGAATGATTTTCGCTATCGCGAGATGATAACGGACTTCTTGTGGCCAGAAATTGAGGATATGGACCTGGACGATATGTGGTTCCAACAGGATGGTGCCACTTGCCACACAGCCAACGAAACAATGGCACTTTTGCGCGAGAAATTCAATGGCCGTGTTATCTCACGTCGTGGCGATGTTAATTGGCCGCCACGATCATGTGATTTGACACCGTTGGACTTCTTTCTTTGGGGATATTTAAAAGAAAAAGTGTACGTCAATAAGCCAAGAACAATTCAAGAGCTAAAGGATGAGATAATTCGGCACATTAACAACATTGAACCTCAATTATGTCTTAGAGTCATTGAAAATATGGACCATCGGATAGAGGTATGCCACCGAAGCCATGGCGAGCATTTGGCCGATATTTTATTTCACACATAGTTGTCATAGATGCTTCTATCATAATAAAAAATATTAAGATAATTCTCTGAAAACTTTTTGTTTTATTTACAATTAACATCGTGCGTTTTGGTTGGACCACCTTTTATTTTATAGATATGATCAACATAGGAAAACCTACTGAAGATCTATAACACTAGGGAACAGTCAATTTGTTGCCAGGAATTTAAGAGTCGATTTTGAGTTATTGCCCTCGATGCTGAAAATAGCATTACTTTTTCTTGATTGGCTCTAGTTTCTGAAGAGTTTATTCCATTCAATTTCTATAATTGCATCTTAAATGTAATACATACTTGATAATGAAAAATTTAGATTTTCGGAGATGCGCAAATAATTTAGTGAATTATTGTGGTCGATCAATAAACGTAAAACTATTTCCAAATAAATAGACAATGATAACAATTCTTCAATAATAACAGTCCGTGGTATTATTCAAAATGTTGAAATATTCAAAACGTTGAAAAACCAGATTCATTTCACCTAGAAGTCACAAGAACATGTTTTCCCGGTAAATGATGAGCACCGAATGGGCGACATAAATGTTCTGGCTATTATTAATAAAAACTCGACACTGTCTTCTAAAGCAATTACCAACTATGTAGATTGAAATGATAGGACAGTAAGAGGGATTGATCCTTCAGTCATTCGGTATTGGTCTCGGGAAAATCTTTATAGATTTTTGGTATTAAGAACTCAATATCCCTGTTATATAAAAGTACCGTTTATATACATTGTTAACTTAGAATATTTCAGTATGTAACGCATAACTATTATCTTGTGAGAAGGTAATATGATATCCGGGGAATCTGTTATCATTCTCTTTCCAGACATCATACGATACCTGCTTAACTTTTGATAACATTGTATATTTCATTTATCACTAAATGTGATGGCTTGGAGTATTGCCAAGGCCTTCCCGGAAAACCACGCTTTGCAGGCGTTAGCATCAGCGTTATAAACTTATAAATTACATCCAAGCGAACACTAAGTTAGTCTAGATTGTAACTTCATTTCGTCGTCTACGACTCATTACAAAATTATAAATAAATAATGTTTAATATTAAAAATTGTTTTTAAAAACTTATAAGCTGAAATAGAATATAAGATCCCTATAAAATAAATGTGTGAGAAATGGATGCTGAAGTATAATATGATCGGACTATTTTTTATACTAATCCTTTGTACTTGGACATTTTTGTACAACAGAAAATTAGTTCTGAACTTAATCGAATTGCAGAGCCAAACCTTAGCCAGGTGTGATTCCAACATCATTGTCCTATCCATAATGCTATTATACTGTAAGAAAATCTTCTGGTTTTGTAGTCAACGAAATCTCCCGACCTAGGATCAAATGCTTTCTTTCTTTGGGGACATATTAAATTAAAATTTATGACGTCCAGAATATAATTTGTTAATAATAGTAGTAGTAGTAGTAAATAATATATTGCTTCATGTTAAACAAATATGTTGTGGACAATTTATTGCTGCTTAGCCCAAGAAAGGAGTTTATTTGAAAATTTGTAATAATTAACTTCCCAAATTTTATTTTTGTTGTTTTTAGAAACCCATTATATTTTGAGACACATTTTTATAAAACTGACCGATTTTTAAAATATGGCGAATTCATTCGGTTGGTGATAACTGTATACAAGTAAGTAATTATTTAATATTGTCAGTGTTCTTAATTGTGTAAATACAGATAAATTGCAGTGCCAATCAACATATATTCAGAAGTCCCGGCATATTACCAAACAAAAACTCAATCGTCTCAATCTAATTAAACGTCTAGATCTTAATCAATATTTTACAAGTAACTGTAGCAACTTTTGAAGTATTATTTTTTATGGAGACACTATTATGTATCAAATATATAATGATAAAGGTGGATTGGTGCTAATAGCCCTAGATTTAAATACAAATAACAAAACCATTATCGAATACTTAGAATATAAAGGTAGGATACAATTTACGGTTATATCAACAGGTGTATATATAACCGCAAATTGGTACGACAGATATGTCATATATACATTAAATTGTTTGTAGCAAAGGAATATAGTATACAATACAAAACCTGTATTTGTATAAAGACATTTATTATATAACTTATATTACACATACATACAGTACAGAGCACACATAAATACGAGATGAGCAACATAATATGAATAACAACGGTGAACAAACATGGCTGAAGGTATTATTTTCCATATCAATAAGGTCTTGGATCCTTAGTTGATCTACGTTTCCTTTATTTACCAAGTTTACCAAGCCCTAGGCCTCCTAAGCCACCCCCTAATGCAGTACTGCCAGCTATTCCTACAGCGGGTACGGCGATGGCTTTTTGTACTAAGATTTGCGGGTGAACCGCTTTACCGATTCTTTCCACCACGGCATTAAACCCGTTAACATCGTCCGAAGAGTATTTTACGACTCGGATTGTGCCATCAGGTGCGGCTAGTGAGTATTGTCCTTTAACAACATCTCCAACGCGAACTTCAGATTGTTGCTTTTGATCGCCAGTTTGTGGGTCTCCTACACCATACTGGAATTCGTATTTTGGTGGAGCCTAAAAAAAAAAAAAAAAAATCAGATAACGATATAGAAAAAAGTACCTCAAATTTATATTGTTAATAGTAACTACTGCATTTACTGCCCGTAAAATACTCCAAGATTTATTTTTCCAAACATGATGAATTAAGTTTTTAAATACATCTATTAAATCAATGATATTATAAATAAAATGGTAAAGATGTATTTAAATGATACAAAAGTACGCCAAGAAGCATATTTTTAATACTTTAAATACAACTATTGTTGTTAAATACTTCTCATGGCTGATATTAAATTTAGAATATGGCTATTCCAGAATAATTTTTAAAACTATCTCTACTCTAAAAAGGACTAAAACATGGCAGTGAATACATCAATATCGAGAGCATAGCAGCTGACAGCCGATGCTTTAGCCTTACAATTGATTGAACTGTTGAATCAGCTATTGAATCAACTGTTTGAATCAACTATTGAATCAACGTGATCTAATAAAGACCACTAATCAGTAAAATGGCATTATTAATTACGTGAATACCTTATAAGGAGAATGGAGACATTAAACTTGTCACAATTCGCCAAAGAATACAGAAATAATCATTTCGGTAAAACAAAATACATCCCAAATACTATTGAAATATTTTTGTAATTGATTTGAGACAGCCTGCATAAAACTTACATATAAATCCACAACTGCTGCAGTTTTCGCAATTCCAACACCAACACCTCCTAATCCAATTCCACCTCCCAATCCACCTAATCCAGCTCCACCTAACCCAACTCCTCCTAATCGAACTCCTCCTAATCCAACTCCTCCTAATCCAACTCCACCTAATCCAATCCCTCCAGCATGGGCTAACGCAACAAACAGAGCAAATGCCGCTGCCTAAAAAGCATATCAAAGTTATATTATGTACATACAGAGTATCAAATATCCACAGTATTCCAAAAAAAAAAAATGGAATAGTAATACGCAGTCTACATTATAGATTGTCTACAATCTTATAAGCATCAACTACTTCATATATTTTACACGTAAAACATGGAGAAAGTCTCAAAAAATTGCCTATATCGTTGAACAATTATGTGAAGATAACCTTGGTCTGAAAGTCTTTTGTACTGCCATTGTCTAGTACATAATATTTTCATTTTGACAAACTTGCTATGTTGATGTAGAAAATTTGTCTCATACACCAATCGTATTAAAAAACAATTACTGGCATTTTTTTCGAAAATACTAAAACTTAAATATACATACTTGAAATACACTTCAATAAAAATAATCAAAAAAATTTTTTTGGAGGATATCAAAACTAGAGGAACAAAATAGGGTTTTTTAAATTATCATACTTTGAGACCGCTGATCTACTATATAACCAATGTTTATTTTTAGGGTGAAACGACTTTTATGATTTCCATAAATATAAAATGAGGATGGTAACAAAAACAAAGTTATTTTAGTATTTATCTTTGATATTAAACTATTATTAGATTTTCTTAATTACTTTGATTTCAAAGACAAAATTTACTTACGTGGGAAACCATGTTTTGGTTATATGTAAATGATAATTTTGAAGCAGGTCTCAATCATACTAACACACTAATATTTTCTATGGGCTTATATAGCACCTGAACCGTTCACTTAACTAACTTAAATTTTTTTAATTCATAGATTTGTTTATATCTGCCACGCATGGCTAATCTTACAAATTCTACTTAAGAATCGGAAAGCTGGCATCAGCCTTAATATTGTACATTATATGAATAATATACACATCTGTGTCTTCGTAAATATAATCACATTTATTTGTTCGTGACACTTGATAGGAGCATTTCACATATTTCTCACGAGATTGGTAAAGAGCGTTACTTACAAAATACAGTTCTGCATATTGCATTTGTTTTATAACAGAATGTTGTACTGTCAGTAAGAGGAAAGTGCACATTTTGAGCATTTATTTGAAAATAATTTGAACATGTCTAGTATTATTTTTTACTTCTATAGTTTTGTTATTTGTGTATTAAATTTATTGTTTCTAATTAAACTACAATTTAATTTTGATGTAAACACAAAATTAAATGCTTCGTATCGTGTCATTAAAACGATGTAGAGACGTAAATGTAAACATATATGCTTGTTTCATCGATTACCAAAAGGCGTTCGATAGCGTCAAATACGAACAACTCGTACAAATATTAAAAAGAACCGGAATTCCCGAAAAAGAACTACAAATTATTACTAATTTGTATTGGAACCAGACAGCTAAGATCAGAGTGGAGGGAGAATTGCCAGACTCGATAGAGATAAAACAAGGAGTGCGTCAGGGATGTGTCCTGTCCCCTTTACTGTTCAACGTTTACTCAGAACAAATATTTAAAGAGGCCCTAGATAACATGGTGGAAGGTATTCTTGTAAACGGTGAACTTTTAAATAACATACGCTATGCCGACGATACAGTCATATTCGCGAGTAGCTTGAAGAGTTTACAGAAATTCCTAAATAACATCGTAGAAGTCAGCCAAAGATATGGACTAGAACTGAACACACAAAAAACGAAATATATGATAATCAGTAAAACGCCTACACCACTGGCACAGCTAACAGTGAATCAGAGACCACTTGAAAGAGTCCAATCATATGTCTACCTCGGAAGCTCCATCAACGAACATTGGGATCATTCTGCTGAAATAAAATATAGAATAGAGAAAGCCAAAGCTGCATTTATAAAAATGCAAAAATTGTTCAAAAGCAGAGATCTGAACTTGAATACTAAAGTTCGTTTGATGAGATGTTATGTTTTCACTGTACTCCTGTATCGGGTCGAGTCGTGGACTCTGACTGAGGCTTCTAGCAGGAAAATTCAGGCCTTCGAGATGTGGCTATATCGACGTGTACTGAAAATTTCATGGGTGGACCATATCACAAATGAAGAAGTCCTCCGTAGAATAAACAAACAACCCGAACTAATAATAACAGTAAAGGAAAGAAAACTACAATATTTAGGCCACATTATGAGAAATAGCTCAAGATACGGGTTGTTACAAAACATTTTACAAGGCAAAATTCCAGGGAAGAGAGGACCAGGAAGACGCCGGATCTCATGGCTCAAAAACTTAAGAACATGGTTCTCAACAACAACCACAGGACTGTTTCGTGCAACAGTCAACAAAATTCCAAATAGTCAGCATGATCGCTAACATCCGGAACGGATAAGCACCCAAAGAAGAAGAGATCGTGTCATAAAAAAGGTGACATGTAGTTTTTAAAGGAAGGAACTGCCTAAAAAGTTTGTAAGTATGTCAATATTAAATAAAGGGTCTTTCAATAAGGACGCTCGATTTTTAAACGTAAATGAAACAAGTTGTGTGTGAGATACTCATTCAATTTTGTCTTATTTGAAAGAATATTTTATGACATTAAATATGAAATATAACGTCGTTCAAATGTCCGCCGCTGCTTTGCTTGGTAGCACGTACTCAGGAGATCCAATTTTCGGAGACTGTTGCATAAATCTGACTGAATTTGCTGGATGGTGTTCGTTATGTTGACTTTGTGGGCATCAATTGTTTGTAGCCCCAAAGAAGTCTAAAGGCGTTAAATCGCACGATCTCGGTGGCCAGTTCACGTCGCGATGCACGATATAACCACGGCCTCAAGTCTCTTGTAGAGAATGTCCATCGTGGCATACGCTGTGTGGCACGTAGCGCCGCGCCATCTTATTGGAACCATATGTCGTCAGTATCCATTTAATCCAGTTTAGGTCACAAGAAGTTGCTTATCATCAAGCTGTAACGCTCGCCGTTGACGGTTATGGCAATTCCAGTTTCGTTTCGTAGCATTTAAAAAACCTTTTCCGTTGGTCAGTTCTGATGAAAACTTTCTCTGATTAAAAACAAAAAATTTCAGTTTTAATTAAAATTTTGATGTACTACTGCACTATGTTCACAGAAGATTATGATTCCACATGAAAGTAGTTCACAAATTACTTACTGTACCTACTATATTTTGTAACTAGTGTGCTACATTTGCCTAGATCTAGAATATTTATTCAAAACTTCTTTAGGCCTATTTCAAATCTAGCAAGTCCTGATTTACTGATAATACAGGTATCCACATGTTCAAGATTACTCTTGGGAACTTTGGGAATGGAAATGTAATATTATCATTTTGTATATTGTTGTCTGATAAAATACAACCAATAAGTTCATTGTAGTTGTAGGTCGCAAATCAGAGCCTACAGACTATGCGTTTACAGACTATGTTAATTCACGGCCTTTGGTATTCGTCAATTTACTGCCTCCAAGAGCGAATCACTGCGAACACACGAATCATGTTGTTTACGAATCGATTTTCAGCGAACAAGTCCGTACGCACTATTCGCGAATCGCCCACGAATCGCAAATACATGCATAGTCTGTAGCGGGATTTAGACAATTAGGTATTGTTATACAACATTCCTCCGGATTCCACCAAAGAAGTAATTCACCAGCTATGTTCAATACAGTAAACGAGTGGCAGTACACCCTAATGTGCTTGCCTAGACCAGATAAGTTTGAAATTATAAGACATTTATTTAAATACTAATTCATATAACCAAACGAACTGTAGAGTTAAGATTTAGATATATTTAAAATATATCATTCACTGGAGTGAGACTCAACACATCATATTTTCTATTGCCATACCCATACGCTTATTACCAATTGGGTAGATTGCAGATCTGTCTAGCAATTATACAAAATATATATTATTCTATTAATTCGTAGGAATTTAAATGAATTCCTTTATTTCAGTGAACAACTAAGATGGTCCCAAAGTGATTTTGGATTTGGAAGGTATTAAAAGTATTTTTTGATGTGGATTTACTCTTCAATTCAGTGATGTAATAGTTTAATATGAAAGGGCACGAACATAATTCTTCTTCTTTGACCATGAATTAATTCATTGATAATGATTCCATTCTTTGATCATGAATACCAAAAATCTCTTTTTGTATGTGTAGGTACTATTTTAATAAATATAATGGATTCTATAACTAGTCCATACAAATACAAAAAAAATAAAGGTAATGTGGTTTCATTTAATTACACTATACGACAGACTGACTACAGTCTATATACGATATTATATAGACTGACAAATTTTTGAACGACAACGGACTTCATATTCTTCTAAATATGCCTAGTTACTTCTAATTTCTAATAGAATGATATAAATGACATCACCTATATTTTCCAACAATTCACCAACTACAAAATTACTTTTACATACAATAAAATACACCAAAGATCAACGAATTGATTGATCCAGTGAGTGAGAATGGAACGTCTACGGCAATATAACGAATATTGGTACACAAGGCAACATGAATGTTAGAAGGTGTACGGAAGAAAGAACTCATACACAAACGGGTATTCATATACAATCTTCTATTTTCAATAGACTTATTATTTATTATCTGCACTTGCACTTTTTCAATTTCAAGTAATTTCGTTTTATTAAAAGTATACATATGTAGAAAAAGAATAGTTCTGCCACTTAAGAGCTATTTTTTATACGATAGTTGGGCTTACATATTATCAAATATTCATGTTTTGTGATACCCAACTGTTAAGGGTTCAGTCCATTAAGAGACATACTTTTTGAAAAATATTTGATTCTGATGGGGTAAAAAAATTAACAGCCATATGTTTATAATAACATGAATGTTCCATACTTGCGTTTTTATGTAATTGTAATATTTTAAAATGTAGATAGATATTTTATTGACGTAAATCAACGATATTGGAATGATAAATTTGTTTTTTAAAAATGTTGACGCAGGAATAAAAAACCTAATAAAATAGATGATACTATTTTCCAAAACCAATGAACAAATTACTCCACACTTCTAGCAAAGTTTACAGAATAAATAATTATTTATTCTGTAAACTTTGCTTCTAGATCTGAGTCAATGCTTACTTCAACGAAAAGTAGAAATTTTAAGTTATATTTAACATGGCAGTAACGATTTTTTTTGTTATATAATATGTGTGGTGCGTACATACATACGCTATGGAAAATAATATATAAATAAGTACATAGGTATAACATAAACATAAGAACACCAGAGTTCATAGCAAAACAGTAGAGTAAATACTTACATAATAGACAATACTTTTGATGACCACCACAAGAAAGTCATGCGATTGACTAATTAATAATATAATTTATACCTATTACCATTAAATGTATGTACAACTTGCATACTATCACTTATTATTCTTAGTTTCAAGAGCATAAAGATAGCATACAAATATTTTTTCTTAATTAACACATCATTTTCTAATTAAATTATCAATTTAATTATCCTCGGCTTTAAAGAAGTGAACTAACTTTTACGTGTCAGGATAACAGAAGTGTCAGCAGGTAAAATACATGATCCTAAATTTAAATAAACAGTTTTAAAACCTTAAAACGGACTTTTCCGCACATAGAACATCTCTATCTCGAAATTTAGTGGCCGAGAGAACATAAACCAACACATAAATGCAGAATATGTGTTTTATGCGACAGTTTTACTTTTTTCAAATAGTTCACCGTCGTGCTTTCTTATGACCCATGAACAAGGTGGAGTGTATCCTATCCACTTCAAAATCAATAGATGTCGTCTGGTAGACGTCCCTAATCAGAATCAGTCGAAACCCGATCGATCCGACACGAGTTAATTGAGTGATCGTGCTAACAAACAAATTTCTCAAATAGTCCACCATTGTGCTTTCTCATGACCCATGAACATGGTAGAGTGTGTTCTATCTACCTCAAAATCAATAGGTGTCGTCTGGGAGACGTCCCCAATCCGAATCAGTCAAAACCCGATCGATCCGACATGACTTAGTTGAGTTATCGTGTTAACAAAAAAAAATTCTCAAATAGTCCACCGTCGTGCTTTCTCATGACCCATGGATAGGGTGGGGTGTGTGCTATCCACCTCAAAATCAATAGGTGTCGTCTGGGAGACATCACCGATCAGAATCAGTCAAAACCCGATCGATCCGACACGATTTAGTTGAGTTATCGTGTTAACAAGAATAAATGCCGACGACAACGACACACACACACAGCAAAACATTTTTAAAAACCTTTTTTTTTGGTTTTTAGGCCGAAAAATGAAAAATGAACCCAAAATAAAGTTTGTTTTTTCACTTTTTCTTTACACGATTATATTACTTTTCCGCTTATAGTGGAGTGCGGAAAAGTAAAATGGAATATGCCACAGTTAGTTATACCTTATACCATATAATAAGGAATTACATAAATTACGTAAACCTTAAAATGTGTTTCCTGAATAATCAGATACCAGTTTAATTGAAAACAATATATTTAGTTACTTATATAGAGAGTTTACACTAATAATAACAGAGAGGCTCATGTATTATACTTAGAACTGGGATTGTTTTTAGAACAATCAATTATTCTTTTAGAACAGGCGTGTAGTATGTATATTTGATGATTTTGTTGATCGTTATTTAGCAAGAATTACCAAATCATAGTAAATGACAATTTTATATTGGAAGGTATACGAAAAACCTACAAATTGTAAAATTGCTACTGGTTTGAGATAAATATAATAGACAAATAAAATTATTTTGAATTACTTGAACTAATGACAACTCGTATTCTAAATATGTAATGTACTTGAAAACTATAATTTCGTTGTATAGAAACTCTTACGATACAACAAAACTACCCATTACTTATAGGTGGTATTTAAAAAAAAAAAAAAGAACATAAATCTGTAGAACAACAATCTATCAACATAATTTTAATTTAAGAATTGTGTGTTTGACCAATGTATGCTGTCTGAAATATGGCTTAAAATGTCACTAATATGGCTTACACTAATGTCACAACAAACGAAGTACATATTGCTAAACACTAATTTAGTGTGAAATGAAAACTGCAAGCCATGGTTCACTTTCTGCATTTCAATGTTACTTACAGCTTTAACTGTCCATATTGTTCAATAGAGGAAAATAAAACGTCTTTAAAATGGAATACCCTTTAATGTATTTTTATTTTTAACAAATAAAATTAATTTCTTTGTTACACCAAGAAAATGTCGATGGTGCACATCTAGAAAATATTTATATGTTCGTGAATATCAACACTAAATTCCTATCATATTTAAAATACCAGTCTAAGTTTAAATTGAACTTTCCAATTACAATAAAGGACACATTAGAATGGAACATGGAATAAGATGAGAAATGAAAATGTAATTATGTTGTGGTTATTCTACAAACATGTGAAAAAAATGTAATATACAAAATGTACTTTTATTAGCACAAAATAGTAATAAAAGGACAACATGAGAAAGATCTATGTGAGCTGTTATTAAACACAACCCCACAAAAATCAATATAATATTTGTAGTCTTAATGTCTACAACAAAGACGTGTGTAATCACAAATATGATTGATAAAATAATGTCAACACTGATAAAATGATTGATAAAAATAACATATTTATTTGTTTTACTTTTCCGCACTCAACTATACCAGAGCGGAACTGTAATGTAATCGTGTAAAGAAAAACGGGAAAAAAATTTCTAGGGTTTATTTTCCGTTTTTCGGCCTAAAAACAAAAAAAAACGGGTTTAAAAAAATTGTTCTCCGCGTGTGTGTCGTCGCTGTCTTCGGCATTAATATTTCTTCTTAGCACGATAACTCAACTAAGTCGTGTCGGATCGATCGGGTTTTGACTGATTCTGATCGGGGACGTCTCCCAGACGACACCTATTGATTTTGAGGTGGATAGAACACACTCTACCATGTTCATGGGTCATAAGAAAGCAGAATGGTGGTCTATTTGAAATTTTTTTTGTTAGCACGATTACTCAATTAAATCGTGTCGGATCGATCGGGTTTCGACTGATTCTGATTAGAGACGTCTGGTAAACGACAAACGTCTACCCGACGATATCTATTCATCCTGAAGTGGATAGGATACACCCCACCCTGTCCAATGGTCATGAGAAAGCACGATGGTGGACTATTTGAAAAAAGTAAAATTGTCGCATAAAATACATATTCTGCATTTATGTGCTGGTTTATTTTTTCTCGGCCACTCAATTTCGAGGTGTTTTACGTGCACAAAAGTCTGTTTTAAGTTTTGAAACTGTTTATTATTTACAGTAATAAGACACATGTAAAAAATGTGATAAAAATATTAAAGAATGTGACATTACAAACACATTATTTGAACTTCTGTGAACTTAGTGGAAGTGTATATTAGTAGAGTTGGAAATTTTAACTTAACTTTTAAGCAGTAAGGTGGCCACCACATTCGCCTGATTTCTCGTCACTAGATTTATTTTGTTAAGGAATTATTAAAGACAATTTATATGAAAAGACTAGCAATACTATGAACTAATAGAAAATTTTATAGAGTGTATCAATTCTGTTTCTAATGTTCATATAAATATGTAATACACTTAAGAATATTTCAAAGTAACGTGAATTATGTGTTGCAAATGGACTCTAACTGCAAAATTTATTCTAAATACTCATCCAGAATTATACATTTTCTTTAAATATTATTAATACAAATAATATTAGAATAATATTAGTACATAATAACAAGTATAATTAAATGCCTAATGCCTAAGTGACTAATCCTCGTTGATTGTTATTTTTTAAAATGGCATTCGCCTATTATACAAAAATCATAAAAACAACATCTTATCTTGAAGAATTCAAATTTTTCTTAAAATCGGAATACACATTCTGGATTAACACCACATATCCTATATGATGGAAATGAGAAATATTTTCTCTTTTTATATAAATTACAGCTACAATTTTATTTATGATATTTAAAGAAAAACAAATTTACGTTATAACTCGAATGGTAATAAATATATTACAAATCTCTTGAGACTTCTTACTCTACTTAAACAAGTGTCTTAAGAATGTGAAAATAACTTTTCTCTAATTTCACAAGCAACTGAATGGTCGACATGTATCGCAAATTTAAAAAAGGGAATTTTGTCCTTATATTAATGTGCTCAAGTCTTCCATGTCTATATGTAGTAATTGAAGATAAGAATATTGTATATGTATACAGGGTGTAATAATTATAACTACCATTATCAGTTGATAGCTTGAATCTAAGCGATCAAGAAAGTGTTATACAGGGCCTTTCAATAGGAACGATTGAAATTTGTTAGGTTATAGCGGCCATGTTATTAAAGCAATATCTGTTAAATTTGTTGCGAATTGTTCAGTAGTGTATGGCAAATCAACATGGAAGGTTATAGTGTTCAACAATGTGTGAAAATCATGAAATTTTGTTTTAAAAATGGGTGCTCCGTTCAAGAAACATTCCGAACTTTACGTGACTTTTATTCTCGTCACAACCGTCCCGCACAGTCGATTATTCATTCCGCTTTTTATTTCAGGAATGTCCTATGAAGATAATTGTTAATTAACATTACTTATTCAGGTATAAGTAAGACTATAAAATAGAAGAGTATCGGTTCGAACCGAGTAGTCAGATTGAGGCCTCGGCAAGAACTAATAACAAGCTGTGGGGAGTAGGCAAGTTGAGAGACCCCTGCGGCAAGTTACATATCATTCCTAGACATAATTTCTTCCTAAAATTCAAACCGAGAAGTAGGCAGATTGAGGCCTCGGCCAGAACTAATACCTTTCCGAATATTCCTTCAATCCTTAATTCCTTATTTTTAAAAAATGACTCCAAAATGAGAGCCGAAACGTCTAAGCAACAATAATTACAGACGCAGTTCAACCCAAACTTTAGACTCTTGTATTCATTCCTTCGACAGCGGAATAATTATTACGCATTTTAATAAAAATACTAGTAGAAGTAAAAACGAAACGAGATTACCTTAATATAATGATACCTTAATATGCATCTAATTATAGCAATAAATTATCTTTATTATATCATATTTAGTCATATGGTTTGATGTTCTGTAAAATTACATCCTGCATTTTAAAACTATAATAATTAAATGCATATCCCCAAAAGTTCTCTCTCCGCAGAGTAACCCGTTTACACTATTGCACTAATATATGAACGCACCTTAATTGTTTTAGGACGCAGTCTCTAGCCTTATTCTATCATTGTGTTTAGTTGTTTTCTGTGGTAAGTAGAACCTTCAGTCTGAGAAAAGGTAACATAACCTAACATTTTATAGGAAGAACTACTGATAATTACGCCTGTGAGTTATTAATTGGTGTGATGGCTAACACAAATACAGATCTAACTGAAGAAGATGCAGCAGATCTATTATTTCCCAAAGGTAAGTTTTTGTAAAGAAAGTTTATCACCAGCTAGTTGTTTTTATTAAAATTTCAGACGATGACCACGCACAGACATCCACAATGTTGTCTAATTTTTCTAGCGGAAATCGTTTTGTAGAAAACACTGAGACCACAAATTATTGTGCTAATTGCCTTAGTGAATTAGTGAGTCCATACATTTTGTGTGAAAAGTGTAATCTAAATATTTGTTGTAAATGTTTTTCTACCGGTACAGAATTTCTGAAACATAAAAATGATCATGATTATAGAGTGTTAAGTACAAAATTTATATTGTTTGAAAGTTCGGGGTGGACTGCTGGTGAAGAAGTTATATTGTTAGATGCACTTGCTATGTATGGTAACTGGAATTTGGTTGCACAAGAGTTTCCAAATAGATCGCTTAATGAAATAAAAGACCATTATGACTACTTTTATTTGGAAAGAAATGGTTCTGATCTTTTACCTGAAATTAAGAGAACCGATAGTGCATTGTTTCCTGAAATAGTTGTACCCTACAGATTTCGTGTGGAAGATAGCGATGATCCTCCAAGATATTCGCCTAATACTATAGGATACCAATCTTTGGCAGGGTATAATCCAGCTCGTTCCGATTTTGAATGTGAATATGATAAAAATGCCGAGGATATATTGTCAAATATAGAAGTCGTAGATGAAGACGATCCTCATTATGAACTTTTAACAAACCTTCAATGTTCTTTGGTAGAGAGTTATAATAGACGGTTGAGAGAGCGCCAGCGATGGAAAACTCTCATTAGTCAGCATGGACTGTTATTATTAAGAAAAACTATGTCATGGTTGCATAGGTATGACGTAACTTTAACAAAACCAGTTTATGAGAAACTTATCCGGTTTATGCAGTTTTGTGAACCTACTAGATTTGAACTCTTAATGGAAGGTTTGCATAGGGTTGGAGAACTTAAACTACAAATTTCAAGGTACTATATTACCCTCGTTTTTTTATGTAGTGTAATTAGAGTTATAATGAGCAGTTAAAACATTTTATAAAATGTTTGCTGGAGTATTTACTATACCTTATTGGTATGGTTATATAGGTAGGTGGAAACATTTGTATTTAATTTTTTAAACTTAGTAAATGATAACTTAAGTTACTGAAGTGCAAGGAATCTCCCACAACAATTTAATAATTGTAACAGTTTATGCAGCTTTGGCTCAGTTGATTAGGTAAGTTCATAACATGAGTGGTATGTTTCCTGTAGTAAAAATTTAATTCAAAACACTGAAACATTATTCTCTATAGGTTGTCTTCCAGAAGTTTCTTATCTCATATAATAACAATGTGGAGATCTGTAAAACAATATTGTGGTAATTCAGTAAATGATTTTGTGTTTTATGAAAAATTGATATGCACAAAAAATAATAAATGCATAATAAATATTCATATGAGTTTGGAATACATACTTTGCCAAATGTACCTTAAATTGTATATGTAAATTATGGTTTAAATTAGATGACATGATATTGTACATTAAAAAGTCTATTGATTCAATATTTCACTTTTAAAGCATTCTCAAGAAAAAATTAAATATCGTAGGCAAACCACACAGTACACACTTTTTGAAAGGCTTAAGAAGTTTGACTATCCACAATGAGTTATTTACAATAGAAGGAAATACAAAATGGCTTAAATTTGAATTTATCATTTAAGTTTAATAAATAGGATCAGTACTCAATAAATCAGGATTTTTTTTTACCAAATTGTACAATGTTTTTACGTACTTATATTTGTAAGTAATTATATTATATTTTATTTAAGTTTCAAACGAGAATGTTCTATCACAAAAATTAATGCAGTTTGAATTAGTATCGAGGTACTAAACTTAAAGTTGTTTGTTCAATTAAATAATTGTTTATTATGTACAGTAATTCAATACTCATCAGTCTATTAATGTTTTACATAACAAGGTATACTAATTATACAGGGCGTCCAAAAAGTCTCCTATCGAATGGAAGCCTCAGATTATTAGACGTGATTTTATGTTTACTTAACCTAAATCACGTTTATTGAAAAAGGCTTCCTAAGATAACTGGAGCTCTTTGAGATATTAAAAAAATATTTGAAGACGCCATTTTCAAAGAGCTGTATTTCCCATAGGAAGTCTGTTTGGATTAAGGTAATTAGATTAGATCCACATAAAATCACTTCTAGTATCTGACGTTTCCGTATGGCATGAGGGATTTTGCACAGCCAGTATATCAGTGTTCTATACGATAAAATCTGATTTGTTGTCTACAGTCACTACTTAAAAGGAGGTTCCAGCGGGATTTTCAAAAATTATAAAACGCAATGAAAATTTGCTAACATGTTCTTCAGCTTAAAATAGAGCTTCATATATTTTTCTGAATTTTTTACCATTTGGATTAAGAGAAAAAAAAATGTAAAATGCATTGATTCTTATGACGGGACATTTTCAAATGACGGGAAAAGTAAATTCGGAACAGTAGACAAATACCGTGTTTGTTACAGTGATGCATCATACTTTGTAGCTTTCAATGACGCAACCGGCATGAAAATTGACCATCTCGTTTATTTTATATTGCAAATTAAAGAGCGAAGAGTTTAGTCTCGTCGGCTGATTTGGCCGCATAATGCCAACGCCGCGAAGCGCGGGATATTCAAATAATTGTATTCCTTGGCATTCTTGTACTGGTTGGCGGTGGAAACTTTGTTCAGCAATAAGCAATTGTGACATTTTATAGTCAATTCCGAAGTAAACCCAAATTTCGCTTCATTTGCGATATTTTTGAAGGATAAATACACCTCACACGAGGAGCATTTCGTCGCTTGTCCCAAATTACTTAGGGAAACAATATAATATGTATACTCTTAACTATATTATCTGTTTCATCGCTATGTGCCAAATAAAAAACTCTTATCTTTTCGACAGGTCGAACCGCCGAGTACATAGAGGACCGCATTTATGCGTTTTCATGTGGGAAGAATAATAAGAACAATATATTTTATATCAAAATAATATTTTATACCTTGATTGTTGCCCAGCAAGGACAACGGGGAGGTATGAGCATATTCCTTGCCAGGAAGGGGAAGGTCGGGTGTGGGTTTCGTGTAAGCATAAGCACAAGTATAAAATTTAAGAAAAATATATTCTTTAATATAGTAAAATAAAGTAATATTAGTAAAATAAAATAGCATTTCTATACCTTGTTTATGTGGGGTAAAAGGATCGATGGAATTATTAAATAAAATATTTTAGAAATAAAAAAATATACAAACTTATAACAGATTTGCATAACTTATAACTTAAAATAAACTTCTTTCTTATAAAGTAAAAATAAATAATTGATAATATTAAAAAATATATCAAAACACAAATATAATTATTATTGGCACTAAAACGTGCAAATACATTATAAAAAACAAATTATTTATTTACCTATTCGTCGTCAAATTGTCGCTAAGGTCACTATCACTACTTTCTTCAGAATCTTCACCCACATTTATGATAAACCGGTCTTGATTAGGGTTTATGGCTCTTCCGAGTTCAATGTACTCATCTTCAATTGTTTTTACTTGCTGTATACATTTCTTTCAGATCTGGTGATACTTTCTCTACCTCCGATTTTATAAGATCAATAACTTTTTTATCAAATTTAGGAAACTTATTGTTTCTTCGAATTCCTTGCTTTAATTCACTCTATATTAAGTCAATCGGGTTAAATATGCAAAAATACGGAGGTAATCTTAGAACAGTGTGTCCATGAGCTTTAGCCATCTCATCGATAACATATTTGTCAGAAAAAAATATTCTTTTTTACTATTTCCAAAAGTTAAGCCTTCGTAAACTTTTTCTCAAATACTAAATTCTGATTTTTAAAAAATTGTTGAATTTCTCCTTTCTTAGTGCTTGTATTTGGAATCTTCTTAAAAATCTTGAGTGGTATGGGGCGTTGTCTAAGACAATAACGCTGTTCCTTTCAACATTCGGAAGTAAGTACCTTTAAACCATTTCTCGAAAATGTCAGCATTCATATTTCGATGATAGTCTACGCTTGAATCCTCCAATTTCATTCCACTACGTTTGAGACAATTAGGAACCCATCCATTCTCAGTACCACAATATAGAATTAATAATCTTTCTCCTTTACTTGGAGGCATATCTATTTCACATCTATCTGAACTATCCGTCCAGCCTCTTTTGACTGTATCGTGTGTGTCGTACCAAGTTTCATCCAAGTAATAAATTAGTCTTTGTTCTTCTCTAAATCTTTTTATGATTTCCAAGTATTCCATACGTCACAAAACAATTCTACGACTTTCCATTATCGTCGCCCTTTTATTATATCTAAATCCTGCCTTTTTAAGCCATTGTCAAAGCGTCGTTTTACTAATATGTAACATACCATTTTCCTTCAATTCTATATATAATGAATCGACAGTTGGAATTTAATTTTTTTTTGTATTTGCCATAAATTGTGTCTCGTAGCAGTTTTACCTGTTATGGATGAATTTTCTTTAGTATTCCTGCGTCATCTCGTACTTTTATTTCCCTATGTCCCTTTTGAAGTATTCTATAAATAGTCCATATCGATATTTCTGTCAAATATGACGTTTTCTCTACAGCTCCTTTCTCTCCCTCGCTGGTTACTATATTTTTGTATATATTTAATACAATTTGTTGTGCTTGTATTCCTAAATTTTATTCACCTGTTTTGTTTTCCACTGCCGTCGTATTACTATCTTCGTGAATTTGACTCGTGCTAGGTTGAGGATCTTCCCAGTCCCAACATTTTACTATATTTAATAAATAATATTTATTAAACAAAATTATTATTAAAGGGCACCACCACAAACCATAAACTACTAAATCACAATATATATCCCCCAAAATATAACCACTCTACGAGTAAAATACTAAATATACACCGTGAAAATACGAAGCACAAATGTGAAGAGTTAAGTTTAATCAAAGACGCGTAAAAATTGAATATCAGACTTGCCGAAATCTGTCCCTATTGGCACATAACCTAGGACAATGTGGGTCCGATTGCAGTTTAGTGCCATTTAATATCGGTTGTCTTTATCTTTTACAGCATATTCTCAGGCAACGTATTTCGAAACTTTCTTGTTGGTTCTGGCTTGGGTCGTGTTAGTACACTAAAAAAGTCTACGTTGCCAAATATTATTAGTAAGTACTTAGATAATCTGCGAAAAATATCAATCTCTTACACGTCTTATTCGGTGGTTCTTCTTACGTCTAATTCGTATCACACCGGCAACATTGTGATCGCCCAGCCATTAAGTATAGCACGTCATATTGGGGTAGAGTGGGGTAAACAACAGTTGGTGAATTAGAAGCAAATCATTTATTCTTTATTTTCATGTCTATTTCTGATAAATTTTGTATCTAAATTAATTAATTATTGGTAATATATAAAAATACAACAATCCGTCGTATGAAAGCGGATTTATAGTGGCTATTTTAACATGCCGTAAACAGATTTATCTGTCCCGGTCTCCCATTGAGTCAACCGCCGGTTCGATTGTCGGTATCCTTTGAGATTTTTTATTTGGCAAATAGAGATGAAACACACAATACGTGATATTTTAGGTTAATACAACTAAGAAAAAATGGCATCTCAAAATTGGCAGAAGGAAGACTATATCTAAAACTTCGACATATGCACGAGGAAAATAGAAAATCATTGAAAATGTTTCGATCAAATACATTTTACAACTGGAGACATAATAAAAACGCCAGCTTTCTGCTGTCGAAAACCCTAAATCGTAGGACGACTTTCGCACCTCTTGAAATTGTAGGAATGCCAGGATATGAGAGATTAGCAGAAAAGGAAAGAGACTTATGCAGTAATATACGGTTGGTTCCTGTTACATATTTAGAATTGAAGGATGTATTGGTATCGGAGTATAAGAAAATGGGAAACGTTACGCTTCAGACAGCAAGACGATTGTTGAAAATTGACGTAAACAAGACGAGGAAGCTATACGATTTTTTAATTCAAGAAGGTTATATTACTAAATCGAAATAAATTTGTCGGTTATTATTTATACATTGCTGACATTTTTCACTTGGGGCTATAATTATATATATGTAAATACTGTCGATTTCCTAAGAAAGTAATCTATACATAATTTTATATTTTTGTTATAAACTCCGCCTTTTTATTATGTATACGATTGTTATAACTGTCTACTGTACAATTGTACATTGTCTACTGTTCTTTAATAAAAGTTTAGTTTAAAAGTGTATTTATTCTAGTCACCACATTTTACACAAAAAATACAACATAAATTGTTTACAGAAATTACACTGACGTGAAAGAATCTGGACACGTCGAGTTTTCTATCGAACTTTAATGTTCGAGAATTTATGAGCCGGTATTGGATATTTATGCTGCTTTTCCAAATGTTACCTTGAAGTTGTAGAATTTTAACATCAAACTCACATAAAACCCTTTCAGAATTATTATTCATAATTCTATTTTGTGCACGTTCTTTAAAAAATAAAAGATTTAGTTTTTAGCTATTCAATATAGTGATTTTAGCGAAGAGCAAAATTGTAAATCAAATTATTCCGAGTCGCCAAAGAAATTTTTAGAAATAATGTGAAAATATGTGCTCTATAGATTATTAGACGGTAAGGCATTGTCAAAGTATACTGTTGTTAAGTCAAAGTTACCTGTTGTAAATTAATTTTCAGCTAATTACAGTATTTTATAAGCTTAAAATTTAGTAACTAAATATATATTCGAATAAGTTAAAAATTCTTTAGTGCAATACCTCGTATACGACACGTTTTAGAACAGTTATAGAATATCAATATATATATATATATATATATATATATATATATATATATATATATATATATATATATATATATATACAGATTAAATATTATTATTAACTTAATCGACAGTGCTTTAGAATGTAGAGACAATTTTTGTTCATTATGGTTATAGAGGGTTGAAAGTTCTGTGTTTGTTTTTCACTGAGAAAATGCATTTATTTTTAACAGTTTAATAATAATGACAGTTTATAATATAATATCCATGTAATTGTAGCGACGCGTTAAACTGGCGCATTAGCAAGGATAATGAGTGTCCCTCGATAGTTCAACGGTCAGAGCAACCAACCGGCAAGACCGGGAGACCCGGGTTCGATTCCCAGTCAAGGCATGCACTTTTATCCTTGCTATCGCCAAAGTGGTGACCCCGACGTGATTCGTTCTAGTGCATCGAACCTCTCTTACATCTCAAATCCGCGGATTCGATTCCCGTTCTATCCATCGCCCTTATAGTCCGGGGGGTACCGACCAACGGTTCGTAAGAATGGTGAACGCAGCCACATTCCGTTAATCGTATCGAGACAAACCACGTCTCTAGGGAGGGGGGGGGGAGTGTTGTAGCGATGCGTTGAAAACTGGCAACTTAGCAAGAATATTGGTGTCCCTTGATAGCTCAGCGGTCAGAGCAATCAACTGGCAATTGGGAGACCCGGGTTCGATTCCCGGTCAAGGCATGCACTCTTTATCCTTGCTATCGCCAAAGTGGTGACCCTGAGCGACGTGATCGTTCCAGTACATCGAACTTCCCTTACATCTCAAATTCGCGGATTCGATTCCCGTCCCGTCCTATCCATCGCCCTATAGTACGGGGGTTACCGAACAACGGTTCGTAAGAATGGTGAACGCGGCCACATTCCGTTAATTGTATTGAGATAAACCATGTCTCTAGGGGGGGAGTACTGTAGCGACGCGTTAAACTGGCGCATTAGCAAGGATAATGAGTGTCCCTCGATAACTCAACGGTCAGAGCAACCAACCGGAAATTGGGAGACCCGGGTTCGATTCCCGGTCAAGGCATACATGAATAATCCTTGCTATCGCTAAATAATGTCTAGTTTTAGATTGTTAGATTACGAAATATGGAATCTAGGGTCTATTTACGAAGGGTTTAAAAAATTCAGATCCTTTAAGAGCCCACGAAGGTTATTTAGAGGAACTTCGTATAAATCCAAACAGATTTTGGTCTTACATTAACTCCGATGTGATTGACCTTGGCTTATATTATAACAAACACACTTCAAATACAAATACTTTCTATATTCCTGGATGTCTTGAATATTATGTAATCGCTGTCATAAAAGGTTATGAAAACTTTACAACGGGTTCAGATAAAATACTCGCTGATTCGTGATTGTCATATAATTTTCGCGAGGCCACCGTCCATTATATTCAATTGTATTATAAGAATTTGTAAATTCCCTCAAATGTAGAAAGAAGCAAGAATTAGTCCTGTTTTAAAGAGGTGCAAAGGTAATGTTGTTAATTACAGACCAATTACCATAATTTGTAATTTCTTAGAAATAATTTTATACTGTTATATATATTTTAATATACCAGGAATAATTCATGGAATCAGATATTATAAATATATGTATATAACAGAATAAATAAATATAATACCTGAAATTCGAAATATTTTTTGTGTAGTGGCATACGTTTGCAGGATCAAAGAGTGCATATTTTTTTAATGGTGACGTAAATTTTTTGTTGTATACAGTAATGAGCGCATTTTTTGATAGTGTTATAACATATTTATGAAGTTGTATAACGAATGTTTTGAGAAAAATGCAAATAATATTTTAATAGTGAAAATTGATCCATTTGTAAAGAATACAAAATAAATACATTAACCAATGCTTTCAAACTGTTGCCCATTGAACATTGTTGACATTTGATAATATCCTAGTCTCAAAATAAATTAATTCTGCACTCTGTACTTTATTATCCGATATTGCGTATTTCCTGTCGAATTCGTTCCTTTAAAGTATTTATATGTATTATATTTTCGGGTTTTTTAATCATGGAAGACTGATTTTTAAATGACCCCATAAGAAAAATTCAATAGGTGTAAGGTCCGAGGAATGAAGGGCCACTCTATAGCTCCACGTCCTGTTGATACTAATCTGTTATCAGGTATGTCTGGTTCGTTAGCATTTGGGAATAATGCTGTTACGTATCAACTGATGTAACGATATCAACTCTTATTTTAAAAATTGCAAATACCCTTGCGTCAGTCAAATTGTCATAAAAAATACAGACCCAAAATTCTATTTCTGACTATACTTGCTCAAATCTTTACTTTTCTTGCAGATTGGCTATGTGACTCCTTCATCCATCTTAGATTGTGTAAAGCCCAATACTTACAGTTCCGTTAAGGACAGATGTGACTTCCTCCGAAAAATAATCTTTTCCCAAAACATATTGGTCACTATTACAACGTATAATATCATATTTCCTTGAAGAATTGCAGTTTACGATTAAAATCATCTGATAATTCGTGAGTCAATGTAACTTTATAAGGATGAAATTTATGTTAACGTAAAATATTAAGCACTGTAACACGACTCTGACTGGAACTGGAATGTGAATTTTCACTACTTTTTGTTAAAATGTTAAGTTGTGTATCTGCATTGATTGCTTGATGAACAGCTCTGGGTAAATCGCGTTCTCTGTACATGTTCTCTGTATTTACCTTCAATTTTACTGACAATAGATCGTGCTATAAGTGGATGATCTTGATGAGCCTCATTAAATGGAGCGCAGACTTCCACTGTTGTTTTTCTCCTCTTTCGATAACCATACATCATAAGAATTTCAGTGCGATATTTTTCAAAAGATACTTTGCTACTAACATTTTTTTACTTCATATAACAGAAAATCACAAGCATTAATTTTGCCTGAAGCTAATTTGACGTAACATAAAATTATTTGACATTAAATAAAATTTGTTTCAACGCCTGGTAGGCAACATATTAAATAAATAAAGGCCATAGGACGATAAGCATAGTAAATCGGCCCCAGAAGGATATCTGAATCATCTTTTGAGAGTATGTTGGTACTAATAAGATACGTTGATCCTGCAAGTTTCAAATTTCTATCTATTTTGGTTTTTGAATAAATCGAAAAAAACGAAAAATCAAAAAATAATTTTTTGATAGTTTTTTGTCAAAAACGGCTTAACCGACTTAAATGAAATTTGGACACCTTATAGATGTATATAAAGGCTATACTCGAAAAAAATAACAGCTCATAATCTCCATAATAAGCATTAGAATTATTTTTTTCTTTATGATAATGTTCTAGAACAATTTTGAAACTAACATTCTTTTATATCTTTTTCGATGTAGAATAACCTCGCAAATCCTTAAATTGATCAAAAAGGTACGCCATATTGAAGAAAAATAAAAACCGATTTTTTTTATCTAATTACAATGTTCATTTATTTCAATGTTTTTACTTTTGAAACAACAGAAACGAAGCTTATTTGATTAATATGTAAATGCAAATAACATTAAATATTGAAAACAATAATTTGAAAACATTTTTTTATTAAAATATTCATATATTTTAAAACCTCCAGGATCAACGTATCTTATTAGTACCAACATACTCTCAAAAGATGATTCAGATATCCTTCTAGGGCCGATTCCCTATGCTTATTGTCCTATGGCCTTTTCATAATTAAAACTTCATTTCTAGTTTTCTCGTAACTTTGTTTTGTACCTAAATAGAATTTTTATAACAATATTCAAAAAATGTGCTCTTATACTGAGTTGAACAAAAAATAGGGGTTGCCATAAAAAAAACACTCCATTTGACCCTGAAATACTTCATGTGCTTTACAAGCGCAAATAAACTTAGAAAATTGGTGTAAAATTAATAATATGCATCCTTGTTCCTCTTGTTGGGGACGTTCACAACTTCCTTGTTCGTCGACTATCGATCGAGGTAACAACATACACGTTGTCGAGCAAGTTATGATGTGTATACCTGTATTATTGGTTTTTTAAACAGGTTAATTGACAAGTTAATCATCTGGATGTCACTTCCAGTGGAAATTCAGCTATTGAGAATAGTAAATTTGCTAAAACGCAGTTCAAAAGTAATCAATTTACAATATCTAAAACAAATAAATGACAATACATAAATGGTTACTGTTTGGTTATTGTTTATTTCCGCCATTCTATGGCGAAACTAGCGCCATAGTCGATCAATGCTTTCCATTCAATAATTTCTATTTTATCGTTATGGATTGCACTGGCTACTATACTTATAAAGTGACATAAGTAGTATAGCAAAGGGGCTTCTGGCGCACTCTCGGATTTGTCCGCGGACATTTGATACGAATGGCATGTGGTCATTGTTGATCTGAAGAACTCTTGGCGCAGGTATAAAACAGGTCTGTACAGGTATAAAAGAGGTGTGTATCGGTTTAAAACAGGTATGGTGGTATTAGGAAAAACATGATGTCATTAAACAGGTTACCATACCTGTTTTAAACCGATACACACCTGTTTTATACCTGTACAGACCTGCAACAGAGAGTGCGCCAGAAGCCCCTTTGCTATACTACTGACATACATACAACATTTGTACGCATAGAATTATGTGATTAGTTAGAAATACTTAAACGATGAATAATAATGAGGTTCTGATATTACGTATGAGTCACTTAAATATTTTAGCACCGAACTATAGACAATATGTTTTTTTTATATTTTTCGTTTGTGTATTACCGGCAATTATAGTCTAAAGTGGCATACTTGTTGATAGTGTACGCCACATACATGTCACCTACGAGTATTAACGGGATAAAAATACGCCCAAAATATATATAATATGTGATATATACACGGCATAGAAAACTTCACATTTTTTGCACATTTACGTTTTTATTTAAATTCAATATTTTACGACATTTCTGCGCTTGAATTCCACTTTAAATGCCAAGTTTAAACACGTCTAGGTTGTCATATTCTCATAGTCTAGGTCATTTGCGTTGAAGGCACTCGCTGGAGACAGATGTTCATTAAAAGCCTGATTCGCGTTGTGCTATACCGCTTTGTTATCGTTCATACACCAGAACTGACAAGTCGGAACTTTACTTATTAGTTTATTTGTCCTCCAAATATACATGTTATTTTTTTATTTATCACGTTAAGACAGCGCTAAAACAATAGTCATTGGAATAAAATTTGCTGACAACGTTTGAATCTGCTACCACCGCAGATTCCATCTTAAAAGTTAAGCCTCTTTATAAATATGGTTAAGCCTCTGTATGGAAATATGGACATTAATCTTTATTGGCGTATGCATGATTTCATAGGTATTCTCATATTGCTTAGTAGTTTAATTTTGTATTTTTTCACGTAAAAATTAAATTCATCGTCATTGGGTTTACCTTAAATGTTATGAATCCATTTTTTGTCATCTTGGCAAGAACAGATTTTTGCATATTTCAAAATGAGCACCGTAACCTTCTTTACAATTTGATTTACTGAATTTTCATGCTCATGAAGTTTTGTAACCTTCTTTCTATACAAATACCAAATTTGGTAACGCTTTAGCATCGAGGGACGATTAATGGTAGTGGGTTCTTTAAAATTATATTATAGTTTATCTATTTTTAAGAGTACCAATTAGTTAAAATACCTGGAGGTATATAAAAATCTGTATATCAATTGATAAATTTATCCATTTGCGATAATTTGTGATAAATAATTTTTTTTAATCTAAAATTATTTACGTATGTTTTTTGTATACCCTTATTTATCGTCGACTTAATTCCATTACCAGGGCCTATTACCGACGTCAGGAGACAAGCTACCTCCAACCTGGAAATTTTGTCAAACCCTATCTCGTTTAAACAAGTAACCTACCTAGATACCTACCTAGATAATCTTTTACTTGCTTAACCTGTAACAAACAAAAGACCTACAATTTTACACCCTATTCGAATGATGGTATGATAACTTCTACATAAAGATCAACTAAAGTTGTGTAACTTCTACGAGTTCGCTGACATACAAGACGCTACAGGTCATAGGTCAGCCAGTCGATGATCGCCCATTCTAGTGCTTGACTCGTCGATGACAGCTGACTGGATCCTCACACTTATAGTTGAGTAGGGATCTGTTACTTGCCTAACGTATAATAGATAAGAACACTAGGGTTTTACATCCCATCCCACGGATGATATGTCTTTTACACAAACTTCGTCTAAGTTTGTGTAGATTTTGAGATTACACTGGCATATATGCATTTAGAAAATATAGGCTCGGTCATTCATCCAAGTGGCAATTTAACGACCGTTGCCTGGTATTTAATATCGATGATATGTACGCCAAGTTATCCTATGCAACCACTCGCTCACGTATGATCTTCAAATTAGAAAAAAAAAAATACATATATCGATAAGAGATAACGAGCAGATATCTCTCAGCACTCGGATCGGATAAGCTTATATGATTTTTGGTCCGGACCGGTGATTTTTTTTTAAAGAAAAACCTCTATTAATGGTGGATTTACGAATAGGCTGAGTATTCTCAGCCTGTTCGTAATAGGACGTAGCTACTGCTACATTATGCTAAAATAAAATAATTTTTTTTTCATATTTTTTCAACAATTTATCCATAATCCATACAAACTAATGCAATGTCTAATACTAATACAAACTATAATCTTAATAGTATAAATATAATATAATAATATAATATAATCTTAAATAGTATAAAAATCGTATTTTGCTATGGAAGAATGTTGATGACACATTTACAAGGTAATAAAATGCAATGATGAGTACAATTCAGCTAATATTTCACCAAAGAAAATGCGTATAATGTACCTACATAAAGAAACAAAAGTTTTATTTATTTATTGTTTAGAATTTGTTTCATAGAATATTTTACTGGGGTACTTTTATCCTATTTCAAATTAATCATTGACCTTTAAATACTTACACTATTTACATTGACCTTATTTGTTTAAGAATTCGAAAATGCCGAGACGTTATTAATATCCGAGGTGCATATGCTGTTGGAACATAGGAAAGCTCAGAACGAGTCGGCAGAAGACGAGCAAGAATTTTCCGATGTTTTTATGAAGACATTAACGTATACGGATCGATTTCGGAAATTCAAGAATAAAGAAACCATATCTGCCGTGAGAAAGTAAGTTAGGTTTACTATTACTAATTTGGTTCTACTTTTTTTTTAGTTCAAAAACCTCTAATGGTTTTGGTAAGTTCCTTTTAGGGTTTTAGAATTTGTGTATCATTATGACATTTGCTTGAAATGGCTAATCTATAGATTAATGGATGATCCGGTCTGATGCATAAAATATTTTTGACACGTTTATTGTTTATTTTTAAATTTACATATTTGTATAATTTTACGTAATAATTTTTCAACTTTGTTTTTCTTCCCGTATTAATAGGTAATGTAATTCTGAATAATGATGAATTTTAATTCTTTATGGGTACTTTTTTTGCATAAAAATTTTTAAGCACATCTTGCTGTATTTAAAATTAAAATGAGTACTCTATTTAAAGAGAGATTGATAATTTACAATATACAAAGTATCAAAATGAAATATTTGAGGACAGTTATGGATGTAACAAGCATGGATAAAATTAGAAATTATTATATTAGGGAATAGATATAAATTATTATAAACTACAAGTAAAACCGATACTGAGGAGAATAGAAAGAAATCAACTGATTGTAAGATGGTTTAGACATCTGCAGGCTAGATGGAAAGTTAAGAGGATTTGGAATCAACAAAAAACAGAAGAAAAAATTGAGAGCCCGACTTGTAAAAAGTTGGGATGATAACATAGTGAGGCTTATGTCAGATAGAGGAATAAATTTAATATAGACCTTTATCTACATAATATATAAAGGGGGCTACACACCTCCCATTTATCTGCGCAGTTTATCAGGTATGACGCCATGTCTGAGTGATAAACTGCGATCTGCGCAGTTTATACCGGTATTTACTCAGATAAAAAATCTGTGCATTTGAACTCTCTTTTGCAACGATGATCTGCGCAGTTTATCGTACAGTTTGTTCAGTTGAGTCAAAAACAGACACAGCTGCAATTATATAATAAACTGCGATTCTTCTTTTTCTGTCACCCACACCCATTGAATTTTATTTATTTTTGACGCACTTTGAATCAAACCTGTTGAAAGTAAAGAGAAAACTGAAGAAAAATCGGACGAAACTGAGCGTAACCTATACACTTTCAGTCCAGATAAATGTACAGATTTTCACACAATTATTTATGACAGATAACTGTACAGATAAACGGAAGGTGGGTAGCCCCCTTAAGAAATAAGGAAAATATCACAAGACAAACGAAAATAGCAGAAGGTTGCAAATGGAGCTGACAGCATCTGAAATGTTATTACATATCCTACACTTTCGGAAATACAAAATTACCAATTATATATATGACCACTATAAAATAAATAATAATAAGCAAGCAACTGTTCATGCAGTTGCTTAATACGTTTAACTAATAATGTAGTATTTACGTCCAAGTGGTATTTTAATGACGTCTCTATGTCCAAATTAAATGGGGAAAGGATTTTGACAATGCCTAATTATATTCGGTTGAGGTACAAAAAGTGATTACAACCGTTTAATAATAATAAACAAAAAATAGTAGTTATCAATTTATTGTTTCTTCCAGGATTAAAATCTTCATTATTTTTTCAATAGGTATTTGAAAATAATCGTAATGCACTTGCCGATAAGTGAGTAACTATTTAGAAATAGATTAAGATGGGTTAGTTGATTAAATGGTCGAACTAGTGGCCCAAGACAATTAATACAAGCAAATGGGTAACACTGAGTCTAATTATTTGTTTCTTTCAGTTTATTAATGCAGAAGAAACTCCACAAATTCGAATTGGCCGCCATCGCGAACTTGTGTCCTGAAACGACCGAAGAAGCGAAATCGTTGATTCCGTCTCTGGAAGGACGGTTCGAAGATGAAGAGTTACAGGCAGTTTTAGATGACATTCAAACGAAAAGAAGTATACAGTACTAATGATTATTAATTTTGATGCCTATATTACTAATTATAATAATAATGTGTTAACATTCCATTATTATTGCCCATCTCATTATTATTACTGTAGTACGATTTAAACACGCAAAATAAATATTTTACCATTTTATAAACAATAGTACTATGTATTTTATGTTCAGTTTTTTGTGTAAAGTTTTTCAAATATCGGTTGTGTTGACCTAATGTGGATAATGTAATAAAAAAAATTCAAGCAATGTACTTACTGTTATGGTTTGTTTATTTTGATCTGATGTTTATTTTGAAATGGATTTTTGAGGAGTAAATTTTTCATCCCTTAAACTCATTGCATCTTCATTGATACAAGTGTTTTTTAACATTGAAAAATATCGTACTTAAAACCTGTCATCCCATTTTAAAAATAAAAGATTTATCAATAGTATATTTTTTACAAATACAAAATGATATCTACCTGAGAAATTTTAGATAAGAAGCCCTTTTCTGAAAAAAGTTATTTATCAAATAACTTCAAATATTAAATAATATTTGAAGTGATGAGATGGACAAGATGCAAAAGTATCTCTTAATAGAACAATGATTAAACTGACAGACTTTAATGTATTAACTGGTTAGTTTGAATTACTTTCAAAGGAGACTCCATTTGATATCTTATCACGACTTAAGATTATCTAAATTATAATTAAAACTTCTAGAATTATTAAATTAATTGTACCCTGGGAAGGGACTGGACCCTCCGATGCGTCAAAAAAAATACCAGTTTCCAACACAAAAAAATCTACTGTGTTAAAGTTTGATCAAACCTCATTTTTCACGAACACTGAAAGATTACGCATTTCTAGACGCGAGTTTCGCCAACCAAGATGGCATCATCGGGAGATGATTAAAACCTAATGAGAGTATCATCTTCCAATAATGCCAACTTGACTGGCGAACCGTGCATCGAGTAACTGTGTAATCTTTCGGAGTTCGTGGAAAATTACCTTTGATGAAAATAGAGAAATTTTTTTCTAGATTTTTTTAACTACGAGTTATGAGTTATATGAGACTTGCATGTAAGTCCTTACCACTTGCGCATAGTTCTGGCTTCGACTGCCTCAAGCAGCAATCCTGTAAAAGGGACTAAAATAGTTTAGCTCCAAGTATACGTACTATTTTTTTAACGACTGAATATCTTGTGGCGAAAATAATTTCATAGAATTTTATTAAAAATATTAGTTTAGCATCACATTGTTTACACTTCAATTACGTAATATCGTTATTATTGTGGACAATATTATAAATTTGTGATGATGAAACTTTGGCAATCTTAAATAACTGCAAATTTTAAATTGCGTTGGTATACTTCTAAAGGTGTTCCAACAATTTGGTTTACACATTTCCTATTCTTGTGCCTTAAAAAATACATACAACTGTAATTGTGTATGTAATATGTAATTCTTGTGCCTTAAAAATATATTTTCCTGAATTTCATTGAACACTGTCGGTTTGAAAGAAGACTTATGGTATCTCGAAAAAGCGCAAGTTTTAGGAAAGTAATTTGAAATTTTTAAAGAATTCAACTTCAAATTTTCTCAATGATGGCAAGGCAGGAGTCGGAAATTTTCACCTCATAATCTTGGATATCTAGTAACACTTCCCGCATTATTTCTTTATATCTCATTAATAAAGCCCTCCACCATATAAGTTTCTTCTTTCATTTTGAGTTTTCCAGAAATTTATTCAACACTTTTTAGATTTAAAATCTTGTTGTTAAGGAAGAAAAATACTTTTATCGTGATACTTAACTGGTTTATTATTGGAAAACACAGTGGGAAGAAACAAAATTTAAAAACTTTAATATCACAACTATAAATAGGTATATGTGATTCAAAAAGTGATTTTATTCTTCGAAACTAAGATACTTAAGCCTTTTCTTCGTAATTTTTAGTAGTGTACATAACATTAAATTGTAACATCTTCACTAACTATAACAATATTTCTCAAAATAATCGACCCTCTCACTTCCTCGAGACACTTCCACAACCTCGAGACAACTGAGATGATAGTCTTCTTCAAAACAAAAAAAAGCGACGCAATAGTGTTGATAAAGCTCTCTTGGAGCAGCCAGTATGAACTACGCTTGTGAGAGTCTCTTATCTTTCATAAATCTTTAAGCTGAATTTGGGTTATTTAATGGGAAAAAAATAAAAAAAAAACTAGGCTTTTTGAGATACCATAGTTTTCTTCCAAACCGGCGATATTTGTGGTAGAATTAGACATAATTAAAGGGTTTCTGTCCGAATTTTAACACGATATGCATTGAATGTTGGTTTTAGTGATAGAAGGAAGGACTAACTAAGCATAGAGCGAAAGCCAAGAAATAAGTTTTATAAAAAACGCTCAGACCTGTCAAATTTTAATTTTGTTGCGCGTTTTTTGCAATTATTTCTTTAAGGAATGTATTTCTTTTTTTTGTTTGCAAAAGCAGTGTTTCAAACGAAAGTCAATGTTTATTAAGTAGTAACTTATTAATCATTTTATATAAAAAAAAATGATTAAATTAACTGAACGAGAAAGAATTGGATTTTTTTTGAATGATCGGTTTTGGAGACAGAATGCGCGTCCTGTAAAAGATGTAGTTTAATTGTTCAATGAAACTCTTTCTGAACGGCAATCCATTAGCAAAAGCATGGTAAGCAAAACTGAATGTCAACACCGCGAATTTGGGCATGTCCGTGATCTTCCTAAATCTGATCAACCCTCACCATCAGAAGACGATCAGCTTAATGTTTATTGTAGGATAGGAAGAAGGGGGCCGACTGAGTGGGTAGCCAATTCGCCATATTTGACACCTCTAGATTAATTTTTTGTGTGGAAACTTAAAAAACCGACATATGTTACTAGGCCAGAGAATTTGGAAGATTCTTGCAAGAATTCATCATGAAATGCAAGATAAACCTGCTGAAGATATTGACAATGTCAAAAAGAATGTATTAATGTAATTATTACTGTAGGTTGTGTAAAAGCATGCGCCCATTCATATTCCATAGTAAGAAACGGGGGTTGGCTTTAAAAAATATATGAATGACGTCATACTCCCTACACGAATCACCATGTATTAATTATACTTTAAAAAATGTGTAACTAAACATAAAATTTGACAGGTCGGAGAGAACTAAAAATAAAATGTCTTCCCAAGTGTTATTCCTTGAATTTTTAACGAAAAACATATTCACTTTATAAGAACACTACTAATATGTAAAACCATTTCAAGAAAACACAAATTAATAAAATCTAGAAATTCTTAGCGATGTAATATTTTATTGTTGGTATTTTATGTTGGTATCACATGTTTCGTCAACTATTCAATAATAATGCAATCAATTATAACAAATGCAACCAATAAATAAATTAGAATTAATATATTTATGTACCTACTTTTGCAGATGGTTATAAATTTCAGATCATAATGAATGTATGTTTTTTTACAATAACACCTATAACAAGTATATTTAAAATCATCATCATTAGGTCATCAGTCCTAAGACTGGTTGGACGCTAACCTCCAGCTTCTCCTATCTTGTGCTAACCTACACATTTCGCTAATTGTGCTACAACCTACATCTCTTAATATTTGCGAGCAGTAGTCTAATCTAGGCCTACCTCTGCCTTTCTTCACTCCTATTTCTGCCTCCAAAATATCGCGGACTATTCCCCCATGTCTCAGCAAGTGGCCCACCATTTTATCTCTTCTCTTTATATTTTTCCACATACTTCTTTTCTCGCCGACTTTCTCCAATACTTCTTCGTTTCTAACCCTATCAGTTCATGGTATTTTCGTCATTCTTCGGTAACACCACATCTCAAAAGGTTCTAATTTCTTCCTACTTGCTTCCCCTACCGTCTAGGTTTCCCAACCGTATAGTGCCGTGCTCCATACATATGTTTTCAAAAATCTAATATTTAAAACAAGGAATATATATTCACTAATTGTGACTCTCAAATAAGTATGTATAACAGGTTGCTATGTTAAGTATGGCACAATTATTATGAACAAATGTCAGGTTTAAAATGGTAGTTGTATGTTAAAACGAAGGAAATCAGCGAAATTGACTAGGATATTGAAAACTGAAAGTTTATTTATGTATTTTGAATATAATTCTTATCAGAAATTGATATGATTCTTTAACAAAATGAATTTTAAACATAGACGTGGAAAATTTATGGAATAAACTTTTGCTGAAACCGTTTGAGACGTAATATAAGTTTTGTGATCTACGACCTCAGGAACATAAGTATGAGTACATGAAAAATGGTAAATTTGTGTTATGATAGATATTTATAAAACAATTTAGATATTTATAAAACACCCTATGAATGATGCAATAATTTTGATCGAATAACATTTCACAAATGTGTAAATATATACCTACCTTTAATAATATTCATCTAGCGCATCTAGTAGAGATTATTAATTTCTCCTTTTTTAAGTTACTTCAAAAGGATAAAAGGACAATAACTTTTATATATTTGGTAGTATATTTATATCTATTATATTTCGATTACATGCGTACACTAGAGAAAATGTGTAAGTATACAAGGGATCAACATTGTTTGCTTTGCACTAGCTCACAAATAATATTTTTTTATGTTTCTAGATTTTGCAGGGATTAAATCTAATTTTACATTTTTTGCAGTTTCCTTAATAGAAAATGGAGTTCTATTAATCTACTACTATTAATCCCTACTATCAATTGTTTCTTATTAAGTAAATAATTTACGTCTAATAATCTGCCAAATGATGCCGTTATTTAAATTAATATTAAGCATTGTTATCGACACATGACCAAGTTTCTGCCATCAAATAAATCTACTAGCTGGAAATCTACTTTTGATATTGTTATATTAGTGTCTATATAATGATAACAAAATAATGAACCAGATACTAAGCATGAACTCTGTGAGGTTGTATCATATCCATTGTGACGATTTTGTGGAGCTCAATCAAGTTGTCGCGATTAGAAAATACGCAATTTAAAATTCGATTGACTCAATAATAGTCTCAAAGTTTTATGTTATCAGTTGAAGGTTATATTTAATCATTCTGTAACTCTCTAAGGTTAATAAGGAAAACAATAATGATTTTTGAAGAGAACATTGTTCTAGAATCATCTTCAGGTGAACATCGTATTTATGAGAAGGCCATTGAAGATCATGGCAAACTAAAACGTCATAAGTTCTTTCCATCCTTTGGCAGAGGTACCACACTCCCCATTGGAACAGTGGTACCTTCAGTACTGGACCGAGTCCACCACCCCGGACCATAGCACGAATAGCATTGTTGCGGACACCTTCATAGGAGAATGGGATAGATTACCCAATAATGTCCATGGTGCGGGGCAAGCGGCTCGGATACTGAATTGTAATGAATATCTTTTGTATTTTCGGTGGGCTCCCATTTATATTCATATAACATCTATTTATGCTTTTAATAACTGCATGAGCAAAAATTCTTTCGTGATTCCTTTCATGACAATGGAACCATGTAATGGATAAAGAATCAGATAAATGTAGAACCGAGAGATATTCTTTGTTGAGAAGAAATGCCTGTTACGAAATTGTTCATTCTTTTAATTTTCAATAGCCATTTGAAATTTCAAAGTTGATTTTACTTTTCCGCACTCCACCACAAGTCGAAAAGTGATGTAATCGTATAAAGAAAAAGTGAAAAAACAACATTTTTTTGGGTTTATTTTTCGTTTTTCGGCCTAAAAACAAAAAAAAATGGTTTTTAAAATCACCTGCTGTGTGTGTGTCGCCGTTGTCGTCGGAATTTATTCTTGTTAGCACCATAACTCAACTAAATCGTTTCGGATCGATCGGGTTTTGACTGATTCTGATCGGGGACATCTCCCAGACAACACCTATTGATTTTGAGGTGGATAGGACATACCCCACTCTGTCCATGGGTCACGAGAAAGCACGATGGTGGACTATTAGAAAAATTTGTTTTGTTAATACGATAACTCAACTAAATCATGTCGAATCGATCGGGGTTTGACTGATTCTGATCGGGAACGTCTCCCAGATTATACCTATTGATTTTAAGGTGGATAGGACACACCCCACCCTGTTCATGGGTCATGAGAAAGCACGACGGTGGACTATTTGCGAAATTTTTTTTTAACACGATAACTCAACTAAGTCATGTCGGATCGATCGGGTTTTGACTGATTCGGATAGGGGACGTCTCCCAGATAACACCTATTAATTTTGAGGTGGATAGAACACACTCTACCATGTATATGGGTCATGAGAAAGTACAATGGTGGACTATTTGTTAGCACGATCACACTCAATTAAATCGTATCGGATCGATCGGGTTTCGACTGATTCTGATTAGGGACGTCTACCAGACGACATCTATTGATTTTGAGGTGAATAGGACACACCCCACCCTGTTCATGGGATCATGGGTCATGAGAAAGCACGAGGGTGAACTAAAGGGTGGTCCAACCATGATGCACGATGTTAATTGTGAGTCACACCTTAACGTCAAGTTTGTTGCCCAATTTGACATTTCTTTGTTTCAGTGTTTGACAAATTCAATCATGGAGAGGTACACAATTGAGCAGCGCGTTAAGATTGTTGAAGCCTTTTACGAAAATGGGCGTTCAAATCAAAATGCATTTCGTGACTTTTGGTCAGCATAATCGACCAAATGTGTCCACAATCGGGAGAACTGTGCGCAATTTCAGCAAACCGGGTCTGTAGGAAATGTGAAAACACCTGTGCACGCTCGCCCAGTTCGTTCTGCGGAAAACATTGCTGTTGTTGCGCGATAGTGTAGCAGAAGAGCCGTCAACCTCGACTCGTCGTCGTGCCCAACAATTGAACATCTCACGAACATCACTGATGCGAATTTTGAATAAAGATTTGAATTTACACGCTTACAAGGTTCAATTGACTCAAGAGCTGAAGCCTACTGACCATTTCAAGCGTCGTCAATACGCCGAATGGTTGGTTGAACAGACAGAAGTGAATGGTGACTTTACAAAGAAAATCATCTTCAGCGACGAGGCACACTTTCACCTCAGTGGATTCGTTAACAAGCAGAATTGCCGTATTTGGTCTAATGAGAATCCACAAGTGATTGTTGAAAAGCTGATGCATCCACAAAGAGTGACTGTTTGGTGCGGTTTATGGGCTGGCGGCGTCATCGGGCCGTACTTCTTCGAAAATGAGGTCGGCCAAGCAGTTACCGTGAATGGTGTTCGCTATCGCGAGATGATAACGGACTTCTTGTGGCCAGAAATTGAGGATATGGACCTGGACGATATGTGGTTCCAACAGGATGGTGCCGCTTGCCACACAGCCAACGAAACAATGGCACTTCTGCGCGAGAAATTCAATGGCCGTGTTATCTCACATCGTGGCGATGTTAATTGGCCGCCACGATCATGTTATTTGACACCGTTGGACTTCTTTATTTGGGGATATTTAAAAGAAAAACTGTACGTCAATAAGCCAAGAACAATTCAAGAGCTAAAGGATGAGATAATTCGGCACATTAACGACACTGAACTTCAATTATGTCTCAGAGTCATTGAAAATATGGACCATCGTATAGAGGTATGTCACCGAAGCCGTGGCGAGCATTTGGCCGATATTTTGTTTCACACATAATTGTCATAGATCCTTCTATCGTAATAAAAAATATTAAGATAATTCTCTGAAAACTTTTTGTTTTATTTACAATTAACATCGTGCGTTTTGGTCGGACCACCTTTTATTTGAAAAAAGTAAAACTGTCGCATAAAACACATATTCTGCATTTATGTGTTGGTTTATTTCTCTCGGCCACTAAATTTCGAGATAGAGATGTTCTACGTGCGGAAAAGTCCGTTTTAAGGTTTTAAAACTGTTTATTTTAGAAAACGGTGTCGTGTTTTAGACATTTTAAAGATCTGCTTAAAAAAATTGTAATACAAACAATAGTTTGTAAATATTAACAGAATAAGTCTCTCATTAGAGGAATATGTTTTACTAGACTAGAGTAGTGAGCATCTAATTTATAAAAATGGATGATTATTTTTAAGGTTTCCATATTATGAAGAAATGACTGGTAACAAATATTTTCAATCAACCAACTAAAATATAAAATATGTGGATAATAGGTAATATTATTATATTAATAAGTAATTAATAAAGGTTATGCAAATATGAGAATATTTACGGTACTTATTTGTTTTCACAACAAATTTTTTTTAAAGCGCTAACTTTATTTTAGGTATCTACTTAAAACTCTTGATATATTTTTTATGTATACACATGTATGCAAGTTATTTACTCGTATTTTATGATTATGCACTGAACTGATTTTTATTGCATGTTTTCATTAAATCCATTGAATTGTAAATCGGAGTTATATAGGAACCATTCAATGATTAACATTACATGACAGTTTGATAAATTGTATTCGAGTCACTACGTATTAGAAATAATATTAACGCCTGTTGTAGCAATTATAAATGTACATGCTCTGTTGAGCAAGACTAACAAATATTGCATCCCCTAAATAAGTTTATACGTGTTTCTGCCTTAAACCAGTGTAGAGAAACATTCTATTTCAGATCATCAATTTTAATATAAAACATCAAACAATAAGGGCTAAGACAGACTTGGCGGTTCTCATCGAGTTATCGGAGGCGGTAAGATGAAGACTGATAACTTCACTGCGTCTGAATTGTCACATTAAAAAAACTTGGACTGATGTGTTGACTCGAAGAGCACGCCTCTCATTTCATCATTGATGAGGGAAATCATGTCGCGGATCACTTCCGATGCAAAGGAAGCTACGGCAAAGACAATGTATCTCAGTTAATTTTAATAGATAGTATCATATGTCGAGGCAACGAAAATCACTAATTTAATCATCTAATTTAGTCCTCATGTTTCGCTAGTGTGTGTAGACTCTTCTCGTATGAAGGTTTTAAAGAGTAAATAAAGCCATGTCAAGTATAATGGCACTAACTTTTCACGTATACGCTTCTAAGAATTTTTATTGTCAATTAAACAACAGAAAAAATATTGGAAGCCACTACTTAACATTAGATACAAATAATTTATACTGAGTCTTGCGCCAATTATTTGGCGCTCCAGAACATTAGATATGTATTAAAAATATCTAATGTCTTTTTTTAAGTTGTCAATAAGAAATCGTTCTTTTTAAAAAATTGGGAAAACTTTCAAAAACACATTAATTACTTTATTAAAATAAACTGTTTAAGGTGTCTCTTTAAAATAATGACAGCTCTATTTATTTTTAATTTATAATTTTGATAGTTATATTTTGAATTTTAGTTTCCGAAATGGAAAGTTCCATACGCAAGAAAATGTTAATAATATTCTTAATGATTATAATTCATAATTAATATTGAGAACAGCATACAACTTAAAATTAGGCTTTTGGACATCTGTTGTAAACATTTAGTGTAATTATTATAAAACGTAAATCACGCACCGGTGGTAGTGTGATTCAACATGAAGAGTTTTTTTAGTTTCTTATTCGAATTATCTTCTTGTAGTAACTTATAACTTAATAAAAAAATTACGAAATATAGAAGAGGGTCAAATACATTTATGTAATGCTACCAGTATTGTTTAACAGTTCCCAAGAAAATATATTGGCAAATTTAATTAACCAGAGAAATAGAATGGGATAGAACTATCTTAATAACACTAAGCTAGCGAATATAGAATATGCCGACAACGTATATCTAAGAAATACTATTAGTTATTTGGAAAATATGATTTCATTAAAAAAGCTGCAATAATAGGACTATATAAATGTCAATAAAAAAACTGGGGATCGGAATAGTCACAGAAAAGGAAATTATATATTTCCTTTTCTAAATGAACAAGTATTAGGCAAACAGAGAAATTTTGTTATCTTTGGAGTATTCTAGACGAAAAATGAGGTACAGACATACAACAAAGAATAAGAAAAGCTAACCAAGTACTTGGAATATTGACATACAGAAATCGACATAAATAAGTAATGTTAGTGTTACTGTATGGATGCGATACTGCATTAAATAAAACAGGCAAGAAGGAAATGCAAACAGTCGTAAACAAATTAGTTTGAGGAAAATTTAGAAAATTTATTGGTAAAATAAAATAATCAGTGCTGAGTTATACAATAAAAGACGCACATTGGGATGGATTGGACATACTTTAAGAAAAAAAAAGATGAAGACATTACCAAAGAATTACTAAAATAGACAGCTGTAGGACAATGCCAATTAAGATATGAAAGAAAGTAATAGATGAAGAATTATTTCAACCAGGAAATACTTGGAGGCAAGCCAGGAAACTAACAGAAGACAAGAACATGGAAGACCTTATGGATGCCGATGGTCCGAAACGGAGTAAATTATCCGTATATAATAATTTATAATACTTTTTTAAATATTTGTAAATACTTTGTTGTCTATAAAATGTTGTCTAAATATTTGTAAATACTATTTATTGTCTCGAATTCAATTAAGATATTAAAACAATCTTTACTACCCTTAACATGATAATAATTAATGTTATAGACGCATCAATGTTTCATATAAAAATGCTTAATATTAATTCTATTGGCACTGAAATGAAAAATTAATAGAGAATTTTAATGATATTAGTGAAAGACGCGATCATGAAATATTTTTAGAAGTTACTAACACATCATTCATTCGTTCCATTAGAGCCAAATCAATACAATATACAATTTCTACATCTTCACTGAATTAGCTTAATACAATTTCATTTAACAAACAAAAAGTCTAAAAAACTTATATTACATTATTTAATTAGGTATTTTATATCGTGCATCGAAAACATTTAATCAGGAATATAACTGCTCTTCAGGTTAAACCAAAAGAAAGTCGAATGATTACAACGATACGACAAAAATTATCTCTCTCCTGGCATATTTTATTATAGTAAGGAAACGTGTCTAACGTATCAATCTTAAAGAGAGATATTTTGGTCAACAGTAATAAAATGATCCGTCATTTAACATTAGAGATAAATTGGGGAAATTTTACTGTTTTTATTTTTAGGTTTATTAATTTTCCTATTCTGTAGTTGGTTATTTGTTGGGCGGTTGTGTATCTAAAAATAAACATAAGATCAGTTACCACTTTTATGGATTCAGCCAGTTGAGAAGACATTCTTACAAAGGAAAATAAAATTCATTCTGCCAAGTTATTATGTTTTAGGATTTTATGTACTGGAATCAATTATACAGTTTCCTTATTTAAAATTATGTATTTTCCATAGTGTTTTAAACCTGTTTTTAAATGTTTAATTTTTCCACAGGGAGAATATACAAATGTAAAATATCTCAATTGTGATCTAACAGTAAGACTATAAATTTTGAGTGGTGGTTGATATCCAGTGATATAGATACATATTTATAGAAGTTCTAAATTATTAAATATGAAACTATACATGTGTTGTATTTGTCGGAGGGGAATGTTAATATTTCCTCTTGATGTGTAGGGTATGAAATTAAATCCATACCAACTTTGGAATGTAACTATAATTCGATCATTCACAAGAGAATTAATTGAATAATAAGTAAATTGTCCGGGGTAAATAGTCGTCTATTTAAAAAATTCTCATTTTGCCATATACTTTTCACAATATACTCATAGTATATTGTATTCATTCCAAGTTTATTAATAAGAATTTTTATTCACTGAAAGTGAATACTCATTGCGGCTACCAAGACTATGTCTACTGCTATATGTTTTTGTGTGTATTTGTGTTTCAAATATCCCTTTCATGACTTCCATAACTATAGAGAATATAACACTGAAATAGTTTTCCACAAACACTATGCACTACACTCGACACGTATTTCGCCAACAAAGTTGGCATCATCTGAAGATGACTAAAACTAATTTGATGCTAACAATGTATCCTATTTATACCTAAATTATTGTTGCAGACAGTGAACCCTGACCGTCACGGTTGCGGTCCAGTGAGCCGTGAGTAATTAACCAATAAAGAGGGCTATGTGGAATAAATAGGCAATGTGTAACAAATAATATTTGTTACATTCCTAATCAATCTTAAGTTGCTAATATCTATCTTATAGTTGTTCTCGAAGACATGTTGGGCAACAATCTGAACTTATCTGTTCTACCATATTTAAGATACGCCATGTGCTTGTTGAACCTGGTTTGAATAGATCGTTTGGTCTGTTCAACATACCTTTGATTTCAGTCGTTACAGCTGATTTCATAAATCCTCGAACTGTTGTTTGTGTTAATTTTGTCTTTTGGATTGCCCGAAAGTTGTTTTAATTTATCTCTTGATGAATGAACTACCCTCACCCCTATATCTTTAATACCCTATATATTTAAAAATTTTACTAGTACCACGGGTGATTCGAGGATCGTAAGGAATGTATACATATTTTTCTGGAAGTTCCCTTGTGTTTGATAGGTCGAGGAATTTCGAAGTGTTTCTTTAAATTTACGTTTCCTAATCATTTTTTCAACTGTACCAACAGAATATTCATTACACTCAGCTATATATCCTTGATTAGCGCTTTTTCTTCTTCAAACCTATCTGTATTGAGAGGGAAGCCTAGTAGGCAATGGACTAGAAAAAAGGGTCGTCATTTTGTGTTGAACATAATGGTGGGAATCATTAGGGATATATCTGAAAGTACTGGCGTCTTTTCTGTATATATCAAATTCTAACTTACTTTCACTATTATTTCTAATAACTAGTAATGGTGGTTGCTCATGGGCTTCAATTCTATATGTGAATTTTACTGACGGTTATTTAATTTGGAAACGCAGTTATCAATGTTCATGACTTTTGTGTCAAATATTGCAACACATCATCCACATACCAAAGCCAAACCCTAGGCAAGTACTCCAATTATTCTTTTACTTCTCTTTCAAATCTGTTCATGAAGAGAATGGCAATGAAATGTGACAACCATCACCTTTCATTTCATGTTGTTCAAAAAAAAACCGTTATTAAATTAGAAACAATTCTGTTCCATGCAAATTTTAGTAAGTTCCATATAGTCTTTTACTATATCTGGACTAAGATTATTTAATTCGAGTAAATCCTTAAGGTAGTTCATACTTTGGACAACCTAAGTAAGGTCCATACATCTATTGGTCCATATATGTATATCTGGAATCAGTTGGTATGTCCACCACCTATTAGCATGGGTGGTATTGGCATTGGCAGTGGGTGTGGATTCATTGTTCTTCCCATTTACTCATGAGGTTTTATCTTGCTATTCGTCTGTCTCTTCCCCAATACTTTTTCCATCTGTCTTTTATTTGTAACTCTATTAGAGGGATTTCTGTTATTCCTAGCTATTCTGTCGAGATCGTTCTATATGTACCCAATTTGTATCTATTTGTACCTACTTATTCATGTAAGTATACTTCCTGAAATGTAAATCTAAGACAGTCTTCCATTTCTACTAACTATTTTCCAATCACGTATAATCATGTTTATACATTTTTTTAAATAAATTATAATAGATACAGTACGATACGCACAGCTACTCGTCCAGTTACATACAATAAAAGTTCACTGAGGTAGTGCTTTGCTCTGACTGTAAAGCTAAAATATTCAGAGACAATATCGTTTTATTAACTACCAATATACAATTTTTGAACATAATTAATTGATTAAGTACCCTAAGTACTTTTATCACCCTAAAATGTCAACCTCCTGGACAGGATAATTTCATTTACGAATTCCTTATTATTTACTCAAAAATTAGTTCTAATTGTAGGTATGTAAAATCAAATTTGCTTGTAATTTATTTTGCTTAATTTATTTTCAAAGACAACTGTACGTTAATTACGTTACCCTTCTCCAACTTCTCCATTAGACAAATTAAGGGGTTATTGCACTGAGTTCTAATAAAATAAGTTAATCTACATTAATCATAATAGCATTCAAAGAGACAAGCATTTCTAACTTTTCACTAGTTTTATTCTGTTACCAATTTATATGCAAAATTGTATAACATTATGCTAGAGCCACATAATGTTAAATTTTCATTTAATTATTTAATTAAAACTTCAAAGTACTAACGGACTGGCCAAAGCTACTTATTATTTACTAAATAATTTACAGATTTACTACTGTTTTGTATTTAAATTTTCTCAGAGAAGCTATGCTGACTGCAGTAGATTGTGGTGCGGTATATTATTAATTACTATGATAATATATTCGGAATTTTCATATAAAAATAGTCCAGAAGTTAGAGCTAATGGAACACTGACAAGAAACTAAAAAATATGGTACTACGGCAGAGATCTGTTGATACAAAGCATCCTTACTTATATTTAGGTATGTGCTGAAGTTTTATAAATACTCTCTTAAAATGCTGATACCGAAATTAATCTAATTTAAATATTATTTCAGTCTAAAAATATAAATTCATTTTGAAGCGCCAAATAAACTATTCTACACTTTAGTGGAAAACAAACAACATTTGTCAAAGCAACGAATGTTTTCTCTACCGCGTTATAAAAATTCTGGCCGATCACGAAATTTTCTATAGCAAGCTCCAAGGTCGATCAATTCTAAAATGTTTTGTTTGTGTTAACTTTTTATTTGACATTTCGTAGTAAAAAAAATGTGGGCCCACTATTCAGTTTTAAAGAATAATTCATTGCGTTGTTGATCTAACTGGGGAATGAATATGAAGTTCAGCTGTTAAAACTATAACTTCTCTTTCATAATTCCTTACGCATATCGTAGGTTTTATTAAGAAATGATTTATTCTGTTTCACTTTCACGTTTCGCTTCGCATAAGGTTCATAATTATTGTTTTCAATGAGTTTTTGAAAAACTTTGTTGAAAACAAGTTTATTATACAAGTTTATAAGTCAACCTTATTTAAAAAAAAAAATCGGATTTTGTGTTTGAGCCGTGATATCATCAGTATTTCTTTTAAATCGTAATTTGTAATTTTTTTTTACAAAAATTAATTCCGTAAAGTGGTCCGAATACAACAGGACTCTATAATTGGGGATTTTCTATTTACCGATTATAAAAACAAACAATTGAAACAAATATAACTTAATTTTGTAATAATTAGTTAGATAATTAAAGTTTAGTCACGATGTTGTAAATCATCAGATAAGTATTACATCGTTTGAAAGATTTCAGAACAAGGTTGTACATTCTATATTACATTATATTAATTATTTATAGGTAGATCAGATTACTTATAGGTAGGTTCCATGATTTGATCTGTAGAAATCAGATCAGAAGAACCTTTGGATATTCTAAATTTATTCGTCTATTATTTTTCCGCACGCCACTATAAGCGGAAAAGTAATGTAATCGTGTAAAGAAAAAGTGAAGAAAAAATTTTTTTTTGGATTTATTTTTCGTTTTTCGACCTAAAAACAAAAAAAAAATGGTTTTTAAAAATTGTTTGCCGTGTGTGTCATCATTGTCGTCGGCATTTATTCTTGTTAGCACGATAACTCAACTAAATCGTGTCGGATTGATCGGGTTTTGACTGATTCTGACCGGGGACGTCTCCCAGACGACACCTGTTGATTTTGAGGTGGATAGGACACACTCCACCCTGACCATGGGTTATGAGAAAGCACGATGGCGGACTGTTTGAGAAATTTGTTTTGTTAATACGATAACTCAACTAAATCGTGTCGGATCGATCAGGTTTTGACTGATTCTGATCGGGAACGTCTCCCAGACTACACCTATTGATTCTGAGGTGGATAGGACACACCCCACCCTGTCCATGGGTCATAAGAAAGCACGACGGTGGACTATTTGAGAAATTTTTGTTGTTAACACGATAACTCAACTAAGTCATGTCGAATCGATCGGGTTTTGACTTATTTGGATCGGGGACGTCTCCCAGACAACAAATATTGATTTTGAGGTGGATAGAACACACTTTACCATGTTCATGGGTCATGAGAAAGCACAATAGTGGAACTATTTGAGAAATTTGTTTGTTAGCACGATCACTCAATTAAATCGTGTCGGATCGATCGGACTTCGACTGATTCTGATTAGGGACGTCAGGCAATGGGAGTTTTGACTTGCAAACGGTCGTACAGAAATTACATATAATAGAATGGTAGACATAGGCCTCTTGATGGTACACTTAAGTTTTCAACCTCAGGGGGGGGGAGGGTGCTGCTCGAGGAGTGGGGCGTGGAAAACTCTGCATCGCCGCACTTTTTGAGGAATAACGCCATTATTTGGAGCGATATCGACAATATGCTCAAATAAGAAATGTATATTGTAAAATTTTGCCTCTTTTTGACCTATCATTTTTATCTGTGACCAATAATTTCCGATATATAGGGCACCTACGTTGGGGGTTGATTTGTAATTTTCAACAAAATCATAATTTCATGGCGGATTAGCACGTAGATCGACCTCAAACAATTCCTCAATATTTTTTTATGAGCAATAAATCCTCAATATTTTAAGAGCAATATTTTGTGAATCTGATGCTTCATTTGCTTAATTTTAATCGTTTCGTTGTATACAACGAAAGACATGATTTTTTGAAGCGCCCCGCGACATACTCAAATATGTGGATTTTTTAATTATCCATATCTAAGGGCGATATACGAGCATGTTTATATATTTCTGTATAATCGACAAATATATTAAATTTTTGAATACATGATATAAAATATATTACTTTCAACTCATTTTCTCACCACCCTTGAGGTATAGTTGATCGGTGCGTTGTTTCTTATGTGGTATCCCTAATAGGCTTAATCCACAGTTGAAATCGAGGTTTAATTCACCTAGCGTCGCTTACGATGATTTCAGATTCACTTTCATTCTCATCATCTTCAGGCATCAATTCTGAAGTAGAGTCGGCAAAACCGTGCCGATCGAGATGTTCTGCAGCGTTGGTTTCATAATTTTCGTCGTCCAAGAGTTGGTCACAAATGTTCTCACAGGACGTCCCATTACAATGAAAGCACAGTATCGAGCATTTTAATTTTACTTTACGGCAACCACAAACTGCTACACATCCTTTCTGGCTACTGCCCGAAATGTTCCTAAGAAAGACCTCTGTAGCCGGTTCCCTTGTGATCCGTATTACGTCTAGTCCTGTATTCTATTTGCTCCAGAGTTTGCGATATAACGATGCTGCTGCGAATAACATCTTGTTTGTATATGCCTTCAGTGGCTGCGACTCTATATCGGCTTTCTTTATTCAGCAAAAGATTCAGTTCTGATAATACTCCAAATAACGGCGCTATTCCTTAAAAAGTGCAATGCACAGTTTTCCACCCCCCACCCTCGAGCGACACCCTACCGAGTTCGCAGACTTAGCTGTACCATCAGGAAGCTTATGTTTTCCGTCCTACCAAATTTCATTTCTGTCTGACCTTTTGCAAGTACTGAATACCTTTGAAGTACTTTTTATATATATTGAATACTTCATCATCATCATCATAAGGTCATCAGTCCTAAGACTAGTTGGACGCTAACCTCCAGCTTCTCCTATCTTGTGCTAACCTACGCACTTCGCTAATTGTGCTACAACCTACATCCCTTACTATTTGCGAGCAGTAGTCTAATCTAGGACTACCTCTGCCCTTCTTCACACCTATTTCTGCCTCCAAAATATTTTATTCCATCTGCCATATTCTTTCTATTCTATTCTGCCTCCAGACTATTCCCCCATGTCTCAGCAAGTGGCCTACCATTCTATCTCTTCTCTTCTTTATGTTTTTCCGCATACTTCTTTTCTCGCCGACTTTCTCTAATACTTCTTCGTTTCTAACCCTATCAGTCCACGGTATTTTCATCATTCTTCGGTAACACCACATATCAAAAGCTTTTAATTTCTTCCTACTTGCTTCCCCTACCGTCCAGGTTTCTCCAGGAGCTCCATACATACGTTTTCAAAAATCTCTTCCTTGTTTCTAAGTTTATTACTCCTGAGCATAAAAGTGCTTTCTTTTTATTAAAATCTACTCGACCCTGCGTTATTCTTTGTTTTATATCTTTATCGCTTCTTCCATCCCAATTTATTTTACTTCCTAAATAAGTGAAGTCTTTAACTTCCTCCAATCTTGGTGTCTGAAATTTCCTGAAATCTGTTTGAAAATGGCAAGATTCTTATTAAGTTACTCATACTAATAGTTGGTGGTGTTAACACATATTGTGTTATATTCTGTGTTAAACTACATAATGTATCTGCCATATAGCGATGGTTATCATTATCAACAAAGAATTGTTCCTATTTATGTCAAACGGTGCTACTCAAATTAAGCGACTAATGTACTTAAAACTTTATCCAGGTCTAGAAAAATACATCATCCGTGGTTTATTGTTACCCAAAAGTTTAGCTATAAGAATTGTTACTGCAAACATAGTGTTTGCCAAATTCTTTATTAAAGGAACATTTGTATTTGTTCAAATAGGTTGATATTTAAAATTGTATTCATAATCTTACTAAAAGTTGATATAAGTGATATTGGTATATAAATAGTTGTTACTTTTCCGCACTCCACTATATGCGGAAAAGTAATGTAATCGTGTGGAGAAAAAGTGAAAAAAACATTTTTTTTGGGTTTATTTTTCGTTTTTCCACCTAAAAACAAAAAAAAATTATTTTTAAAAAATATTTGCTGTGTGTGTGTGTGTGTGTGTGTCGTTGTCGTCGGCATTTATTCTTGTTAGCACGATAACTCCTAAAATCCGGACTCCGGACTTTAGGAGTTATCGTGCTAACAAGACGATAACGCATGATAACGCAATCTTGTTAGCATGATAAATCGTGTCCGATCGGTCCGATCGATCGGGTTTTGACTGATTCTGATTAGGGACGTCTCCCAGACGACACCTATTGATTTTGCATTGGATATAACACACTCTACCATATACATGGGTCATGAGAAAGTACAATGGTGACCATTTGAGAAATTTTTTTTGTTAGCACGATCACTCAATTAAATTGTGTCGGATCGATCAGGTTTCGACTGATTCTGATTAGGGACGTCTACCAGACGACATCTATTGATTTTGAGGTGGATAGGACACATCCCACCCTGTCCATGGGTCATGAGAAAGCACGATGGTGGACTATTTGAAAAAAGTAAAACTGTCGCATAAAACACATATTCTGCATTTATGTGTTGGTTTATCTTTTCTCAGCCACTCAATGTCGAGTCACATACAATAATTTGTTACATTTTTAAGACTTCTACTCTTATTTTCTATATTTTATGAATTTTAATTTTAATTCTTGGATTAATCGCAAGAAAATCATTCTTTTAGTAGTTTACGATATAATTTCAGCACATTTCTTATCGCCATGTCGTTGAATAGCATTAAGCTTGGATAATTTATGTTTTAATTTTACATAGCTGTTGCATAGCTAAACCTGTAACACCTATTTGAATGACATTTCTGTGTGTCATTATGTTACTATTGATTATGGTATGACTTCTGGTATATGTGTTTACAGTTGAAATAAAAACTATTTTCACTTGTTTTGCCTAAAGTTATATCATATATTTTTTGTCATTATTATATACAACTGATTACTAAAGTATCTACCGTGAGTTCTGCATCAGTGATGTTACTCTGCGGTAGCCGAGATGCCATCGTCAGAATTTGAAATACCTGAATCGATGTAGGTACAAGAAATTCAACTTAGATTTGCCGTTGTGCTTTACTGCCTGTTCATTTATTTCTTTTGCAGTATATATCATATAATTTTGTATAACTTATATGTAGTTATATTTACATATTTATACATATTTACTAATACTTCTACAACAAGATTGCTTACATGTAAAGTATATTCATTCATATACAAATCATAGAGTTATATATTAGGTGAACATACCTGTACAACAATGTGTCTTACTATATTTAAAAGTGCAATGGTGTATATATGTATAACATAGTATATAAAAAATTAATTAAGTATGACACACTGTAATAAAAGTGAATGAGACTACATTAGTTATCTTTTAGTACATGGTTATTAATTAGCTTTTTCATGGTGGGTCATGTGAAAGAAAAACAAATATTTATAACATCCTTTAACCCATCAATAAACTACATGGAACAGTGAGAGCTGATACATATTACTCTTCAATTAATTGAACTAGATTAGATAAATGGGTTACCGCTGTTATCGTCTATTACGTTACAAGAATATTTAGCTTTTTATGACCGAGGGATTGATGTCATGAACACACCTGGTTCCAGCATCTAATTCTGGAACGTAATTTAATTAGTCTGAGTAGAATCTTATGGCCTATTATATAGAGAACATAGGAAGGTATGCTCAAATTGATCTAATTAGGACCTGCAAGCGATTGTTACTACTAGCAATCACATCAATTCAAACATATTTTATAATGGATACAACATTGTATGTAGACTTGATATACCCAAAATTATCTTAAATTGTATGACGGACGTTCACTTACTGTTTAATATTAAAATAGCCCAAATAGTATCAGTTCAAAATTAGCTCAAGTCATTTATGATATTAGGTCATATTACCATTCGTTTGATCAACTACATAGGCCTACAAATTTTGACATTTTGAAAGAAAATTTGTGTTTTATAAGTGATTATAAGTGAGTTATTTACGCTGATTTTATATCTACCTTCCGTTTTTGCCCCTCACGTAAGATTTTTGATCAACTGGATAATCAGAATAAATTAAAAACCAAAGGAAAGATTACATTTTAACAAACATTATAATTAATAAGCATTGAAAAACACAGTAAAAAGCAACGACGTAAATAATTTTGTGTCTCTAATTTATTTCCTTCTTTGAAAATCTCTCCCTATTTAACAAAAAACTTCGTTTTGTAGTTTTTCTTGTGTAACAATTCATTGGATGTTCTCTTTTCAGCATCCAGCAGTAATCTGCCATCATTGCCACATCCCATCGACCCTGGTACCTATTTTCCATCTCCTTTATGTCTTGATGGAACCTTTCACCTTGCTCCTGACTAACACCAAGAGTTTCTGGAAAGTATCTAGTCCAGATGAGCATGCAGAAAATGAACTTTTATGCTCTTATTATAATCAAGTTGCTTAAACTGATTCAGTATTTTGTTGAAAATTTCCTTATACTACGGATGTTTATAATCTCATAAAAAATTTGCTGTTACATTTTTAAAACATATACAAGCTTTTTATTCAATTTTTGTCACTGTTTCTTCAAACTGTTGGTCCTGCATTAATTTTATTATGTGTGATGCCTTCCTTTAATTTTGCTTCAGAAAGAGCTGGAAATTTGTTATCACATAAGTACTTAAAATAATTCCCATTCTTATCTATAATTTTTACATATTGCTTGATTAATCCTAATTTAATATGAAGTAGCGGTAAAAGAATATTTTGCGGATCAACCAAATTTGCATAAATAACGTTTTTTGAACCAGGTGTTAACTTTATAACAAAACATATTTGGTGTATCTTTACAATTTCTAGGCATCCTTAAAACAAAATAAAAACACACGACACGTTGTTACGAGTAAACGTACACACATTAAAAACGTACTACAGCGACTATGTAAATACTCGAATAGTATAAAACTAGAATATCCCCATCGGCCAACTCTGTTTCGGTAAATCCCCCACACCTGTGTGTACGTTTCAAACCGATTAAACACAGGGGCACCGCAAAGACTGAGACAAAACCTAATTTTTATAGTGTTTCTTGTAGTTCACGGTATGTAACGAAGCCAAAGTGTCAAAAAAAAAGTCCGATCACAAAATCCTTGTTGTCCTGCGTTATTGAGTAAGGTCCATGCTCCATTAGTACCACCAACTATCATCGTGTCTGAAATTCAAAAGAGAAGAGATGTATAATACATGCAATAACACATTTTCTTATACATATCATGATTGGTATATTTTAACTAGTTTCTTCAAACTGATCTTTAAAATATTCAAAGTGGGGGAAGTGCTTACTTCATTAGCATTGCCAAATCGAACACTTATTCCTCTTTTTCCTTAACCATTTTAAGTTAAGTTCAAGAGAATTAGACTAATTTACTGCCGCATTATATTCAATTGTATAGTCTTAAGGAATTTAGTTCGTTAAATAGCTAAATTAATTAAATTAATCGGCTAGATATTTGAGTTGTCGATCAATTTATCTTTTAGTATAATTAAGTTATCACTAAGACATGTTATTTTTTCGATATACATTTTCTGTCGACTTTCTGTAGTTGCCTTAATGTCGACATTAAAGTAACAGTGATATGTTATATGGTGATGATGACTTTTGAGTTAATTGACTTTGAACATTTTGAATTGGCACAATAAATCCAATTCTATTGATATCGTTAATTTAGATTCATTTCGTTTTGTAAAATTGTTCTTTTTTTTTGTAAGTAAACGTGACTGAAAAATCTGGCAGTTGTCAATGAATCATGGGAGCAGGCAACAGTGAGACAAAGACGTTCTGTCTCAGTGTTGCATGCGAATTATGTAATTGCATTAAAGTAACAGTGAGAGTTAAAGTAGCTACCCGTAACAACCCTCTCTTGCTTTAACATTTTATTTTTTATACTCTCCTCCTTCCTCTTCGTTGAATTGAATTGTTTCTAGATTTTATTCTATACAAGTCGCAACTTTCCGTTTGTCATTTTTTTGTAAACATTACTTCATAAAAAGTATATTAACACGAAAACCTTTGTCTAGTACATTAACATGAAAACTAGTGTCTACGAATGGATTGAAAAATTCAAAAATGGTCGCACGAGTGTTACGCACCAGGAAGGAGCCGGATGACCATCTACGACCACAAATGATGATTTGTGCACGCTTAATGAAAACATTGAGCGTGCACGCGATATGGTTCTGTTAAACAGACGAGTGACTATTGATGAAGTGGCACATCGTCCGCAAATTAGTCATGCTTCTGTCTACGAAATCATCCACAACAGACTTGGGTTTCATAAAGTATGTGCAAGATGGATCCCAAAACAATTCACAATGTTGCATAAACAAACACGCTTGGGTATCTGCCAAAAACATTTGGATCGCTATGGTAACGGAGGCGACGGCTTCTTAGACATAATCATCACTGGTGACGAAACCTGGATCCACCATTACGAGGCGGAGAGTAAATTACAGAGTATGGAACGGAAACATCCACGATCGCCCAGCAAGAAAAAGTTCAAAACCCAACCATTCGCAGGAAAAGTGATGCTTACCGTTTTTTGGGACGTAAAAGGCCCAGTACTGGAACATTATCACGAGATAGGTACAACAATAAACAGTGCGGGTTACAGTGAGATGCTTACTGACACGCTAAAGCCTGCAATTTGAAGCAAACGCCGATGACTACTGTCGAAAAGTGTTGTGTTGTTGCACGACAATGTCCGTCCACACATACTGCTGCCCGCACTGCTGAAACGCTCCAGAACTTCAAGTTTGAAGTAATGGCTCATCCTCCGTATCGTCCTGATCTTGTCCCTTGTGACTACCACTTGTATATATATATATATATATATATATATATATATATATATATATATATATATATATATATATATAAATATATATATATATATATATATATATATATATATATATATATATATATATATATATATATATATATATATATATATATATATATATATATATATATGTAAACAGTCAATAATATCGACCCTCGCGCTATAGTCGGGAGGATGGCCGAACGGAGGCATAGCGGACCGAGCAGCGGGACGATTGGGGAGTGAGGCGGCAGTCTAACCCAGAGAATTCGCGAGTACTGTTGTAGATGTTGAATACAGTCCAAAAATAAAGTCTGAGGTGGTAAAAACCCCTGATTATTATTTAATCTTCCCTAAACGTTTACATCAGAAGTGGGATTGATCCGTGCGTAGTGCCCTTATTAGCAAAAAACTAGAAAATTGACTTAAAAACGTAGATAAAATGGCGGATGGTGTTGAACGTGAAAGTGACGGCGAGATAAGTGCTGTGAGTGCAGAGGACTTCGGTGGCCCTTCAAACCCGAAACGTGCCAAAGTGCAGTGGCAGGAGACGCTCGTCAACTTAATTTCAAAGCTTAGAATAGTAAGGGATGTAGGTTGTAGCACAATTAGCGAAGTGCGTAGGTTAGCACAAGATAGGAGAAGCTGGAGGTTAGCGTCCAACTAGTCTTAGGACTGATGACCTTATGATGATGATGATGAAGTATTCAACATATATAAAAAGTAGTTCAAAGTTTTCAACTCTTGCTGCTAGACTATATTGCGTTCAGTAAATACCAATCAATCCTAATCTTATAGTTCAAATATGTCCGATGCCCCTTTCTTCATTATATTCGATCGTTTGGAGATTCTGTTGACTAATAAAAAATAACAGCTTTCGGTCTGTGCTTTCTTCTAAACATCACTTCATAAAAGATGACAATAACGCGAAAATGTTTATTTTTTCAAAATTCTGCGATCTGTGGGAGACACTTGATGCACTCTGGATATCGCAAACTTGTCCTGCGCAAATAGATGAACGCATACATCTCACTTCATAAAAACTCTTCAATAGATCAAGTTCTGCTGCGTTGTAGTGGTATTACTGTGAAGAAGGCAATACCGCTGGTGGTCGTTCAAGGACACATTCTTCCTGCTTTTGCTTTTCCAAAAGTTGAAATTTCCTGCGACCAATGGCATCAACATTTGGTAAATCGAAATACGATAGCAAATCCCATTTGTTTTTATTTTATGGGACGTCCGAAGTGCGCTAGCGAAACGATGCGAGAAACTCCGAGTGGCGTCGGTTTATCGTCGGCGCCAATATTCCAGTTTTGTTACCGCGACTTTATTGAGAGGACGTTCCCCGGTCTTGATCCAGTTAAGCCGCACTTTTTCCGTTTGCGATCATCAATTGTTATCATATATGTTTATCACCGAGAGTAAAAAATGATAGTAAAAAAATTATATGAGAATCTGATTACATTTTTTTAGCCGGCTTATTGGTTTATAAATACGAGTACTCTATGTTTGTATTTGTGATTTGTTTATGCTGAGGTGGGCGAATAAGGTACGGATTTGAATTAACTCGACGCGCTTACATTTATGTAAACCATAAGTGATTGTTAAGTTTTGTGAACTTTTTTCCACTCTCCACACGTGGATGTATGCATAACTGATTACTGTTGTTGTTACTGGGTAAGTTTTTGTATTATTTACATTATACTGTGATTAATTTATAGCTGTGATAAGTTTTAATCTTGTCTTATCATTTATGTTATTATTTTGCTTCGAGTTGAACTTAGCAATCTATATAAATGTTTTGTTAATATACAGTTTCCGGCCTTTTGAGATACGACATGACCAATGGCCGTTTGTGACTCGTTAAGGCAGATTAACTTTTGTCTAATTTAATAAAGGGCCTGGACATGAATTATATATTTTTTAAGTGAATTTAATTTAAATTGTAATCTACATATATCTATATGAGTATTTACATTGTCTCGTGAAGATGAGAGATAATATTTTTAGCAATTCCTCGCATGACGGGATTTAGCTATGTGGGAGCGCAGAAATGCGGGAGGAATAGAAAATATTTTCCGATTCGATAAAAATTTTCCGAAGTGGAAGACTTCGTAAGAGCTCCATATGAAAGCATTATATCCGGTCGAATAGTATATTTAGCGGCAAATCTTATAATAATATTATTCTCAAAGTTCAAAACAACACCGCTGACTTATATAAATGGGATGGCCATTTATATGATGTGTATAATTATAATTATTTGTATATTTTGATTGTGTATCTTGCGGGGTAATTTTTTGTGCTTTACATTTTAGAAGAATTTTAACAGCGACTCTACTGTCAAAAAATAATCAGCTCTCAATTGAACATTTAATTTAAATTGTTTTATTTTAAAATGTTATGGTGTGCTATAAATGTTAGTAATTTTATAAATGTAATGTTTTTTTCCAAAGAAAACTGAGACATTTGAAAAATCTCATATGGCGCAATTCAGAAATAAATATACATATGTAGGTATATACACATATACACCACACTGTATATATATATATATATATATATATATATATATATATATATATATATATATATATATATATATATATATATATATATATACGTATAAAAATTAATATTAATTAAGATTAATGTGAAGAAATATTGACGGAAATAAACATTTAAATAATTTTCCAGAAACGCGTTGCACAGCTCTAATTATTGTAATATTTTACATGGTGCAATATAATCATTTCATTATCAATTTGTTTTTGGGTTATGAAATGTATATTGAATTCAGCTATGAAATTAGTTTAATATCTTGGTTTTAGTATATAAAATATGGTAGCCAACCCTGACTAAAAATCTATGTTTTCATGGAATTTTATTGGCTTTTTTATTTCACAAAACCAACCATCAACTATTATAAAGAAGTATGCATGGCTAATATAAAAGACCTAAGATTGTTGTCATTAATTACATTATTTGATAAAATATGTTATCTAAAATGGCACATAATGGCGTATATGTATCTTTTTAATTGCATATGAAGAAAATTCATGTCTTCCATAAACATTTCCACAATTTAAACATATTTATTTCTCTCTTTCTGTAAATATTTTCGAACTCGAACCTTTTAAAAGTGAAAAAATGTCTTCGAGTTAGAGAAAATTCGAGTTACAGGGGTCAAAAAATTAGATGTAAATACAATCAAATGCACTAAAAAATTTTCGAGTTATAGAAGATTTCGAGTTATAGAAGTTCGACTGTACTTATTTTTAATAAAATTAAAAATAAAAATTCTCCCATATGTATTTAACTATCGTATGAAGATTTCATTTGTTAAATTTAAATAGTCATAGAAACAGTTACCCCTTATATCTTTATCAAAATATATAACAAATATAACCCTATATTAAAATCTGTTTTAAAATAGACGTAGAAATATTCCAAATCTTGATGTGAAGTGTTATTGATTTTCATCTAGAAATAATTACTTAAATACAGTGACTATTAAAAAGATGTATGTATAAGTAAAGTAAAAGAGATAATAAAAAAGTGGGTATTATAAATTGAAGTATGCATATTTAAAAATTGTATAATGAGAAATTGAATAAATGACACATTTTTTATATACTATTCTATAAAATGTTACTAGCCACGATCTAATCTAGAAAGTTTTTAGAAATAACTTGAATACGAAATTGATATTAAATTAGTTATAAAAGTATGTATTTCCATTCCATCTAACGTCGATTCTAAGATAGATATAAGAACTTTTTGGGTTGTTCTAATTTAATATTGTATAATATTAGGGGTAAAACTGCAAAATATGTAAAAGTGAGAGCTTGTTACGCCACTATAACTACTTTCATTGAGCCTAAATAGAAATGAAGACACTCCTTGTCGAATAACATGACATATGATATGTACCGAGTAAAATTTTAGACAATGTTTTTCAAGAATTAAAAAAAAATAAATGCTTTTTTGTGGACCCAGCTCACACAAATATTTGTAATATTTATAAATATACCAGTTATCAAACAATAAAGAAAAATAATAAGTCAGCTAGGTTGATCATATAGCTATTTATTTTGGATAATGGATTTTAAAAATTCTAAAATAAAGTGAGTTGCTACCCACGTGCATATTATAACACATTCATGGATGCGACACGCAACTCAGCTATTTAGTCACTTATACATGAACTACTTCCTCGTGCATTAAATTTATTAAGTTGAAATAAATGTATAAAAATTCGATGTGAATGCATTAGGAAGTGTGGTAACAATAATTATAAATGTTTGATGTGTTATTGTAGAGAGAATATAAAATATCTTAAGCAACTCACAAAAAAGAAAAAAAAATTGCAATTTAAAATATACTATAACTCAGTTCAGATATAAAATAAATCAGATATCAAAAATAAATTTTGATGTCACTTTTTACAAAATATGGTTGACTTCTTTGAGTTTTTTAAAGAATAATTTAATAACAAAATTATTAATACTTCGCGAAACTTTAAAGTTGTTTAAAATACCCATTATTAACACTCTCAAATGGCCAACGTCTATGCAAACACTTTGTACTGCCCGTTTTATAATTTCCTCATACTGTTTTATACTGTTAAATATATGTCCCATTGTAATTATTTACTCCTAGTAATACTTTATCATTTTGGAATGTGTGTATTTTTACTACAGATATAAAAATTTCTTAATAAAATTTCTTTTCAAGTGCCTAAATTCAGAGTAAACAGAAATAAAAAATAAATAAATTTTATTGCATAAAGCAGAGTATATACTATGTTCATGTTGTATATGTATTTAATTTAAGAACCGTAGTTTAAAAAATATCTATAAGAATAATACGTTCAGGACCCTCATATGAAAATATTTTGAATAGACTTACACAGACTTATTTTATTAATACGACATGATACAATAGATTACAATGATAATGGTATAAGTTAGATATTTATATTTATCGCAACTTAGGATTAGGATATTTAACGGATTTTGACATCTTATGCTATTGATATTATCATGAGAGTATCTTCTGCATGGTTTTAGAATTTATTTTAATTACTATAACAAATTATCTGTGTATGTATATCAGTGTTAATGTTTAAAATAATATCCCTAGGTATTCTGAGGATCGTAGAACTCATATGAAGATATTAGATTCTATACATACGACTGGTCCCATGTTAGCTACAGTAGCATTTATAATTAACCCTATCACACCAATTAATGTTGAATCAGGTATTCCAGTGCTCTGATTACGAAGAAATTATGAAATTATGAAGCAAATACGTGGGCACAACCATACAATCCTAATTACTGCATAATATTTAATGAAGAAGCTTGACGGCATGAAATATTTCCATCAGTACACCCAGGAGGCATTGACGAAATCTCCCCATAGCTTGTATATCAATCGACCATACGTTTAAACACCTATGGCTTTTCTAAATAGGATGTAACTAAAGCTCTATATGTAGTAACGTAATTACCAAATCATTAGTGAATATTCTTCTGCGGAGGTCATCTGATGAATCAAAAACGGATAATCGTGTCAGATGCGTACTTGAAATGTTAAAAGGAACAAAGTCCTCGTACACTATTTAATTAATTTGGCACTCGGTCACTTCGGCATAACTGCAAATGAGATACCGGATTAAGAAAATAATGTAGCAATTAATGAAACACCAGAATACATACCCGTTCGTTTAAAAAGTGTAAAAAAAAACAATCAATATTATCCCAATATCTGGCCAATCGAAATATGGGATAGGATAGAATAGGAGAAATACTAAATTAAAAAAAAATTAAGCTGTCAATAGAATCGTACAACAAATCAATAGTTCAAGAAACAATTCCCAAAATATAAGACGAACACAAACTGTATTAAATTATCTTCGAATTAGGAACCCTGAGCTGACAACCTACATCAGCCATACTCAGTGTGCTCCGCGGAGCCCTAGGACTCCGCAAAACCTCTGTGGGGGCTCCGAAAAAATACTGGTCATAATAAAAAAAATACTAAAGAGGTACTACAAGGTTGCAGAGGAAAATAAAATATAAATATTCCAATATAAAGTTAAAAAATTAACTAAAAATTTAGAAGTGGAATGCGTAATATGAGAGCGCGATATTTTAGCCAAGAGCTTAGTCAACATACATATATATATATATATATATATATATATATATATATATATATACATACACATACATATAAAACAATTGTTAATAAAGAATACATATAAACCAGTTTTTGATTATTTTAGGGCTCCGTCAAATATTTCGATTTCCAAAAGGATCCCGTCGCCAAAAAAGTTTGAGAACCGCTGACCTAGACCATGTCGGACATATTTATGTAGGTAAAATATGTAGGTACTAATGGATTGCGCAATTCATGAAAATGTGCCTCGATATTTTAAACTGACAGACACTGTGAATAACGTCCTAGCAAACACTCAAACCTCTATTAGAACTATAGACTTTAGACCACTAATTTAATATACAAAATATGATAGTTTAATAAGGCTCATAAAGAATAGTAGGCGATCAATATTACTATTATTTTACACACCCTCATTATATACAGTCGATGTTGCTGAAAAAAATAACTCTAGGAAGAATGATATTATAGTTTATTTCATCGCTATTTGCCAAATAAAAAATCTTAAAACATACCCTGACTTGTTCTTATGGCTAAGCTCAGGTGGAATGTTCCATTTATCGGCAAGATAAAAGAGTTTTTTATTTGGAAAATAGCGATGAAATGAATAGTACATTCTATTATATTTGTCTATTTATACCCGCGTTGCATTTGAATATTCCTTTTTTATTTTAGAGCACTTGAGGATGCGCATATATTTAAAAGTAGAAAATGTGTAAATTTGTACGTATGGATCTTGTATGTGATACTTCGATGGCTTGAGTTTGGAACAAATACGGTACAGTGAGCTGGATACTCTTTAAAAGTCGCTGTGGTGTTATTGAATCTCAAAAAATGTTTATTTATATAGCTTGATCTTCGCGATAGTTTCCGTTATAAGTGGGCGAGGTGCGTATAAATAAATCATCTCACTTCTAAATTTTCTTATAATACCTAGTTGTTTTTTTTAATATGGTCCAAAGAGGATGTATACATATTTTGCAATGTTTATCTCACTCTCAATCCCATTTCTAGATATTAAAATAAAACCGTAGTAAATAACTGGTGTAATGTAAAAATGTATTAATAACGTTAGAATTAATACATACATATATATTTTGGGATGGCATCCATTTTAAATCCCGTTACTTTCCGGGTTAAGCATTTGTTACCATTAAGCCGCTCGTTTCATCAGCGTTCCAGAGGTGTCACCTTCGCGATTTCCTAATAATGCAAATAAAATAAAATAAGTAATGCTAAGTAATAAAACAATTATAAATACCTGATTATACATTGTAATTTACACAACATTTAGAATACTTATGGCAGTCCTCAGGGTGCGTGTGGTGAAACGATACTAGTGATTATGTTGTTGCTATAGCTACGTTTATTTGAAATTAAATAAATAGCGAGCAAGGTAGTACCGACAGAGGAGAATGTTTCGGGGCGAGTTGCGGGAATTGAATGCTTGATAAACTTATTATCCCATACTTGTTATAAACCATTGACTTAATCTGTAAAAGTTATAACAAGAGGATCGCTGGGGCATAAATCACGTAACTTATTGCCTGGGATGATCGCACTTTTACCCCTGAGAAACAGATGTGTCCTGATTCCGAGTACCAGCACAATATACAAGGGTGTCTACTTTCTAATATTTACAAAATTTAAAACTAATATATACAAATACCACCACAGTTGTCAATAGGCGTATGTGGAGCCACATGTGCTCACATACTTACTCTTCTAAATAGCGTTATCAGCTGGATTAATTTGGTTAAACATTTGCAGAATTAGGTATCTTTTTACATTTGTTTCAGCGAGCAATGTTCACGGTGGTGAACAAAGATTTTTATATGAAGTATACGACATCTAGTAATATAATATTGGTATAATTAAACTAATCGTTGTTATTATGTAATGGATTTGTAGACGCAAAAACACCAGATATTTATTTTAATCTAGTAAAATCTCAATATTTCTTAAAACTGTGTCAAAATTTGCTATAACACTAATATTTTGCATCCCACGAACCATATATCTATGTGTGTATAGCATCCACTATTTGCAGTGATTCTACTAATGACAAGGAGGGATTTTGCATTTTTTCTATCGTCTCCACTAGTCCCTTATAATTGAGGGGTTCGGCTGTAAAACCAGTCAAGTGACATATCCAAAATAAATTGATAATGTAGAACATGTTAAGTGACTAAGTCTTCAGACTAACAGCTTAAATTTCGCGCCAGTGGTTTAAGTGGTGCGGTACTAGTTGGTGGCGCTGCTGGCAAGTGATACTTTCGAAGGTATTCTTCAAGTAAAACCTGTTATGTACACACGTTGATGCATCCTGTAGTTAACAGTGACATAAATTTTCATATATCTTTGTGATTATGGAGGAAACTATTTCTAATAGTGACATCCTAAGCACGATTGATGATTCAGATGCTGATCCAGATTATTCAAATACTGACTCTTCAGTAGAAAATCGGGAGAATTTTGAGGTTGGTAAAGTTTGATTATTGGCACGATTTCACGTAAAACCTGTTTTGTGTTGTACTTAACATATTTTACATGAAAACTATGCTGTTGCTATTTTAAGTTTGTACCTGTCAAGTAAACCTGTACGTGACATATTTTACATACATTCATTTCAGGACAATGAACAACCTCGAAGGGAAAAAAGAGAAAACAAGGTTTGCCATTGCAAAATAAAATTAAACTACTTAAAGATAGTCGCGAGAGTTACAGATCATACAGAGTTAAAGGAAAGGAGGTACCAAAATGTCAAATCGGACCTCCTTGTAACTGTAAAAGAAAATGCTTTGAGAAGATTGACAATAACCTACGGAACAATATTTTTACCCAATTTTGGGATTTGTAAGACCACGATGTCCAAAATGCCTATCTACTTGGGTGCCCAAAGAGACAGGAAATTAAAAGAAGAACAAACAAGCAAAATACGAAAAGGGATCAGACCATTTGTTACCAAATTGACGCAGACAAAATAATTTGTAAAAAAGCTTTTTGCTCAATACATGGAGTTCGAAGAGGTAGAATAGAGGACTTAGTAAAAAAGCTGAAGGACGGAAAAACCCTACCGAAAAAAGATGGTAGGGAAGACATGAGCATCACAAAAAAAGTATAGTGAAGAGGATTAAGGCAAATTAAGGCATTTATCGATAAGCTACCCAAGTATGAAAGTCATTATTCGAGATCCAACAACCCAAACAAGATATACACGAGTATGGAATATAACATCACGGTGCTTCATAATGAATAAATAAATGTCTGTACAAAATCTCTGTACATAAATATCTGTACAAAAGACAATATCAGACCAGTTGCAGAAGATAAATTTAAAACAGTTGTCACTGAAGAATACAACATTTCCTTTAAGTCTCCCAAATCTGATACCTGTTCACAATGTGATGTGAACAAAATAGAACTTGATCAAGCTAAATCATCGAATAACAAACTTAAGATCAAATCTGTTCAGGTCAAACAAGAAATCTATTTACTGAAAGCTGAGGCTGCTCGAGACACACTAAAAAGTGCGATAGCTGAATCTAAACAAAATAAAAATATTCATGTAATAACCTTCGATTTGCAGCAAGCATTCCCTACTCCGAAACTTACAGCAGGCCCATGCTTTTATAAGAAAAAAATGTGGTGTTATAATTTAAGCATCCATAGGTGTAGTGGAGACAAAGAGCAAGGATTCTTTTTCTTTTGGGATGAGAGCACAGCCAAGCGGGGTTCAATAGAAATTGCAAGTTGCCTAAAAAAGTATTTTGATGACTATATCACAAGTGGAGACATACTATACGCTTTCTACGACAACTGTGGGCCAAAATAAAAACTGGACAGTTATAGTGTTCGGAAGAACGTCATAATTTAAAAAGTTAGTAGAAGCTTATGCTACAACCGAATAAAATTTTCTATATCCAGTATCCAGAGCTCACCAACACAGAGAACATTTGATTATTGATTTATATCAGAATACTATATTTTATTAAAAAATAAATAAAAAGTTGAATTTTAAATAAATAAAAATTGAACACCAGCTAAAGTGAATATTCTTAAAACTAAGATGATTCTTTTGCAGAGCTCGTTGTGCAGTGCAATCAAGCATATGCTAGTAATAAATTGAATCTAAGACGTTTATCGCCCACCTTTTTAAAAATCCCTTTGCCCTGAAATTAAAACAACTTGTCAGAATAGGAAAACACAGCTTGTATACAGCTTGTTAAAAATAGAAAAAAAGTGTGAGAATCTCTGTGTTGCGTAGAAGAAAGAGTGAGGTAGCATTTGGAGGGAAAATGATGCACTTTACGCACGGCCAGATCGAGCATTGTGTCCATTCATACATACTCGATATTCACTCTGCAAAGATCTCAATACGACTGAATAAAGACCAGGCTACTTACTGTGCATCTCGTGGGCGGTATGATATCGCAGTTTGAAGACTTGTTCCTATTCTTGACAAGATGTACTTACAAAAAATAAAAGAAAGTCAGTAAGTATACGCTTACAGAGTAAGCATATGTTAGTAAAGTAACTCTTAAAAAGTAATTTTATGCTTAATACACAATGTGATAAGGGTTGTCATCAGAAGTAGGAGTTACCCTATATCATACAAATGATCATGTCTAATATTCTCAATATTCTAAACCATCAAAAACTTTATATTGTAGAAGATGTTCGTATTGTGAAAGTAGATAGATTAATAAGAGTTAACTATTTTGATGTGTTTCCATACAGAAAAACTTTTCCTCTGTAGATTCCCCTATGCACTTTTCTAGAACTAACGAAAGACTCTCCAGATCATAGAGTTAATTTCTGCAATAAAATAATGAACAAGCTGGACAAAAATGAATTAGCTCTCAGTTTCAGACGACTCAAGTTTCACTTTAAATGGAGAAGTAAACGGATAAAACTGTAGGTATTCGCCAGCGGAGAAACACTATCGGATACGTGGAATATGTACACAACCTCCTCAAACGGTTAATATTAATGCTTGGGTAGATTTGTTCAGGAACCATAGTCTTGGCCCAACTTCTATTGAAGAAAATTTGAGAGCTGAAAAAATATTTAAATCTCATCATAGATGAAATTGTCCCTATTCAGGCAAATATATATGTTATATACAAATGTACTATTTATGTAGTCCTACTGAGTGTACTTGGCGCCGGCAATACTTTCAGTGCTATTAACTAGGCATTTTTTTTTTTTGCTTTTTTACGTCGACTGAACTGTTAAACGAATACTGTCACATTTTGAATTTCTGTATCCACAATTCATCCTTAAAGTTAAAACGCGACATTTTTCCTAATACATATTCTTCCAGTCCATGGCACATCATGTAGTTACCATTATATGCATTTAAATTTGCCGCCGAATGCATGTTCATGCAAACGTATTTAACGATTTTTAGGGTTTCTAGAAGCAGACGCAGTTCTAACTGTTCTCCTGTAAATATTCCAGCTGTAGTGTGTCTCAGCTTGAGCCTTTCTATTATATATTTAATACAATCAGTGAACAGGACAGGTGTCATAATACATTCTTGGCAAATTTTTTTTTTTTTTTTTTGGTTACTTATATTATGGATTTTTTTTTCAATTATTTGAATGTGAATGTGAATACTCAACAAAATATTTATTACATCACCGAGTTAATAATCTCGAGAATATTAAGACTACAGTCTGATAATTACAGATAACAGTAAAATTAATTATAATTTGTCATTAGATGCATTGGTGATACCCTCTAAAGTACAAGTTTCTTTATGGATTTCAGTTTTAGCTATAAAATCTCCTGTAATCGATTTATTTGTCTAACTGTCCTTATCTGCCTTAGCTTTGATAATTGTATACATTTTGATAAGGGGCTACTATTAATGAAGAGTAATATATGTTTATGCTAAATAAGTTTCTAAATTGATAGGCTTTCAAGTATATCTTAATTGATCATTAAAAGATTCACATACCTATTTTGAATATCGTTATGTTTTTATTTTATTTCATGATAAGGGAAATTGTACGTACGTATATTAATTTGTTAATTTTCTTCTATACAATTTAAAAACATCGTTTATGACAATTGATATGTAGGTATTAGCCAACATTTATTATTGCATTATTTATAGTTTATATTAATAGCCAATACAAATTTTTTACAACTGGTCTATATCTCCCATTGAGTTTTTAAATAATTTGTATTAAAGAGGGATTGAATGTGAAAATAATCAAAAAATATTTTTTTATCTTCTGGTATTTAAATGATTTGATAAATATAATATAAAATACTGTTCAAGATGATTGATGTAGTTCGCCACATACGAACTTAAGCTCAGGGTGACGTACATAGATAATACAACAATGTCACATAGATAACTCTGAGAAGGACTGGAGCCTTTGAAGCAGCAACAAAAACATGCGACCATTTTCCCACGAACATCGAAATATTACACTTTACTGGACCTTCATTCTGATAACCGAGTTGGCATCATCAGGAGATGATTAAACTAATTTTTAAGTTTTAATCATCTCTTGAAAATGATTAGCTAACTTGGTTGGAGAAACGAATAATCTTTCGGTGTCCGTGGAAAACTGATCTGACATGGAGGAGTATTTTTTTCTTAGTGAATTATTAATAATCGGCAAGTTATTATAGAGGGTTTCCGAGGTGTCCCAAATGATCGGTAAATATCTGAGGCGATCCCTGAGAGATGCAGGGTTATAAAAAGGCAATATTACTCCATTCGTATATGATCGTGTGCAGTCGATAATTTTATTTTTTGGAGCATGAATAAGTGCATTTTCGAAGTCAAGTGAACGTGATATTGTTCGAGACATGATATATTTTTATGTGATATCGTGTTAATAATTATACCACGTGATTCATTTTAACATGAACGTGATATAATTTTAACAACTCGTTTATGCAAGACACGTGTCCAATTATAATTTTGGATTGGCGTATTCTGAATCATACATTTAAGTTAGTTTTTCTCAGCCCCCTGGCACAGCGGTAGTTCGCTGATAAATTATTGTACAAGAGGCGCTAGATGTCCTGCAGGTCTTGCAGCGCGAAATTTCCGGTAAATTTGAACATAAATGTTTTTAAATTTTAATATGTAAGTACGTAACAGATTATGTAAAATTAATAACAAAATTAATTTACAGGAAAATTATCTGAGCCACAATGTATTACATAACGATTATTATTGTTTACCGTATAGGTGAAATTGAATTAGGTTAATTTGCAATTATAAAAAAGATGTTTTCCTGTGTTCCTGCAATAATTTTTTACTTATACGTAATATGTACACATACGTATATAATCTGTCTGAATAGTGCTGAAACTTATTCTATGAATATTTCTGTTACAAATAAGAGAAATCATTTCAAAATATTACTTCACAGTGGCAAATAATATAAGTTTAAAATATAATAAAAGTATCGTTGCAGGAAAAATGAAGCTATCTATTTCACTGCACTTTACAGAAATCAAAACACGCCACAACATTTCCAAGCGAGTTTTTTGACAAATTTTTACATGGCACTGCTCCCCTCTTTAAGGCGGACAACTTTGTATGGCCCCTGTGGAATAGGAAAGGTGTATTTAGACTAATGCAATTATATTCACTACTTCGATTGAAATAACAATACAAAACTTTGAATAATGTCGAATCATAATAATCTTTTAATGAAGAACATTTTTTTAAAACACTGAATTATTATTCAGTTATTTACATATCATTAAAGTACGCTTGTAAAAGGCAACTTATATCTCCGATGACAGCTCCTGATGAATCACGAAATTCTCTTCGCATAAAAATAGCACATTTATCGAAATGATTTTCACACAAATAATCATTTTTGGTCAGAGTTAAATCATTCCGAACAGCACTTTGCCACAGTCCTCTTTTTTCCTCGTTCGAGGGTACTTTGAAATAATGCACTTTTTCGCCTTCTACGGAACGTTCTTTTCCGTAATTGCATGCGGGCACTATGCAACGTCGTCTCACACGACGCATTTTATTTTTTACTTTCGGCGGATCCTCCATTTAAGACTATTATATTTATACACTGCAGATTGATTACAACTCGCAATTATGCGTTTGTTTACATGTACGCGAGGTTATGTTTACTGTTACTGTAGGTGAGGGATGTAAGGAGGGAGTGCCATCCCCCTGGTTCTTCTTCAACTCTTCCCAGAAATGTTGCCACCTTATTATATTAAGTTCGCATTCCGTATTTGCATTTTAGTGATTTGTAATTTGATAAGAATACGTTTTCATTCAGACATTGATTTAGCAACGTAGTTACTAGTGGGTTTTTAAACAATTTAGATGACAGTCGTGGAAACCATACACTTCCTAATGTATATTCATTTCAGTTGCTTAATTAATGACAGATGTGTTAACAATATCCTTTCTCGAGTTATTAAATAACAAAACGATTTGAATATAAATTCCTACGTATCCTATTTATAACCCCTACATACAATCCCAAATAGAAACACAAGCAAGGATCGCAAACTCAGTATGCATGTAAAGATTTCAAGTAAATGAATTTGAAGGCATTTAACAGGTAAAGGCCAGTTTACAAAGCTTACACTACTGTCGGTTCAGAAGTTGTCCAGAAACCAATCATGGAAGTGCCACCTGCAACAAAACGTTGGACACAAAGGCCAATTTGACACAACAATTATAAAAAGATTATTAAATAAATTTTAAAATGTAAAGTATGTTTAGTTTACCGTGTGTTAAAAATACATACATTACAATATACAGTGCTTCCATAACGTAATGAATAGATCCTTAAAGTAATGTATAAACAATAAGTAATTAATGAATAAAACTTTTGGGAAAAACTCTCGGACCTTTATGGTTTTACTCTTAATTGCGCATTTTTTAAAATATACTATGTACAAACCACACTTTTATGGTAACCCCCTTACTTTATTACTGGACGTGAAAGAGCATAAGTATATTTTCTACATACGCTACGGTAATAATTACATTAGCGTGAGTATAGGCTAGATAAAAAAATAAGATCGTACTTCGTTAGTGTTTTTGGTTTTTGGAGCTATTTCATTCAAGAATTAATTTATCATCTTTTGTTTCACAAAAACAATGTGTTTGGATTGTTTATTGAGTAGGAAAATTATTATTTTGCAAAAAACTGTTAAATGAACTAAACAATAAATAATTTAAATTCTTTGTATGATTATATTTGAAGACAGGATTGCATCCAAAGAGAAGTAGTTGAATTGTTCAATGCAACGTATTCTGATCGGTAAGTCACAGCACGGTAAGCAATATTGAGTTTAAATATCGCAAATGTAGGCATGTTCGTGATCTTCCTCAATCTGGCCAACCCTCACCATTAGAAGACGATCAGTCTGATCAGTCAATTGACTTCTGATTTCAATATGACCTTTACAGTACACAAAATCTTGACAAATGCAAAGCACCATTCTTGCAGGCATAAGATATGCCTTGTCTATGAGCTGTCTGAGGACACATTTTATCAGAGAAATCAATTCTCCGAGTAAATGCAGCTATGCAATAATGATAATTTCGCAAAAAACTATTTTTTTTCTGACGAAGCTACTTTCGTTTTGAACAGACATGTCAATAGGCAAAACTGCCGTTGTAAGCTATCGAGAATGTTTAGTGGATTATGTCTCAGAGTCATTGAAAATATGGACCACCGGATGGAGGTATGCCACCGAAGCCGTGGCAAGCATTTGGCCGATATTTTAATTCACACATAATTGTCATAGATCCTTCTATCATAATAAAAAATATTAAGATAGTTCTCTGAAGACTTTTTGTTTCATTTACAATTAACATCGTGCGTCACATATGACCTTTACAGTACACAAAATCTTGACAAATGCAAAGCACCATTCTTGCAGGCATAAAATATGCCTTGTCTATGAGCTGTCTGAGGACACATTTTATCAGAGAAATCAATTCTCCGTGCAAATGCAGCTATGCAATAATGATAATTTCGCAAAAAACTATTTTCTTTCTGACGAAGCTACTTTTGTTTTGAACAGACATGTCAATAGGCAAAACTGCCATTGTAAGCTATCGAGAATGTTTAGTGGATGATGGAATATAACACTGAAAACCCCTAGAAGGTGAATGTGTGGTATGGCATAGTCGGCGGAAGAACTCCAGATCCCTATTTCTTTGACGTGACCCTAACTAGTGAAATATATTTGGATTTTCTTCGAGACGATCTGATATCTGCATTAATAACTTTATATCCAGATGTGAAGGAACCTAATCTTCCGAGAAATGACTTTTTATTTCAATAATATGGTGCACCTCCCCATTATGAAACAACTGTCCGTGTTTATTTAAATTATATGTTTCCGAATCGTTCGACTGATCGATTGACAGTCAATTAGCCAGATCTGACAACCACAAATTACTTTCTGTAGCAATACTTAAAACGAAAAGTATACGTTGAAAATACGGAATTTAGAAAATTTGCAAGCAAAAATTTATCACGAAACTCAACGTATACCTCCTGAAGTTATTGACAATATTAAAAAAGAATATATGTATCGTCTTGGGTGCTGTCGGGCAGTCGATGGTGCATAATTTCAATATTTTATTTAGTTGACTTTTGAAATAATCATTGCTTTTGAAATAATCACTAATAATATCATTATTAGTATAGCGCATGTAAAAATGTGCTCCTTCACATTCTGTGATAAAAAGGGGTTATTATTAAAAAAAATGACGATGATGTCAATTTTCGTACACGATCCCCGTGTATGTAAAAGGTGGCCCAACCAAAACGCACGATGTTAATTGTAAATAAAACAAAAAGTTTTCAGAGAACTATCTTAATATTTTTTATTATGATAGAAGGATCTATGACAATTATGTGTGAATTAAAATATCGGCCAAATGCTTGCCACGGCTTCGGTGGCATACCTCCATCCGATGGTCCATATTTTCAATGACTCTGAGACATAATTGAGGTTCAATGTCGTTAATGTGCCGAATTATCTCATCCTTTAGCTCTTGCATTATTCTTGGCTTATTGATGTACACTTTTTCTTTTAAATATCCCCAAAGAAAGAAGTCCAACGGTGTCAAATCACATGATCGTGGCGGTTAATTAACATCGCCACGAGGTGAGATAACACGGCCATTGAATTTCTCGCGCAAAAGTGCCATTGTTTCGTTGGATGTGTGGCAAGTAGCACCATCCTGTTGGAACCACATATCGTCCAGGTCCATATCCTCAATTTCTGGCCAGAAGAAGTCCGTTATCATCTCGCGATAGCGAACATCATTCACGGTAACTGCTTGGCCGACCTCATTTTCGAAGAAGTACGGCCCGATGACGCCGCCAGCCCATAAACCGCACCAAACAGTCACTCTTTGTGTGGATGCATCGGCTTTTCAACAATCACTCGTGGATTCTCATTTGCCCAAATGCGGCAATTCTGCTTGTTAACGAATCCACTGAGGTGAAAGTGTGCCTCGTCGCTGAAGATGATTTTCTTTGTAATGTCACCATTCACTTCTGTCTGTTCAACCAAGCATTCGGCGTATTGACGACGCTTGAAATGGTCAGTAGGCTTCAGCTCTTGAGTCAATTGAACCTTGTAAGCGTGTAAATTCAAATCTTTATTCAAAATTCGCATCAGTGATGTTCGTGAGATGTTCAATTGTTGGGGACGACGACGAGTCGAGGTTGACGGCTCTTCTGCTACACTATCGCGAACAACAGCAATGTTTTCCGCAAAACGAACTGAATGAGCATGCACAGGTGTTTTCACATTTCCTACAGACCCGGTTTGCTGAAATTTGCGCACAATTCTCCCGATTGTGGACACATTTGGTCGATTATGCTGACCAAAGAAGTCACGAAGTGCACGAAATGCATTTTAATTTGAACGCCCATTTTCGTAAAAGGCTTCAACAATCTTAACGCGCTGCTCAATTGTTTACCTCTCCATGGTTGAATTTATCAAACACTGAAACTAAGAAATGTCAAATTAATTTGGCAAAAAACTTAACGTTAATGTGTGACTCACAATTAACATCGTGCATTATGCTTGGAACACCCTTTATTATTAGTTATATTTAAAAAATGCGCAATTATAATAAAATTTGACGGATACGAAAGTGTTTCCTAAAAGTTATTTCTCAAATTTTTAATGACTTTATTCATTACATTAGGAAAGCATGTTAGCTCGGTCCCATTACGATATGGCGAATAATAATAATTTGCTATAACCATTTCTCCACTGACTAAGAACGCTCGATTCTTAAAGGACATTCATTAGAGTAAAATAAGGTCAAGTGTTATAATTATTGTTATTACAAATATTTAAAAAAAGAATTCTACGTGAATGTTTGTTTAAGTCGATATCTTTGGGTATTCGATAATTTAAAAGGCCTATTTTTCGGCTGATAATATTGTTATATAACTGTTTACATCAAAATAAATAAGTGGAAAATTTTATATCTACACGCTACTGATTAAATAAGTTATAGTACACTGTCTGTTATCACACCACTAATTTTTAAATAAATACAATGAGTTTTGACATCCTACTCCATTCATGCCTTTTTCAATGGAATATTGTAGTTTTTTTCACGTAAAACAAGATAATACAATATGCCAAGTAGTGCAACATTGTATTTTAGTCTATAAAGTGTATTATTATTATTATTAAATATATTATATGCAGTTTTTGCTTTATTCACACGAAATTCGCATTGTTAAAAATTTTTTTATTGGCAAATTTAATATTTATTACCTTACAAATTCATGCTATCTGCCATGAATTTCTTAAGTTCCTGGCAATAGTGGTTTATTATATTTGTATAGCAATTGTTATAATGTAGTTGAGAAATTAATTTAACAGTTATTAATGTATATATTTATTACAAGTTAACAATTTCCATTTTATTTGCATAGTATACCTTAACAACATCTAATAAAAAAATGTGATAATACTCTAAAGTAAATGTTGGAGTTTGTATGTTACAGAAATTAAAAAAAATCGACCTAATCATTTCTTAACTTAACTTAATGATGTAAAGTGTAGCACGGCACGTTGTTGTGATGAAGGAGGAAGCAGTTGGCCCATACGAGGTGGTCAGTTCTTCGCTAACCCCTTACGTTATATAATGTTACGTACTTACTATTATGCATTGATGATGATGATAAGTACTATATAGAACCATATATGGAAAAACCTTTGATTCAAATATTGAGTGTTGGACTTATTCAAAAATGACTTTTTAGCATCTAAAGCTACATTTATTTATGGTCAAATGTTTATTAGAATAGAAAGTGGACACAAGAGTGTCTACATATTAAAGTGAGACATTTTAAGGTTACATATTTTAAGACGGTATTACGAGTCCACGAGATTAGTTCCACTAAATTCAGTGGAATATTACAATTGTACAATATCGTAAAAAAAAAATCGTAACACCCTTTGTAACGGAGATATTCGATGTCCACACACTAAGTGACACACTGTATATGTTACTAGCATATTACTAGTGAAAGCTAACTAATATATTATTTAAGCTTAGTGCTTCGAGCATCTTGAATATTGAGAACATTTTTGCTTTACTTTCCTTTACTAAATACTCGTATTTATTTTGCGTGTTCTAAAAACAATGCATATGAAAATGTTAAAGATAATGCATATATTAGTGTGTCAGATGTAGTAACCTAATTCTATTAGTTGGAAATACCTAAATTATTAAAATACTACGAACTTGACAGCCGAGATGGACAGTAAAAATAAATATGTATATTAGTATGATTTGAAAATACCATCAAAACTAGTTTGAACAAAACTAGTTAATATACATGTTTAACATACCAATAAATATGCCATTATGCCAAGAAATATCCAATAAGAAAGAGGTACTTTTACGTCTTCGGGAACTTCATACTTTACGACTTTGAATAGGTATACGAGTACAGTTCTATTACAGTTTGAAATACTTTTTGATTGTAAGTAATCATAGCATGGTAGATATTACAAGTATAATATTTACTGTACAAATTCATGTGGTAGCCGGTTAGAAACGGTCGTTAAGATTAAGTTTCTGTTTATGCTCATCTGGAAATAATTGCGTATTGCTAGATATAGAGTGCGAGCAAAATACAATGCAATTAACCATCAACAATAAATTCAATAACATAAGGTTCTTTTTTTTTAGCATTTTTGAGACTTACTTTATCTAATATTTATAGATATTGCTACAATACTTTTTCCAACATCTGTAAATTGATTTAAGGTAATGAATCTAGTTAAAAACAGAAAGTTATTTTCGCTATATATGCTCTTGTTAAGTCTGTTATGACCCATTAAGAAACGGCCTATTCAAACTTATTACAGTAAAGCTCCAATAATCGGGAATTAGTGAATCCTGAATTAGTGAAAAATTCGGATAAGGACGTCTTTAAAATAGTAAACAATACGTAAAATGAGAGTTGTATCAATAATACTCTAAATAGAAACTGAAGTAGACAAAACGAAAAAACTGTAACTTACTTTTAAATAAATAAACAGTTTTAAAACCTCAAAACGGACTTTTCCGTACGTAGAACATCTCTATCTCGAAATTGAGTGTTCGAGAAAAAATAAACCAATACATAAATGCAGAATATGTGTTTTATGCGACAGTTTTACTTTTTTCAAATAGTCCACCATCGTGCTTTCTCATGACCCATGAACAGTGAGGTGTGTCCTATCCATCTCAAAATTAATATATGTCATCTGGTAGACGTGCCTAATCAGAATCAGTCGAAACCTGATCGATAGAACACGATATAATTGAGTGATCGTGCTAACAAAAAAATTTCTCAATAATCCACCATTGTGCTTTCTCATGACACATGAACATGGTAGAGTGTGTTCTATCCATTTCAAAATCAATAGATGTCATCTGGGAGACGTCCCCGATCAGAATCAGTCAAAACCCCATCAATCCGATATGATTTAATTAAAAAATTTCTCAAACTCCACCGTCGTGCTTTCTCATGACCCATTTACAGGGTGGGGTGTGTTCTATCTACCTCAAAATCAACAGGTGTCGTCTGGGAGATGTTTCCGATTAGAATCAGTCAAAACAGGATCGATCCGACACGATTTAGTTGAGTTATCGTATTAAAAGAAAATCTCAAATAGTCCACCATCGTACTTTCTCATGACCCATGGACAGGGTGGGGTGTGTCCTATCCACCTCAAAACCAATAGGTGTCATCTGGAAGACGTCCCCGATCAGAATCAGTCAAAACCTGATCGATCTGACACGATTTCGTTGAGCTATCGCGCTAACAAGAAATTTTAATGCCGACAACAACGACGACAACGACACACACACACACAGAAAAATTTTTTTAAAAACCATTTTTTTTGTTTTTAGGCCGAAAAGCGAAAAAGAAACGAACAAAAAATTGTTTTCCATTTTTCTTTACACGATTACATTACTTTTCCGCTAGTATAGTTGAGTGTGGAAAAGTAAAAATCTGAAAGCTTTGCTTGTTTAATGCTATTCTCTTTACGTAACATTGCACGTTGTCAACGCCAACGGCAACGGCAACGACAACGGCAACGGCAACAGCAACGGCAACGCCATTCTCTTCAATTTACTGTATGCATGTATTAAAACAACGAAATGCCTCATCATACCTCTGGTTTAAGGTTCAATCCTGGCTACTTCCTCTTCAGAGTCGCTCACGTCCGTTGGGTGAGATTTTATAATATATTAGTTGCTTGTCTTTAGGACTAACATTCTACATTCTATTGCTATTTTAGAAATTTTCCTTCGATCTTGACAGGAAGATTCAAAGCCATTTTAAGCAGATTCAGTGGAATGGGGTAGTCGGAATCAATCTGAGTCTCACTTTGTTGTCGCGGTGACACCATTTTCCGAATAGAAGGTTGTTTTTTATTTGAACCACCTGTCACTTTACCCTAAGACTTGGCCAGCTGAAACATTGCATTCTTCAGAGAATGGTAGAATCTTCAGAGTATTGGAAATGTCACATTCTTCAAAAGTCAAACCATGGGCTAAGAGGCTTTTGCAAGAATGATGTTAAATTGATTTTATTCTGTTTGGTTCATCGGTTGGATTAGAGGGGTATAATAATTAGGTGCAACGGTGTAATCATGTAACCAAGGATAACATGATTATAATGGTGCCATTTGTTAATTACATTCTCTGTTGCATAACCTGGCGTGTTATTAATTCAAACAGGCTTTGTCAATGAGATTATGGCTTATTTAAAACATTATTCCTTGCCTGAAATCCGGATTATGGAATCAGCGTTGTTCCACTTTAAAACATACATAATGTAAACATATGATTTCTTTGTCCGGAGTATCTGGAGTCCATATTACCAGAGTTCTACTGTATTTAAAAACTTTATGCCAAATACTCTTGTCTCAGACGTCTGCGGTTGATGAACACCATATATGATTCTCCATTCAGCATTTCTTCAATGGAAAATCTGAGACACCCAACAAAAAATATTCAATTTACAAATCCAGGACGATGTTAAATTGATCCAGTTGAAGTAATTTGGTCTGGTTTGGTTGTTTATAATGCTAAGAACTGTACATACTTGGGTAAGGTATCTGTATAGCTTGCGAAATTAAATATGATCACATTTAGAGTAGTTCCTTATATAGGGTGTCTCAGTTAGAACTATAGGATTTGAATTGTGTGCCATTTGTCAAAGATAGGGCTTCGATATTTATTGACTGTCATCTACAAACCATACGACATCAACACACCGTGATTAACAGTTCAACAACGAATAGTTTGTGTACAACTGTTTTATGAAAGAGCGATCATTTACAGTTGCGTTAAGAAAAATTTGCACAAAATTAGGACAGAATGAAGCACCTACAGAGTCAATAGTTCATAACTTAATCAAGAAATATGAAGAGATGAGTTCTGATATTGATAACGCAATACCAATACGTCCTCGTTATGGTCGGTAAGTTGAAAATATTGCTACAGTGAGAGGAAGTGTACGGGAGTATCCAAACACATTATATCCATACCAAATTTCCCGTTCATATTATCTCGCGGAATACTCATAGTAACATCAATTTGCCTGCAGGATCATCTGATTTAACACTACTACACTTTTTTGGGGGTTATGTCAAGGGAAGAATGTAAGCCACCCAGTCAGTAACAATCGATGACCTCAAAGCAAACATTCAACGTATTATTCGGGAAATAGAGCCAGTTTTATGTGCTCGTGTTATGGACAATTTTGCTACACGAATGACGACATGCCAGATGAGTCGAGGCGGCCATATGTACGATATTCTTTTCCATTTGTAGCCGTATTGTCTCCCATTTTATGTTGAAGTAAAAGATACCTCAGTTTGTCAAATATTATAAATTTTACTCACAAATTACATCCTATAGTTCCAAATCAGACACCCAGACATGTTGACGTCATATGATTTGTGGATGGCAGTCGTTAAATATTGACGCCCTATCTTTGACATAACACAAAGGCGCGCAATTCAAATTCTATAGTTCCAACTGATTGTGAGACATCTTTTACAATAAGTCTATAATTTAGAATCTTGCGTAATGCAGATTTTGTAACTAGATCTATCGTCGAAGGTATAAAAGTAAAATAGCAAATGAACTATAGAAGACCAAAAAGACTATAAACCAATAAAGTATCGTTTCATTTATAATTATGTAGTTACTCTTTAAATTAAGTTTACTTTTTTGAACTTTTGATTTAACATTATTCGCACAAAATCTAGCCATATTATATGAAGATATATTTTTGTACAGAACACATTATAGCATGTGTAATTATGGAGAACATGTTATGCTTGTAGCATAGTAAAATTTGCGATTGAAAAAAACCTCTGTTAAAGATTATAACGAAATTTGCCCGATCCTTTTGTCACACGAAATTTTTCACGTTTCGTTACCTTTATTACATTACTTAGAGCCACATTTTATACGCAAGCAGAAAATAAAATACGTGAGTAATACCTCATCACATTTTGTGCAACATGATACAGTATAGGACAACATATTTTTGTAAATCTGAGTTTATTTGCTTGCACCTGTCGCGTTTCTATAATTATTTCTAGTTAGCGTTATTACTAATAACTTGGTCACACATTTGTCTACTAATTAACACGTTGAAACAACAATGCGAATATTCAAAACAGCTACAGCTCATCGTAAATCTGGATTACAATAAAATTCTCCATAAAATTTATTTGTTTTATTGGAACTGTGTAATAAAAACTGCAAAAATGCGTTGATTTCGTAGGCGATGTGACAGTGATTAGTCATACATATTCTATACAATATTTCCTATTAAATATGAATATTAAAATTCCGTCTGCTCATGGAATATTTGGATATATGAAGCGATAAAATGTTTGGGTAACATTGTTTAGATGCTTTTACGTTGGCGTCGTCGTCGGTTAGGCATTTCGGTTGACTGTAAGGTACTTAGATAATTACCTTCAATGTTAGGGTACTAGAAACTGTATAAGTTAGAAAAACCGAATGTCGCATTAATTATTAAGTTACCAAGCTAATTAATAAGGTTGTGGGAGATATGCTGCGCGCCATAGACATACCTAATATGCATCGTAACAAGGGTAACAAAATAATAATTCAAAGTAATTAGTAACAAACGCACTAAACTGTTATAAGTAAATATAAAGCTGCCTTTCCACGCTTGCCAAGGCTCGACAAGCGTGCACAAGCATAAGCGTGTAAAGAGGGTGTTTGGCTTGGCTTGCGTGAGCTTGTGGACGCTCGTCTCCGATCCGGTCTAGTGTCGGCTTTTGGACACAGATCAAAGGGCTCTTGCGGGCCATGCTTGGGTGTACGTAGCACACTGACGCATTCACAAGCATGTAAACGACTTCCAAATGCCAAGCGAGATTTGTGGATGCTTGGGGCTTGCAGACGTTCGCCAAGGCTTGGCAAGCATGGAAAGGCAGATTAACACTGTATGTACTTACCCTCCTAAGTCACTAGCGTGACGAAGAAGCATCATCATCATCATCACCAACTGGAGACTATCCGTAAATATTTTGCATCGGGTATGTTTCCATATTCGTCTCAGAGAATGATGTTCGCTGTGGTGAAAATATGTTCTTATATTTGGAAAACGACCGTTCGACATCTACTGATGTAATACAGGCAGATGTAAAAAATACTCTACACTCATTTAACTGATCTGTAGATTCACTATCACTGTTAGCAGTATCATCATAAACTTGTTTTAATCTTGTAGAAATGAAGAGGTCGCTGGGCGACCTGGGCGAATTGGTGAAACATTTTTGACTAGTATATGAAAGAGAACACTTGATAGGTTTCACAAAAATTGCAAACCATATTTCTAACAATTGTTTCGGCTTTTAGCTATACTCAAAGAGTAACAAACTTTTACTGATATTTGTATTAATCCGTTAAAACTGGTGTCTTTCTTTAATACACCTCAGTTGGACGTGCTCATTTTTTACATCATCTATAGCATGTAGCAGTGAATTTACTTGGTTCACTATTTGCAGGGACTCCGGTAACGCCAACACACTATTTTGTAATATTTACAGCTATATAAGTATCTTATATTTATAGTAGTATAGCTTTATAGATGGTATGAATTGTTTTAAAATCAGTTTCAATGGAAATATCTAGAAATTGTGTCTGGCTTTCCTTAATAGCTGCAGCCTTAGCAGGATTGAACTGTGGTATTCCAGGTTTTATTTGCTGAAAATTTTCAGCAAAGCTGCCTTCAGCGATGTTCTCAAACTTTCTGTGAAACTGGCGAAGACGTTTAAGAGATTTTAGAAACACTTGTTTATATTCGCTATTACTGCTTCTACCCTGGAAAAATATTGTCGCATAGTTTCTGACACAAAATGTATAGCATGCACTTTATACGTACGAGGTAACAATTTACAACCGTGCTGTGAACGAGAATGGCCTACTGAACGCATTATCGTGGCACCGTTTTCACAAACATCAATATTTGATTTTTTGACACTTTCTATGAAATTTTTCTAACATTCTCCAGCACCACCTGCGTAATTGTATTCCAGTACACTCCATTGTGTACCACTGAGTGCCGTACATTCAGTGAGTCTTTTGCTAGCTAATAGCAAGAGAAATGTCGAGGGTTCAGTATTCGTACTGTAATATTTACAATATAATTATTTTTACGATCTATCGTCTCGTTAACACATAACCACAGTCGTCTATTTTGTAATATACAAACTCCATTTATTAAGAGTAAAAATAAGAAACTTATATTTTCACAAATTTGAATTTAGCTTCTTTATTCTACGACAAGTTTCCACTTTTAATAAATAAATAAAGGTCAATACAATAATTTCAATAGCGTAATATATCTTAAGGTCGTCTACAAACAATTCATAGTATGAATCTATCTAGAACGTTAGTAATATCGTTAATATCATAATAATAGTAATAGTCGTAAATTGGACCCCTATGCTATTGCAGATGTAGTACAAAATATTTTAGAATTAAATCCATTATACGTTACATATTATTACCTGCCAGTCAAGTAAGAAACAGTAATTTTATTAGAGGTTCAGAAGTCTAAAATATTTAAGTTTTGTTTTAATTATTCCATGATTAATTCTATTAAAAGTTTTGGTACAATTCGTGTACACAACATCTACTTGACCATGATTATTAGCAATATTTGAAAAATATTGAGAAAATGTATATACGGTGACTGCTGAACTATTTTCCATAAATTCGGTCTAATTCAGACACAAATTTGCTATCGAAGGATCATATTATGGTTATGTAGAGGCATCTCAAGATCTTTAGCAAAGTCATATAATCCAGAAGTGAGTATACAATTTGTATAATAGATCTTTGAGCATGTATCAATTTAGTGACGACGCCGACGCACGAATCACAAGCTACACCACTCGCAATTGTTAATAATATGCCACAATTACCAGCACGTATGTCTAGCGACATATGTTTCAATCAACTACGTATGGCATAGAGAGTTAATAATTTGCCCAACAAAATGCAATTAGCTTCATTGTATAATTTGATTCATTGGCGTCTCAATATTTTTGTAAAATTTATTTCATTTTTGTTTCGTTTATTTTGATTTTTCTTGGATTTATTTCATTTATTTTGACGGAAATATCACTTCCATTCAATGTTTTTGTAGAGAACCTTTTCATTACTCTGTCATAGGTTGACGGATTTGCATTGTACTAACTGTTATCCTAAAATGTGTTTTCGGCACGATACCGTTCAAAAATGTCAGTTGATTGATTCATACGATTGTTACTTGTGACGCATACGCAAAGAGTCATTATACAAACCATAATCACATAGTATACAATTATCACTAGCATTTTTAACTGAATAAATACGAGCTGTTTTCCATACAATAGGAAATTTAATTTTTTTATTCAACTACATTGAACAATATTAGTAGTGATTGTACAAAAATATATTTACAATCCCTTACTAAAAAACTAAATTTACGAATGACAATTATTTCAGTTTCTTGGCATAACAAGTCATAGGTTATGTAAGGAAATTTGCATTTTATTATTTTATTTTATGTTTTTGTTTCATGTATATAAGTTATAATACTCTGTGTTTATAAGTATTAGCTCTTGAACTCGGTTAAGCAAAATATATATTTTCATAAAAAAATTTTTAGATATTTATCTGGAGTTGACATGTACACATTTTATAATATGTACAAAATAGTATGTGTTACATAATATGGGAAAGTTTTGTTTTTTCCTAGCATACTATTATTTGAATATATTTTTAAGGTAATTTTCAATTGACCAAAATTATGATTCCCTGTATTTAGGACATCCTGCATAGATTTTGAATTGATATTCAATCAGCTACTTATTAAATCTCAATTCAAAAAGTGAAAAATTATAATATTATATTATGTAATTTATCTGAGCAAAATGATAATATTATTATGCTATAATTTATTTCTATGCAAACATAAAAATTCTATAGATATAATTGAAGACAACTTTTATGAAATAATTTTAATTCAGGATTCCAATACAAATAGCACCAATGTAGAATCTCAAATAATGAATTATTTAAATTCGTTCACATATAGTATTAATTTTAAGAAATATACTGCATATATATTTCATATAATTCGAATTATACAATTTGGGAGATATATTAGTTAATATTAAAAATACATTGCCAAAGAGATGGAGTCAAAAACCCATTCCAGGTTTATTAAAGTTTTAACAAGTATGCATATTTACTAAAAACCATGTCGACCCTGTAGGTCTTAAGGGCCTGAGCTCTTCGGGCATTTCGTATGATTTAGTGTAAATCCCGCCACAAATTCCGTGCAAATTCTTCTGAGGAAGGGGGCATCCGAAATCTTCTTAGAACTTCCCATTCTACTGTAATCCGGAGAATTTCAGAGGGGTTTCTGTTAAAGTAAAGTTTTCAACAAGAAAACTGTAGTGTTGCATTTTATAACATTGTGTAGAATTTAACGCCTATACGCTCTATTTTTGCTTTTATTATATTTGTGGTTATTTATAGTTTTTTAATTTTGAAAATTCTACTTGCGCTAGATAATCTACATTTAATTTTATTATCATTTAGATTAACCAATGTCATTATATCTTATATTTTAATTGATTGAATCGTTGATTGATACTTTAACCTATATTACACCATGAATATGTATAAGTTACATACACAAATTCAATAAGCAATGACAAAACATTGAATTAAGGCATTTCATAATTGATTTATTCGTTATTTAATCTATTATATAATCTGATACGTTTAACACAATCATCATCACCTAAAATAATTAAAAATTCTGTCTGATAGTAGCACTGGAAGTATTAGGGTAGTTGTTGCCTTTTTTGTATTTTAAACGATTCTTGGAGAGTACAATTATGTTAATGTATGAGAAGGGAACCTTAAAAAAAGATGACAATTATCATGATTACCATGCATTGATAATTATTCGTTATTGAATTACATAATCTAATATGTGTAATAAACTCACTACCTAAAATAAAAATTGTGGCACTGAAGGTATTAACGTTGTTATTGATTTCTTTGTATCCTAAACGATTCTATTAAAATACAGTTATTTTAATTTATAGGAACGGAAACTCACAAATAAGAAAAAAACAAAAATATGATACCATGCTACAGCCATTATTATTTAAATGAATACAATTCTAGAAATAACTAAAACTTGATGTGATATTTCTTCTACGACTTCTTTCAATAATAGAATACATGTTTAGGTATAATTCTCAAAGAGAAGATTAATATAGCGGCATACAGAATAAATTTTTATATAAAATAGAGATTCTCTGTTGAAACAGTGTCAGTTCACATGTATCTCAAATAGTAATCGGAGTGCTATCGATAATCAAAAACAATTTGACATAGACTTAGATAATTAACATGGTATAAGTTGCAACATGGAATACGCTGGTGTTGTTTAGATAATTGCTACAAGATTAAAACCGTCTTAAAAACTTAAAACGGACTTTTCCGCACGTAGAACATCTCTATCTCGAAATTGAGTGGCCGAGAAAATATAAAATAACACATAAATTCAGAATATGTGTTTTATGCGACAGTTTTACTTTTTTTTTTAAATAGTCCACCATCGTGCTTTCTCAAGTATTATACTATAATTATGATAACGAATTGTACATACACAGTGGAAATTTAAACACGAAGATGTCTTTAAATTTCGAACATTATATATATTTTTCCCATTCGGGCAGCTTTTTACCAACGTCTTAATATTCCATATCTCTTACGAATTTTCTATCTTGTATACTCTTTCAAACAGCAAGATATGAGGTTTATTTATACTCTTCGATACCTGATTTAACCTTAGAGAATTGAAAACCTAAAACCATATTTCCTTTTCACATGGGACCACTTGTGTTGTCCCCAAATAATATAAGTAGATGTAAAAGGCAATTCTGACTTAGACTTTATGTTCTTCCTATACATCAATTTAAAAAATGTTATGTGCCATTTTCTCATGGAAAATTGATTCATAATAGCATATTTAATATAAAGGGACATTGAGAGGGTTGCTCCGAAACATAACTGATTTTCTAGTCCTGGCTTTTTCCCTCTGTCAGCAAATCGATATATTGATAGTCCTTGTTGAAACGTTTTTGGAACGTTAATAAATAATGAAATACAATTAGTCAGTATATTAGTGTTAGTATTGGCGATTCATGCCATAATGTCGTTTATTAAATAATTTTAATGGTATTATGTATGTGTGGAATTTTGTGTCGACAGAAAGAGGCGAGACTAAAATCGACTATAGAAATGTTTGAAAAAGTTTACAAACTTAACTCTTATTTTAATCGATTTACTTATGTATAATACGTTTATGTTATGTTGTTTTTTTTTTAAAGAAATCATTGATAAATGATAAAGCTTTGAAACTTAGAGACATGAAATTCAAGTTCTAAATTAAATTCAAATTATGTTGTTAAAACAACTATAAATAAACTATAAACAAACAAAAGAATTTTTACTAATTCAGTTTCTTTTTGAATGAATTAATAATAAATTTGATGGGAATTGTTTGGAGTCAACAATATGAATTATTTTTCATGATATTTAGCTACCGTTTCTTAAATCATGTCAGTAAAATTCATTTACCGATATATGGAAGTTTTCATAATTTGCGATGATGCAGAAAAGAGGGCGTTTAATCAAAGTTGAAAAATAAGTCTTGGTGTCGTTTGGTGAACATTACAAAAATCATATAAGTATTATTAGGATTTGGAATTAATTATATGTTTCACGAAAAAATATAGATATTAAGAAGTTTCGCAACTTAACAATTTATTCTAAATGAAGCCGGAATGTATACTTTAATACGAATCAAAGTCAATTTTCATTCCTGAAGAAAGTAACTGACTTTTAAAAGAGAACGAACGAATATCACATCGATAGAAAGTCAATCCCACAAAGTGACGTGTCGCACTTTTGTATCATTCTGTTGAAGCAGCTCTAAAATAACTATTGTTTTTAATAGGAATTTGGTTTGTGTTTGAGTTATTTAATGCTGGATTTAATCATAACAGTAAAACAGTTCACCGATATGTATTTTTACGTAATTACGTCGATTATTAGTATAGGAAAAGGGCGTTTCATCAAAATGAAAACTAAAAAAGCATTATTGGTATTATTTAGTGAATAATATACAAATCATGTATTGACTTGGAGTATCTAGGTTGCTCCAAGTGAGACCCGAACTACCAATGGGTTACGTGATTTCTATTAAATACAGGGGATTACTGTTAAAATAACTTTAACTAGAACATTGTAGTCATTAGTAACTTTTTCCCGCTGCCTATTGGAACCATAGAATTTTATTACTTCTAAGTAACTTTTGAAATATATTAAATGGTATCATCACCAAGCCAAATTATTTTAAAGTTATTAGATCAGTGAAGTAGTATACAGTAGTACCAACAACCTTGCGGTATTACTTATTTGACATTTAGAAGCTTTAATTTCCAAGTAGTTCTAAGGTAGCAGTTACATCATAGGGACGTTACATGATCCTTTAAAGTTATCAAATGTGTAGTACTAGTTTAGAGTAAAAATTACGTTTGCATGCCCTATAAATGACTTTGTCACTAATTACTAGAGCTTAATAATCGGTGCCTCGTACATGTGCCACAGAATAAGGAACAACCCTTATTCTGTGCATGTGGCTTGCATATGGGAAGGTGTAGCGGGGGCCTCGAGCACGTGACGCGGAGTTCAATTAACGCTGCAAATAAACTAGATATAACAAAACACTCGATTTGTCCTAGGTATCCAGTTACTGTTTAATATTGAGACTCTTTGGTAATGTTGAAGTTAGCAGAACATTCAAAATAAAAAAATCAAAAACAGTTAAATTGTCATTTTCACGATTAATTAACGGCTAATTAACGGCAATTAATAAGCCTAAGCATTTTTCCATTCTTCAAAGTTGTTCTGCTAAGTTCATATTGATGTCAATGTTGTGCATTTATCTGTAACACTACGTCTTAATAACTAAATACTATGTCTTAATAATATAATTACATGATAGTGAAACAATAGTAAAATGATGGTAATGCAAAAAACACAGTAAAATACTCCTCAAATGCATAAAACAAGAAAAGGAAAAGCAGAGAAAATACAAAGTAGCGGTACCTACGTCGCCTTGTAGCTATTTCGTAATTAGGACCTAAGTAATTGGTAACTGGTAGTAATTGGTGCAACGTAATAGAGAAGTAAAAATGTTCCTTATTTTAATGTCTTTTTCGTAATAAAGCCATAATATTTACGTGCTCCTGACTAGTGAGAAATACTTTAGAATGTCAGTAATAGATACGTGGCAATGTACGATTAAAATTACTTTTGGGGGAATCCAAATACTCTCACCATCATTAATTATTATTATCTGAGACAAATGCATAAATAAATAAAGTAAAATTATAATTCTTAATAGTTCAATGACAACTTCATTTAAAAGTTATCGGCAAAGCGATTAGTCATGTTTTTAGGAAATTCACTGTATTAATGATCACTGTTAGCGGATAATGAGATTATATCTTAATTGCTTTAAATTAATTCGATAGTTATTAGCTATAATCTAATGTTATTGAACCAGAACATAACCGTTAAATTGTCAAGAGGCTTTTAAGGACTTGTAAAAAATGTATTTAATGATAATGTATGATGTGAAGTAGATACGTAAATATTATAATAAACATCTTATTTATATGTCAAAAATAAAGAACGCTGTCAGTATTACATGATCGTATATTATCTAAAATTTACCGACAATTATCATCTCATATATAAACGTTTACAAATATTTTTGTGTACTCAAATTGTATCATTAGTATAAATGACTCCACGTTTTTCATTTCTGCTAAATAAATGACATTTATATATATTTCATTGTTATAACCATACTTTGAAGAGTATCTAGTAACTTATTTTGTAATGATAACTTTATTAATTGCTTGAATAAATACGAATAAATACGACAGTGTATTAAACATCTAAGAAACTTTCTAATTCTGAAATAATATAAGAATTTAAAATATTTTTTTCTTATTTATTTTTTATAGCGGGTATTAGATAGTGCAAAAGTTATTTAAAAAATGTTTGTTCTATTCTAAATAACTATTCGAAATAATTTACTTCTGGTGAAATTACTAAGTATAGAACAGTGAGAAAAACATCAACCTGTATAGGTTTCCATATTTTATTTATTAAACGAAAAATAGACTATTTCTTCCGTCGTATTGTGAACCGAATTGTTTTTAAATTTGAATATATTTAAACAACTTAGACCAGGTGTTCAAAATATCTTTATGTAATATAAATTATCGTTTGTATATTTATGAAGGTTTAGTTATGCTAATTTATTTATTTGTTTTCCAATTTTTTGCTGTTAAATAATAAACAATTATTTGGTAATTTATGGGTGTTAGTTCATCTCACGTTTTTAATATTCACAATCAGATTAGATGCTGTATTTCCATTGTATGGGTTTATAATCATTTTAATATTTTTATATTTTGTCGATATAACTGTGGAACAAAGAATTTATTTTGGAGATATAGTATGTACAAATATATTTAATATATAGAAGAGTATGTATAATAAAATTATACCTGAAACGATAGACATGTACAGTATTTCGTGGTAAATTTTTAATAAAAAGTGAAGTAGACACTGTAGTGACGCATTAAACTGCCGCATTAGCAAGAATAATGAGTGTGCCTTGATAGCTCAGCGGTCAGAGCAACTAACCGGAAATTGGGAGAGCCGGGTTCGATTCCCGGTCAAGGCATATGCCTCTTTATCCTTGCTATCGCCAAAACACTGTATTTAATATAAGCATGCATTACATGGGTACTTTGGAACTTGTAAGAGACACTCGATTTCGATTATTTTGATTTCGATAAAACAGAGAAAAATTGTAGAATCAGAAGACTATCCAAACAGTCTTCGTATATATCGCGAATTATTTTATGTTATTTCACAATATATTATAATATATTTTTAGTGAACAGTAAAGTAGACAATATTTAAAGTAAGCATGCATTGCTTGGACATTTTGAAATCGGTAAAATATACTCGACTTCCACTATTCGAATTTCTGTTAAATAGAGAAATGTTGTGGAATAAGAAGCCTATCCAAATGGCCTTTACATAATATATCACGAATTATTTCTATTGTAAGTTATTTAAAACGGTAAATTTTTAAAAGTATTTTTCTATTGTTTTTTTTTCGTTATTATAAAAGATGTGGAAAAATGAACAGCACTTGATTGTATCGCTTTTTAATAAGCTTTGCATTTGTAATTATATTTTTTATTTCCAACGTTTCGTAATACTACTGCCATCATCAACATTACTTTTTCAAATACGGATCTGTACTTTCTTTGTTAACATTCCGCCCGTGTTTTATTCTAAATTCACGTCTGTGTGCACATCACATACCTCTTGAAATATGTTTTTCTCTAGTTGTGGTCATTATTATGGTTTTTGAAGTGCTGTTTGTGTATTGAATATTGAAAATAAAATGTGTTTAATTCAGTTTTTATTGATTTTTCTCAAATATATGGTTTACATTAATTTTGGAATCGAGTAGGTCCTATAGGTACACGTAGTTAACATGTTCAACAATTTCATCTCCGAAATGATAATCAATGTTTCAAACACTACTGTGAGAATATTTTTCTTATTCAGAAAATAATTGCTTCTACTTTGAGAATTTGCTATAAGTGTTAAATTTATCTACAGCTTTACGAATGTCAGTGTTATTTATTTTATGTTACCTACATATTAGTACGTTTCCAATATTGGCAAATACATTGCTAAATATCTCTGTCAAATATAAGATATTTTATTAATTACATGTTAAAATCTACTAAAGACAACGACAACGTGTCTATAAATAAATTAAATGTTCCAAAACCTATAATAATAATATTAACTGAAGGAAAACATATTATTTGAGGTATATATAATACGCGGGTGAATTTGGAATAAAAAACAGGAGCAAAATTTGAGGAAACAATACAGGTCCGTCTGATGTTGATGATGGTAGGGTTTCGAAACGTTAGAAAATAAAAGTATGATTGCGACATTAAAGCTTATCAAAACATGCTAGAAAAATCTGTCATATTTTCTATATCTTTTCCAATAACGCGATAAAGCAAAATTTACTACAAATTATGTATTTCAAAATAACTCAAAAATGAAAAATAATTTTTCAAATCCGTAACAGCCGTTTGGATAGCCTTCTAAATCTGCAACTTTTTCCGTATTCTGTTGAAGTCGTATCTCGTACTAGTTCGAAGATGCCCAATGCATACTTATCTTGGACACAATCTATACACATCGAATATATTCTGGAATTTTCATTTGCATCTTACAATTAGTTATTCTCTATTGAGCGTAATCGATATCTAAATAAAATTCTTTGGTACTTCCTACCACATAGTTTATTCCACGTTTTATGTCAGAAATAGATCTAGCACGTAGCAGAATTTAATGCAAAGTTAAATAATATGAAAACGTCGTTAGTGGCGGTAGCTCAATTAAAATACATTAGGCTAAGGTAGAATGATCACAATAACGTTCAAAGTGTTCACTCAACCCTATTTCATTTCTACCCTCCCTGTGGAATAGAAACCCACATTTGCCCCGTAAAGGCAAACATTTTTCAGGCCTTGCGGAATAAAATGCACACAAATACACCTCCTTACCTGTATTTTCGGTAAATGTTCATATTTAGGTGACTTACATGGAACGAGAATCGACATGTTCAGGGTGTCCCGCCCTTCTCTAGATACGATTATATGAATATAACGACAAACATATTCAAAATGGCGTCAATACATTGTTGCGAACGCTTTTAAATGTGCGTCGTTAGAAATAAAAAAACATGCACCAATTCTTGCAAATTTATGAATCGCTCATTGTAGAAATAGTATAACTTATTAGTCATTATTTAGTGAAAATGGGTTACTCGTAGAAATAAAGAGAGATTTTGTTTATCATTTGATGTAGAAACGATACAAAATATGACAGTTTATACAATTATAAATTGCCTTGACTTGATTGATTGTAGGCACAGGCCTACAAATTTTTACATTGTGAAACTTAATTTGGGTTTGATAAGTGATTATATGTGAGATATTTACGGTGATTTCATATCTAGCTTCCATTTTTGCCCCTCACGTAAGGTTTTTGATCAACTGAATAATCAGAATAAATTAAAACCTAAAGGAAATTTAATACACACTATTAAACAACATTAATAAACGTTAATACATATTAACAAACAGTAAAAAGCAACAACACAAAAAGTTTTTAGTCTTTAATTTCTTTTTTCTTCGAAAAGCTGTCCCTTTTTAATAAAAAAAATTATTTTTGTAGTTTTTCTTGTGTACTCATTCGTTGGATGTTCTCTTTTCAGTATCCAACAGTAATCTGCCATCATCGCCACATCCCATCAACCCTGGTACCTCCTTTTCATCTCCGTTATGTCCAGATGAGCATGCAGAAAATGAATTTTTAGCTCATATTACAACCAAGTTGCTTAAAATTATCCAGCATTTTGTTGACAATTTCCTCATACTGCGGATCTTCATAATTTCTTGAAAAAATCTGTTACGTTTCTAAAGCATATTAAAGACTCTTTTTCAATTTCTGTCATTGTTTTTTCAAACTATTGGTCCTATATTAATTTTCTTATTTTTGGTCCTACGAAAATGCCTTCCTTTAATTTTGCTTTAGAAAGAGTTGAAAATTTGTCATCACATAAGTACTTAAGACAATTCCCATTTTTATCTATAGCTTTTACATATTGCTTCATTAATCCTGATTTATTATGAAGTAGCGGCAAAGGAATTTTTTGCCGTTCAACTAAATTTGCATAAATAACGTTTTTGAACCAAGTGTTAAGTTTTCTCTTTGGGACCAATCATTTTGCTCCCAAGGTCGTCGCCTATCTCTGCTGTCCCACACAGAAAACACGGCCCATGATTGTTGACCTAATAACAAGCCTACAATTTTTAAATGACCACAAATCATCCAGTATGGTATTTTTATTGAATTTTTGAAGCAGTACTTTTAGATTTTCGTAACTTTCTGTCATTTGTACAGAATGGGCAACAGAAATAGATGCAAAAATATTTCCATTATGGAGCAGAACGGACTTAAGACTTCTTTTGAAATCAATAAAATGCCATCGTTCATCACGTTATAAACTTCGCTTCCAAGTTGAGTTATAAGGCCAGCAATGTTTGTACAATAGACAAATCACTTCGACAAAAAAAATGTATATATTACGGGGAAAGTCGATTGTTAGTAACAGTTGACTCTGCCTAGGAAGAGTCAACTTTTATTAAAAGTATCAGTAAAAAGTGGTTGAAAATAAACAGGTCAACTTTTCCTAGGAAGAGTTCACTATGCCTGCTGTGGTTTAGTAAAAGTTGATTAAGAGATGTTGTTTGCACATATAACCGCGCGCGCATGTCTTTGTTTATCCCCGCCAGGCATGGTTCCCGCCAGGCAGTCGCCATTACTCGTCTGACTCGTCCGTTTGTTGTTGTGCAATAGTGACCAAGAATTCAGTGTGTCGTCCGTTTGTTGTTGTCCGTTTGTCCGTGTCGTCCGTTTGTTGTTGTGCAATAGTGACCAAGAATTCAGTGTGTTTTTACATTTAAATAATTAGTTTCAGTGTGCAATAATTATGTCAGACTCCACGGCAGAACTGTTTCGTGAAAAAATCCAGCTAGAACGCTCGACTTCCAAGATAAATTCACTCACATTGACTAAATTGAAATATGATAGCTACATTCAAAAAGTAAAAAATCTAAAAACTGCGACTAAAAAGGAAAGTAATGATCTCAGGTTTTTAAGACGATATGACATTATTGAAGTAAATGGTATTATAAAACTAATACATCCTGTCACAGACCAAGAAAGCATAAAGTATTATGTTTTTGATGAAGAGTTGTTTGGAGTTCTTAATGAAGCGAACATATCCTCTGGACATGGAGGAAGAGATCGTATGATTCAGCAATTGAAAGGAAAATTCCAAAATGTTACTACAAAGGACATTTTACTATTTTTAAGCTTGTGCGAACCTTGTGTTCAAAAATTGAAACATAAGAAGAAAGGACTGGTTGTAAAGCCTTTGTTATTCAAGGAAATGAATTCACGATGTCAAGTCGATTTGATTGACTTTCAGTCGCAACCCGATGAAAACTTCAAATTTATAATGGTGTACCAGGATCATTTGACAAAGTTTGTTGTCCTAAGACTACTGAAATCAAAGACTACAGACGAAGTGTGTGATAATATCATTGATATTTTTACTTTGTTAGGCGCTCCTTGTATTTTACAGTCAGACAATGGCAGAGAATTTGTTAATAAAGTCATTGACGGTTTGGTTAATACATGGCCGAATTTCAAAATGGTGCATGGCAAACCACGACATAGTCAAAGTCAAGGTAGTGTCGAAAGAGCCAACCAGGACATAGAAAACATGATAACTACCTGGATGCAAGACCACAAAACATCAAAATGGAGTGAAGGCTTAAAGTTTATTCAACTTATGAAAAACAGCGCATTGCATAGTGGGATAAAAAGATCCCCGTATGAGGCAATGTTCGGTTGCCCCCCAAGACATGGCTTATCTACTTCAAAACTACCTACTGAGATATTGGCAAATTTAGAAACAGAAGAGGATCTTCAATGCGCCATTGATCAAATTCAGGAACAACAAGAAGAAAACGAAATTGAAAGTAACGGGAATGGAGATCCTAATAAAAATGAATATGATAATGAAAATGAAACAAACCAAAATTTATCATATGGTGAAAAGCTCGCAGATGGTGGTGATTATCTCATCACTGACCTAGACAAGTCTACTGAGGCCATCAAGTAGCAGAGAACTGAAGCTTTCCACTGTCTAGAAGAGCAATCTAAACGCATGAAAAAAACCTCAGATCAGATTCATCCGCCCGTAGAGAAAGGAACATCCGTTAGAATTCCTATCCCAGATGTTGACCGCGAAAGAGGAGATGCTCGATCTATCCTTAGCGTGGTACTGGAGGTTGTCGATGACGGATTCTATCGAATTGGAACAAGAAATGGAATTCTGAAGCAGCTTTTCTCAAGGTAATTTTTCCAAGCTAAAATACAAGATCTCTCTCTCTCTCTCTCTCTGTCCCTAGTATTAAATTGTTCAGAGTTCAATGATAATATTTGTTCAGGTCTCAATTCAGTAAATGTCCCACGAACATTATCCAAGAAAAGGAAGTCCCTATGGATAAAACAATAGCTGTGAGAACTTCACAATCAGTTGGAAGTGGACAAGGATTTTTCAAATGCTCTTGCAACACGAAATGCATATCCAAGAAGTGCATGTGTAAGAAGAAAGATGTGCTCTGCAACTCAAAGTGTCACAAGTCTTTACCCTGCTGTAATAAATGATAAATATTTCTCTTCATATATTCGTATTATAAAGGTTTTTCTTTTTTATTTGTTTTTCATTATGTAGTAGACCATTTCCTTGCAAAAGTCAACTTTTACTAACTCAAGGCAGTAAGAGTATACTTTCCCTAGTATAGTCAACTCTGACTAGTACATGTTGATCAAAATTCTCCACATTTCGCTTTTAATCAACTTTTACTGAAGAGACCAGTAAGAGTCGACTTTACCTAGACAGAGTCGACTCTTCCTGGAGAATCAACTTTCCCTGTAGCATATATATGGAGATTCTCTCGTTCTGTACAATGATATTTTGAGATTTGAGGCAAATAGATTTTTGCTTTTAAGCCTGGATCTTAAAATTTCAGATAGATCCTTTAGAAGCCCTAACTAAATATTAAGTTCTGACTGCGAGAACACCTGGAGCTGATTAGAAACTGTTGCGATGTCACTAATGTCGCTAAGGCACTGTTCATCTACCTCTTGTGAAGTTTCACAGTCAGAGCTACTTGCAACTTCATCCAAGCTGACTCTTTTTTTTTTGGAATTGGGATATCTCGTCCATGTGCAACCGGTCTAATGGCGGATGGAACATTAGGACTATATCTTAAGGTTCTTGGTGTTGTATCCATTTATATATTTTAGATGAACAAATGTAACAATCATCAAAATGATTTGTAGTATAATTACTATAGGTTCTATCCAAACCATTGGTACGCCAAAAGAAAGAGTTATACGATATAGGGTGTCCAGGGTTTATCCTGATCTCCAAACTCAATTTTAAAGAGGAATATTGTTTTTATCATAGCGGTGTACTATTATGTACGTATAAACTTTTTTACAACAAAGCAGACATAACAAAATATATTTGGTGTATTTTTACAAATTCTAGGAATTTTTAAAACAAAGTAAAAACACACGATGCGATGTCACGAGTAAACGTACACACATTAAAAACGTACTACAGCGACTATGTAAATACCCGAATAGTATAAAACCGGAATATCCCTACCGTAAATTTCGGTTTCGATAAATCCCCCACACTTGTGTGTACGATTCAAACCGTTTAAATACAGGGGCACTGCAAAGATTGAGGCAAAATTTAATTTAATAGAACCTCGGTTTTAAAAATTACAAATTATTGTACAATGTACATTTATAAATACTGGTGCGTGATGGAAACAAAAAAACATTGTTTCGGTAGTTCATGGTATGTAACTAAGCCAAAAAGTCAAAAAATTCCGATCATAAAATCTTTGTCGGTCTGTGATATTAATCAGTAAGTTTTTTCGTTTCTCTAGTTTGGCAAAATTATTAGTAAGTCGCCTTGTAATTATGATGGGCTTGATGAATACAAAACGAGGATACAGTATAATTAACTTAGACAAGTACTAACGAAATATTTTAAAAAGTTATTTTAAAAAGTCGCAGGTAATTGTAAAAGCTGCAGCTAATCCAAACTGTGTTCTTTTAACATGTTATATGTTGTAGCAGACATGGTCACGAACTCATAAATTATTCGAAAAGAGTAGTTTCTGACAAATCAATTGGATATTTTTGTAGCTGCACGTTAAAATGTTTTCAGACAATTACCGATTAATTATCGAATTATCAAGAAGTTTACAACGTCGTTCTAAAGCATTTTTTATGTAGTTTGCATACCAAGACATGAGCCTCCTTTCCCTTAATCTTCAGGCTTTGGCAGGGAAGGTTACTTGTGTAGACGTAGGTAAAGTACCATCAAGCCAACAGAATAAGCGATATTCACCATTAACATTTTTCTCGTAAATTTGTAAAAGGGTGTTCATTTGTAAAACTGCATATTTAACGTCCACCACATAAGGAACAAAAGTCTATAGCGTCTTCAACCACTGTTCCAGATACCACTGTTCCAGATAATTGCTTACCAAAACGCAGATTTTTATTGTATGTGTGAAATGCATTTGTTAAAAGGAATTAAAATATTATTAAAACGACTATTAAATTAATGGTACAATAAAGATGTAGTAAACACAATTCCTATGACACTGCAGGATTGCACAAAAAGAAATGTAGAGAAGATAATCCTGTATTAGTATTAATTTGGCGTTAGCAAGGATAAAAGTGCATTTTGCCTCGACCGGGAATCGAACCCGGCTCTCCCAATTTCCGGTTGAGTGCTCTGACCGCTGAGCTATCGAGGCACAGTCATTATCCCTGCTAATGCGCCAATTTAATGCGTCACTACAGTACTACCTCCCTAGAGACATGGTTTTGTCTCGATACAATTTAACGGAATGTGACCGCGTTCGCCATTCTTACGAACCGCTGTTCGGTAACCCCCGGGACTATAGGGCGATGGATAGGACGGGAATCGAATCCGCGAATTTGAGATGTAAGGGAGGTTGCATATACTGGAATGAATCACATCACGTCGGGGTCACCACTTTGGCGTTAGCAAGGATAAAAGCGCATTTTGCCTCGACCGGGAATCGAACCCGGCTCTCCCAATTTCCGGTTGAGTGCTCTGACCGCTGAGCTATCGAGGCACACTCATTATCCCTGCTAATGCGCCAATTTAATGCGTCACTACAATTCGCATTTGACTATATGCAAAATCTGCAATCACAGGACAAACCCGTTCATTTCTATTTGCCATCTTTTTCTCTATAACTTGAGATTTTTCGAGTACGACATTGATTTTTGTGTGTGCAAGACCATTCTTATAATTAATACGCATACAGAAATCGATCGCTTGGTTCACAGCACTTACAGGTTTGTACATGTTCGCTAATATTGCGATTTACTACATTAAAATTTGTTGTATTTCGATATATACACATAATTTAATTATTCCTTCATTCTTATTTGAGAATAGCATAGATATTTCATAAAATTGTAGAATAATGTATCTCAAAAGCAAGGAATATAACTAATTTTCTTCTCTTATGAAGAGGATATTCTGCTTATCACCTTTTTTAATTTTATATCCTTCCATTGTCTTTGTGTTGCATGAAAATTGAATTTCACAACTATTGTGACTACAGACCTAAATCGATCGATAAATACTGGAGGGCTACGTCTACATAACTTAACCTCAAACCTTATTTGAAAAGATAATTGTTCGTATAAGCAGCAAATAAAGCATGGACATTTTAATTACGGTAGGATATAGGGATCAGTGCATAAAATGCACAATCAATATGAACGTCAATTACTTACTAATCCATTCATATATGCACAAATATGCTACAGGGACTACTATACAGGCTGTTACGCAGACTTATTGTGTACCTATGCGTTCGATTTATTAATTAACCTAAATCAGAAGTCAAAATAAAGTGTAATTTTATGTTTTATTCAACCTCCCTCATTATTTCTGTCACTCAGAATGATAAGACTCTGATGTTAGAACAAGTCCATATAATAATATAACTTATTTAGCATGCGCCTATTATTTTCTTCAAGTCTGCGGTTTCACTGCAAGTTGTATATCACGTGGATAATTTGTTTACCTCACGGGAGGGACTGCATCTCCTTGAAATCTGGTGAGTCTTGTAAGTTGGAAAACAAAAACTGAAGCAGGAAGAAGTTTAATGTGCGTGGGAAGTTAGGCTAATCGTTCTAAAGTTCTCGCATTTGTCGGCTCCTCTCTTTTTCGGTATAGTAACGATAATGTTCCTCTTATAATCCTCCGGCATCTCGCCCGTTTCATATATGTATTTTACCAGTTCAAACATCCTATTTACTACTTTCTGTCTTGCACATTTTAAAATTTTCGCCTGTATTTTATCTACACTTGGTGATTTATTGTTTGTTAGCCCCCTTAGTGCTATTTTAAGTTCCTCTCTCAATATAAGCTTTCCTACATCTTCCCTATCGATGCTAGATTCTTCCTCTAATATCTCTCCTAATTCCTGACCCTCGTATAAATTTCCTAAACACTACATTCATCTATCCGCTTTTTCCTCTCTTCCGGTCAGTATGTCCCCCGATTCACTCCTAACGTTTCTACTTATTGGTCCTATATCCCTCCTCTTAATTATTCTGTAAGCCTCATCGGTCTTACGTATTTGGAGCTTATCTTCTACTTCTTTGCATTTATCCTCTATCCATTGTTCGTTCGCTTTTCTACACTTTCTAATGATTTCCCACTTTATTGACTTATAAGTAATGGGGAACTATAAAATATATTTAACATTAATCTTTAATGTACGTATATTTAACAACGTTCTACTATTTAATGCAGAAGATCGTATTACTGGTTTGTCCTACAGTTTCCCCACTTTTTAAAATTCAATAACAATGAAAATGCACAGTAATGTAAACTGTGGCCTATTTGCGACTAGTCCTATGTCATTTTATGTGGTCGTATTCGGTATAAAATTTTTAATATTAGTATCATATTATTATTGTCCTAAACAACATATTTTTAACATCTATTTTTTAACATAGATATATTATAAACAACATTTTGGATATGATCAAGGCATTCGTTGGACGCTGTGAGGGTTTAAAGTTATCCGGAAGTAAACCTTGATTTACTGGAGTAGTCAGATGATAGGTGGGTGTAAGTCCACCATGAATGAGTCCATTGCTCATCCATGGTGGTGTGTTGAAAAATTTCGCCTGTATTAACGTTGACTTTGAGTTGGGATTTAGTAGTTTTTAGGTGACAGATGCTGTATCAGGTGAATTTTATGTGTCATGGAAGTAAAAGCAGATATTGCGACGAAGCACAGCATTTCGATCCTGGTTTTCCCATCGATCAAATATCTGTTTGAGGTAAGCCGTAACTCATTCTAGGCACACCAGTTCCAGTATCTTAAAATCGTGTTGTTAAAACTCGAAATATTTGCGGACTAAACTTTTGGAGAAATTTACATAGTCTTAACGTTACTGGTGAAGTACTCCTCGAAAATATAGTCATAAATTAATAAATTATTCTTCCATATACTGCTCAGTTGTAAAAACATCCGTGATACATCACCGCCCGAAAAAGATTACGAGTTATTCAATTATGTATTATGCTTCACATAGTATTAGGCTTGTTGACTTTCCATCAGGATAATAAGATAATAAGCTTCCGATAACAAATGAATTTTCTTGATAATGCTAAATCTAGATAACTTTCGGAAAAACATCAAGTTAGATTTGTCGAAGTTTAGGTATTGCTAAAATATATGCTGTGAGATGAATGGTTATGAAACAGCAGTACATTTTCGTATATGATTTTATGATTTATGATTTTATGTAGTGTATAATCTTTAGAGTAAAAAAATCGAGTTTCAGTGGAAGCGTGTCTAACCTTGGGTTAAAAATGTTATTATAATATTTTATAGCAAAGAGAAACGTGATAATTAAACGCAAGTTTGAGCATCAATATCTCTTTAATTAAATTGTGTAAAGTATCAAAGGCCTTTGCTTTAACCAACGTCTAAGTATATTGTATTCTAGTCAGGGTTCTTTTATGAAAATACATTATCAAGTTATTTATGTATATCTATTGACTGGGATTTACAAAAACCGATGATAAAAAGTCACTTTTAAATAGTTAAAATTTAACGTTAAAGCAATATTTCAGTGTTGAAGAGAATGAAAATAAGAACACTAAATATACATTGTAGATATTTGCCACACTGCTGTTCGTTACAATACGAATATCCCAAAAATAGCTGTTATCATAGGAAATAGTATCGATATTGACTTATGCAGATATGGTTTATCCTATTACGATGATTTATATACATGCAGAATACCATAGTTAGGTTTGTTTTCTATTAAAAGTGGACATACTGTGCAAACATTGTTGTTTTGATGATGTAGTGATTTTTCTCCTAAATATACCAGATGTTAAGAGGTAATCTACCAGACCGCCATTTTAAAAATATTGAATTTAAATTTCGGATTCACTTATTAGAAGGAAATGGATTTATTTTGATATATCGTTATATTTATATATAACGATTCCTACAGAAAAAATACTGATTGAAAACTGCTTGAAAACCAATAGTAATCGTCGCTTAACAATCAGGAATGATATTATTTTGAATTTTTCGAATAATCTCACGTGTTTTAAATGGATGTTCCATTTAAAAACTCAAAATTGATGACACGTCTGCTGAAACAGAAAGCGATAATATATGTGAAAATGTGCATTTACTTCTTATAATATATATGAGTTTCAAATTTTAAATGTTTTTTCCAGGTTATAAGAAGCTAGTGTGTTGATACACGACCTCGTATCTAATTGTGGCTAGTGATTGTGAAGAAGTCGAGGTCAGAGACTTTCCCGAATTGATACGATTATTTGGTTATATCCTTCAACTGAAATGTGAATCAATATTTTGTCAACCAGTGTAGGTGACTTCTGTATGGCTCTTGAGATTATGAGAACGCGCCTTACTATCAATTTTTTGTAAAATATTATGGTCAACAACCTCCAAAATACTTAATAATGCATGTCGTCGGAATCGGTTACACAAATTCTACCTACAACAATGACTCTGAGTATATCAAAGTTATATCATAAAGTTTGGATATTTTAGGCTGCTTATACTCGTATTTTGAATGAGAATATTTCTATATATTATCTTCTCATCTATGGTTTGGATATTCAGTTTTTAAATATTGAGCATATAATTGATCGATACTCATTAAATCGTTTCCCGTGGACAAAGAAGACTCGCAATTGTATCTATATTCATAAATTGTTTTTAGTTTACATAAATTATCTTTTTTTTTTGCAACTCAATTCTACTACAAGAATGCTAATTTGCAGTTAAATTACTACTTTTGTGGGCAGCCATAAATAAATTATAATTAATCGAAATTGAAGGAAGCACTGAGTTTGAAGACAAAACTGCAGCTGCACTTGGAAAATTAGAGCAATACTCAGTTCTAACAAGATTGACCTCAGTTATATGGAATGAAGCTGTGAAGTACCTTAGTGTCGTCAGTGCTATCGACGTTATTTCTTTCAAGTAAGAATATATTTCACACTTACGCAGCTACAAATACTTTATATATCTGGATTCTAGAATAGTATTATATGGATGTTCTAGAATTTCCTGTCAAAGGTCTTGAGTTCAGCTAATAACTATATGCAATGAAGAGCGAGCAACCTGGTGGCAAACCAAGTCTACTAAAAACTACATTCTGATGTTTACTACCATTTTGGTAGTAAACATGACCATCATTTTGGTGATTTCTATAAATTACTTGTGAATATGGTATCGGAATATTAGAGAAAATATTCACTTCTGACTTTTCTAATTCAAACAATGACTGCCTTTACATATTCTGTCTGATAAGTTGAAAATATTTGTATCATTGGATGTTGAGATGTTGACTTTACTTTATTAGCATATATGTATAGGTACAGAATATCTTCATATGAGACATCATTCTCATACAGGATCACCGCACAATTAAATTAATTAACTACGGAAGACTTTTCAATACAGAATTTGCTCATATTTTCTGTTAAACCTGATGCATTTTGGAATTTTACATACGCATTATCTGATTAGAGTATTTTTATTTAATATATTATAAATGAAAACCTTTTATGACAGGAGAATCAAATACCATTGTACTTTACACCATTTATCTTTAATACCATCACAATTTACACGCAATCACTTATATAATTATTTATTAATTCACTTGTAAAGCTTAGTTCCTGCATTAACTATTCCCCTTGACAGAGTGCAGTTTGATTCTATTGCATGTCGAATGTAACATTCATTCGATAACGGTTATAATATCCTCTGATTAAATTGCCTATGTTATATTAAAATTATTTCATCACGTATAATATAATCACTAATCAGGCATTATTGCTAATGTTATTAAAAATGTTCTTAAAAGAATAACATAAATTTAACAGGAGTTCTTATTTAGCTGTTGAGAAATATAGGGCTTCTTCCTGGACCGAAATTTCAAACTTCTTAACTGGAACATCGAATTCCGAATTGGAATTTCTAATTCGGAGTTTGACGAATATAATTGAGCAAAGGGGTTCTTCGCTTTCTTTATGACTGCTTGCATTATCGTTCCTCCCATAAAAATCGTAAAAGGGACGATGTAATGATTTTCCTACTAATAGCATTACCGAGAAATGAAAACGTCAATGAGATATTAGACTAATCTAATTATAAATTAGGAAATATTGCTTGTGCGTTGGTTATAATTTTTCTGAACTTGATATAAACTATAGAGTTCAATTTTGAATTATGTATCTACTAACACTATTAATTAAGTCATATGTATGATTTTACACACTGATGATTGTTCATAGTTTTGTGATTAATCCATTTTTCAAGAAATAGTGCAAAGTAAAACAATTCAAATTTCAACAGTCCCTTTCATATTTTTGGCTATCGTCATTCCCATATTTGGTATCCTTGTGTGTTTGGGCACCATTATTTTCCCTAGATATTCACTGTTATATGCCTTATTGTTTTGAAAACTTTTGATACGTTATATTGTTAGAGAGGTATGTGGAAGATAACTTATCAAAATAACTTAAAACAAACACCACTATAACCTTCTATATAGGTCAAATATATCGTGCTTTTGTAATGCGATATAAAGGACATTTGCGTTCATTTAAATAATACATAAATAATTTGTTCAGGCTTTTCAAACCGCATTTTAGAACCAATCAATGTTTTAGATGTAGCACGTACAAAATAGGTTTTAAATTAAATTTAAGCTATGTTCAGCTACTTGCTAAATGGCCATTTAAAGTTTGCGCTGCATTTAGGTATTACTATTTTAATATCTTTACATGTAATATGTTCTACTCTAATGAGTTACTTCATTGTAAAATTAGCCACACCGCAGTAATTAGTTAAGGTAAGAATGTTGTCATAAAATAAATAGGTTAGGCATCCATCTGTGTTCATTTATTTACCTAAATCGCTTTGAAGATGAGAGGTTGAAATATCAGAACTATGATAGAGTATAACTAAATTACAATAAAAGCTGTAGTAAAAGGTGGTCCAACCAAAACGCACGATGTTAATTCTAAATAAAGCAAAAAGTTTTCAGAGAATTATCTTAATATTTTTTATTATGATAGAAGGATCTATGACAATTATGTGTGAAACAAAATATCGGCCAAATGCTCGCCACGGCTTCGGTTGCAGACCTCTATCCGATGGTCCATATTTTCAATTACTCTGAGACATAATTGAGGTTCAATGTCGTTAATGTGCCGAATTATCTCATCCTTTAGCTCTTGAATTGTTCTTGGCTTATTAACGTACACTTTTTCTTTTAAACATCCCCAAAGAAAGAAGTCCAACGGTGTCAAATCACATGATTGTGGCGGCCAATTAACATCGCCACGACGTGAGATAACACCGCCATTGAATTTCTCGCGCAAAAGTACCATTGTTTCGTTGGCTGTGTGGCATGTGGCACCATCCTGTTGGAACCACGTATCGTCCAGGTCCATATTCTCAATTTCTGGCCACAAGAAGTCCGTTATCATCTCGCGATAGCGAACACCATTCACGGTAACTGCTTGGCCGACCTCATTTTCGAAGAAGTACGGTCCGATGACTCCGCCAGCCCATAAACCGCACCAAACAGTCACTCTTTGTGGATGCATCGGCTTTTCAACAATAACTCGTGGATTTTCATTTGCCCAAATGCGACAATTCTGCTTGTTAACGAATCCACTGAGGTGAAAGTGTGCCTCGTCGCTGAAGATGATTTTCTTTGTAAAGTCACCATTCACTTCTGTCTGTTCAACCAACCATTCGCTGTATTGACGACGCTTGAAATGGTCAGTAGGCTTCAGCTCTTGAGTCAATTGAACCTTGTAAGCGTGTAAATTCAAATCTTTATTCAAAATTCGCATCAGTGATGTTTGTGAGATGTTCAATTGTTGGGCACGACGACGAGTCGAGGTTGACGACTCTTCTGCTACACTATCGCGAACAACAGCAATGTTTTCCGCAGAACGAACTGCGCGAGTATGCACAGGTGTTTTCACATTTCCTACAGACACGGTTTGCTGAAATTTGCGCACAATTCTCCCGATTGTGTACACATTTGGTCGATTATGCTGACCAAAAAAGTCACGAAGTGCACGAAATGCATTTTGATTTGAACGGCCATTTTCGTAAAAGGCTTCAACAATCTTAACGCGCTGCTCAATTGTGTACCTCTCCATGGTTGAATTTGTCAAACACTGAAACAAAGAAATGTCAAATTAAGTTGGGCAAGAAACTTGACGTTAAGGTGTGACTCACAATTAACATCGTGCATTATGGTTGGACCACCCTTTATAAATGACATAAGCTGTTTTTATTTATCATTATGATATGAGTAGGTACTTTTAAGAGTTTGAATGATGGTTGTCTAATTTGTTATTTCCAAAACGTTCGTGGTTTGAGAACCAACACCCGTGATCTGTATATAAATTCTACGTCAACTTTAGTGAAGCTTTACTGAATCTTGGTTAAACAATTATTAATAATTTAGAATTGTTTGTTATACGTTTTAATATCTTTCGTAGCTATGAAAGTTATATCTGCACCGATGCAACACGAGGGGACGGTGTTATACTAGCTATTAAAAATGAGCTTAAGCCTAATCAAATTGATCATAATTCTGTATGATATGTTTATCGATTTAATACTTTTAGATGTATTATGCGTGAGGATTAATCTCTGAAACTATATTGTATGTTCTTGTACTATAAATTTCACTTAATCAAGGCTGTGATAAATATGACCTCATATGTATGCCATTGCGTCCATATATTTTCTAACAAAATCAAAAAGACTCATTATGGGTAATTTTAATATTCCGGATTATTGTGTCAACGTGAAAATAATCCTTTTTACAGATTCTTCCGTAGTTTTATATTTTTGTAACTCAAAACTAATAAATCATATTTTAAATGCAAATAATAGAATTATATCCTATTCAGACAATTATATTGTCAATAAGGATGCACGTCATCCATCTTTTATTATTACTGCCACTTTCAATAAGGTAACAGTTAATCATTTTTTCTTACAGTTGACTATGAACTTAATTAAAAAAAATAACTTCAATTTGCTCTACTCATATTATTACTGTCAACTGGAATAAACTTAATGATATAACTGATGGAGTTCTCAGGTCTCGTGATATTTTCGATACGTTTCTAATTAAACACGTTCCATGGAAGATATTCTGGGAACGATTACTATCCTTAGTTTAATAGAGATATAAATAATAAATCAAAATTAAAAAATAAACTATTTAACAAAAAATATATCCTATCTATATTACTATAAGGATTGAGTACTAAAATAATTCTAAAAAACCTAAGTTCTGAAGTTAAATCCTTTCTTAAATCATCTCATAAAGGTTAATTAGGATCTATTAAAGGAGAGTTTGGTATAAATCCAAATAGATTTTGGTCTTATATTAATTTCAAAACAAATGTCACACCCATATCTTCAAATATGAATTATAATGGCATTATATTAAGTAGATTGACAGATATTATGAATTCCTTCGCACAGTACTTATGCGGTTAATTTTTACCAGGAAACTTTAAATGCAAATAACCCTGAAATTCTTGAACATGATGTATTCGCTCCGTTTAAAAAAATTAAGGCAAATTTTACAATGGATCCAGATAAATATCTGCTTTTCTTATTCGTGATTGTGAAATCATTTCGGTGAGGCCACTGTGCATTATATTTAATGGCCTAATAGAAGCTAATAAATTCCCTCAAATGTGGAAAGAATTAAAAACGTGTTTTAATGTAAAGAATTAAGCAGATTCTTCTTTAAACAAGGGTTGCAAACATTATATTATTAATTAAAAACCACATTCCATAAGTCGAGTATCCCTCAACGTTCGATTCTAGGTTCCCTACGATTTGTTTCTTTATAAATTACATTGTGGAAATATTTAATGTAAATATCTTTATTACTGTATGCAGTTCATTGAAATAAATTCTATAGCTGATTGTATTAAACTACAGAAATTTTGATAATTCAAATACATGGTATATTATCGATGTAACACTGTCTTAAATAATTAATTATAGGTACACTGTTGATTCTACATAATTTTAAAGAGTACAGCGAACATACCTTACGATACTACACTTTTTTTAAGATGGAGTCTCACCTTTTGTTACAATTGGCTAATCCATCGAGTAGAATGGTTTGAATGGTGTCCAAAAGTAGCTGCTGAAAATTTGTTATTTTTAGCATACTTGGCAATAGAGTTACCATAATCTCTTATTGTTGTACCATTTTCTCATGTACCATAGAGAAAGAATGTAATGACATGTTGTCGATATGTCCACCTGAAAAATAGATCATTGGTTAGACTACTCCTTTAGGAAACTATACATTAATGTGCACCTGCACGCCCGTTCAGATTTATTTTTCTAGTGGGCATTATATGTCCATTACAATTAATTTAAATGTATTATATCTTTTTTTCAATTAGCATATACACTGTTTAGGTTTTTATCTTCCAAAGAAAAGGCTTCGAAAAAGAAAGCTATTGTTTCCTGTTTCATTAAAACACATATTAGAATATGTGGTAGATATTTTTCAATATAGGTAGAAGCATCAAGAATCATTTTCAATATTGAAAGCATTAGATATTTTTCAGAAATTAAATAGATACATTTCAATATACCTTTCAATACCACGTTTTTACATTAAGGATTTGCATTAGATAATTGCGTTATTGGATTTAGATTAAATTAATTATCACAGAATTAAGGATTTGCGCCCTGCATATATTTTCTTCCTCTCTTTTCTCCTGTCTTTTCAGTGGTCTAGAATCGCATATTCTTTTTACTAACATCTTCGTTGACATGAAAGTGTGCTTCGTCACTCATAATTAATTGATGAATAAAATTTGAATATTCTGCAGCTAATTGTTGAAAAATTACGCTATACTGTAGACGCCGTTGTTTATTGCGAGGTTGATTTGATCAAATTGCTGTATTTTGATAGGACAAAAGTGTTAATCAAGTTTCAATGTCCGTCTCAGGTCAATTACAGTTCATTTGATGGTCTTCTAGTTGAACTTGAGGGATAGTCATTTAGGGTCTGTCTTTCTCACACGATGTTCTCCGAATTACTAGCTGAACGTGGTCTACTTGTTTTAGAGCGATCTACCACACTTACTCGTTTCTCCAAATTTGGCGACAACGTTACGAATTGTTTTTTAGTGGGCGCATCTCCGATATTAAAATGTGCACGATATTGATGCTCGGTGCAAATTATGAATTTTTGATTTAGAAAATAAAATTGGACAATTTTTCTGCTTTGGAGAACTGGTAGGTGCTCCATTATGACTTTCTCAAGTTTTCTTTACAACTCCGAAATAAAATGGAAACAATTAAAAAATTAAAAAAAGGAGAAACAATTAAAATGGGTTACCTACCTTTGGCCCATCCGTTATTATGTTGTTTCTTCTTATTCTGTAACTGGAACTTCTTAACCCGTTGGATATTGTACAAATAAATAAATGAATAAATATACTATCATAAAGTAATGGCTACCTCTATTAGTTCCTTTCCAAATGAATCATCTTTATGCTCAACATGACTATTTTATTCGTCTAACTATTCTAATTATCAGTAGTCGTTAACGTACCGCAAAGTAACGTAATAGTAACGTATGTAACGGTATTATTATTACGTAATGTACATTACATTACGTCTAACCGTACTAACAATACATTACGTCTAACCGTACTAACAATGATCGTATTAGGGATATTTTACCCACCACACAGACGTTACGGTATTATAATATTTAATTAAGCTAGCATGTTTACTGCCACCAATGGAACATTTAATTATTTTGCGCACGTCCTTTTCCATCGAACTGGCTCTATAATCTCTAATTAATTTTCTCATTTTAAATTAACGCTACATTTGAGGATTGAAAGGAGTCACGCAATGTGTACTAAACGAAAGGAAACTAATTATTAACTGGTTTTAAACAATCCGTGCAAAAGTCTAATTGTTGGATAATTATGTGTCAGCAGTAAATACTACTGTGTACATATATCAAACAGGGATTACTCGTTAAAGCCATAATTGACGTGTTGTGTTTAATAATGTTATCTTAATCTCAAATAAAATATGTAATTTCAGAATACCGGCAACGAAAGTCATTTAAGAAGGATTTTAAATAATGATAAGTTAATATTTATGCGGGAACATAGTGGGCGTACCACCAACAGGAGAATTATTATTATTAAGGAGAATAATTCCCATATATCCATAAATCTATATACAACAATTTATTGTATATTTTTTACGACTGTGAGACATAAAAACGTTAAGACTTACCTGGTGACATTAACAAAACATCTAAATTAAACAAAAATATTTACCACGTCTATGTTTAATTTATAATTATTACGCCTGTTTATGTTGTGTCCTTGCGTTTACTGTAAGCGATCTAACGGATCATCTCATGAAGTAATAGATATAACATTCTATGGTAAATATAATGTATGGATTGTTGAGGAGAATCTAGTTCAGGGGAAGTAACAGAGCGAAAGAGGGCACTCGCAAATCTTCCAAGAATGACAAAATAGTTTTTAAAGATTGGCATAGGATAAGAAAATTGAAATAGTTATTTACATTATTAGTGAGATAGGGGCATCGTTACATTGTGAGTGGGAATATTGCCATAACGAGGCCGTAGACCGAGTCATAGTAATCACAGGAGTGAAGTAATGTGCTCTAGCCCACGTGTGATGTATAACATTTTATCTACGACCGCTTGGATAAGAAAAAATAATTAAAATCCGATTTTTTACAGAAAATTCAGATTTGACATTTAAATAATTATGACATCCGTTCAAGGTTACTTAAACATTTTCATACCAAATCAAAGTAACATGATTCATGAAATTTGTTAAAACCATAGTAACAATACAATAATTATTTGTTATTATAAATATTAATGACACATTTTTTGCATTTTGACACATTTATACCAGCTGATGTGGTCAGTTTCTCCGTATTGTTATTGCCTATTTCCAACGTTGAATTATTCATGTAACAACTACTTATCGAGACTTCGTCTTCTCCAAGAATCTTCATTGCTACTTTCTTTTTATTTTCCTTCGACGTATCAATGTATCCCTCGGCAACTATGTGTTAGATTTCCAACCTCCGTGACGCTTTACAGTTAAAGGTCTGCTCCTGAATCTGCAAGCATGGAAATAGAGGAACGCCTGAAACAGTGACCAGTGTACTCTTCAGGATGTGATAAATTCAAATTCATGGCAATAGTTTTATTTATATTACTTATAATAACAAATAATTATTGTATTGTTTCTAGTTCCAATAAATTTTTATTTCTTCGTTTATAATTTTTGATAATCAAAATGAGTTATGTAATGACTTCATTTATATTCAGCAATGCCTGCGTTTAATAAAATAATTTTAGTACATTAGGTGTGCTTTTAGCTATAGCGTTTAGTCAATCCCTTTTTGCTACATATTAGTCAAGGAGAGGACCTACCATTTATTCTTAAATAAATCACAAGAAGGTGTACACAAGACCTTTATTTAATTATTTAGTTCTCAGTAACGTACACGTATTGTTTTTTACCCTTGATTTTGTATCATTTTTTAGAGTATTGTATACCAAGAGCAAAAAGGTTTTCCCAATGTAATCCTAAAATAAGGGTTATGTATCAAACAGTACGCTAAATCATAAACGCAGAACAGGACTACAAATCATAGTAAAATGGGTTCATAGTAAATATTGGATATTACACTGTTTGACAGATTTATGAGCCACACTTTCAAGACGGTCGTAGCAATGTATATTAGGCTAACTTTTTTTAAAAATTTTTACATACTTTACAGTACTCTGAATTTCCCTTTACCTGTTCATTGTAAAATCAGTTAAAAACTAAGGTGTAGTATATTGTAACGAATTTACTAGAAAGTTCTTTATTTCGAACACTTATTTACAACTCAACTATTTACAAGTCTAACTAACTAACTTTCTTTCTACTTTAACTTTATAAACTAACTTTCGCACTGTATATCACTTTCTTCGCACTGTATCGCTCACTATCGCGGTCCTGATTTAACTAACTAACTGCTGGCTGGACCACACAATTCTTATATAGGCAGCAGGACGTCTCTCCAGACGTTTGTAGATAAAGAACTTTGGCGAACCTTCTAGTATAGAACGCACTGGAAGTCAACTCCACACGCTCTTGATGGTTTCGAATATTCCCGGCGTTCGGGATCGCTCGAGCCGTTCGTGACAATGTATTTTATTTAATCACTATATTGTATAATGTTTAACAGTATAATTCACCAATAATATATGATATTCCATACAAGCACAATTAGACATATTTATATTGAAGTAATGAATTCACTGGAATTATTGAACTGAATACCTGGGACTAACAATTATTGTTAGTGGAACATAAAATATAATTTGCATTGAAAGAATGAAATAAGAGCAGATGTATAATGATGTATAATCATTGCAAATGCACAAAATGGAATTAAAATATTTGTTGGTATTTAGATAGGTCATTAGTTTTGCCCAATTGAATTGTCTTATGGCTACACCGTATAAAATTATTAATTATTATAAAGAAGGGATTCGGCAAAGCGAAATATGAAGAAGACTTAATGTACGAAAAAACAGTGTGTCTCGAATTATAAGAGAATTTAAAGTATATGGTAATGTGCTTCCAAGTAAAAGTCGAGGGGGGCCTAGAAAGACAACTGCGCGCCTGGATAAAAAATTATTCGTTTATCCCAAAATGATCCACTTCTGTCTTCAGTGAAAATTCTGCGGAAACTTCTGCGAAACTACACCATCCGGCATATGCGACAGAACAATAAGGCCACTTCCAAGCCATATACCTTTAAAAAAACCATTACTAAGTAACAAGAATGTTAAAGCACGACTTGCATTTGCAATGGATCACGTCAATTGGACTATGAGGGATTAGAAAAAAGTCATATTTAGTGATGAGTCTAAATTTAACTTGTTTGGTAGTGATGGAATCAAACATGTACAGCGTCCTAAGGGTCAGCGATTAAATAAAAAGTATATTTGCCCAATCGTAAAATATGGCGGAGGATCTATTATGGTGTAGGGGTGTTTTTCGTGGTATATTATGGATTTATTTCATCGTATACATGGATAGATGGATCATTTTATGTACAGAGACATTCTGAGAGATGTACTGGAACCCTACATATTTTCAACCATGCCGATAAATTTTATTTTCCAGCATGATAGCGACCCAAAACACGCGTCGAGTCTTGTAGAAGAGTGGTTATCATGCGAAAAAATAAATGTTCTGAAGACCCGATTTAAACCCCATAGAAAATCTATGGGAGTTGGTTAAAATACAAGAGGAGCGGGAGAGATCCAGCAGGAAAATATAAAAAATGCAACTGAACTTTTTCAAAAACTGACAGAAGCCTGAAATAACAATGACAGAAATGTTATTGAACATTTAATCGAATCTACGCCGAAGAGATGTGCAGATGTGATTAGGGCAAAAGGATATCACACTAAATATTAATAAAGACAATTACGTAATAAATTTTTAGAACAATCGTTTTTGTTCCAACCATTTTGTCCAACTTATTTTTCTATTTCTTTGTCTCAAAAATGTAATATACTTTGAACCAAATTATATGTGTACTTTTTTACCTAAAATGTCCTTTTTACCTAAACTATTAATAAATGTAAGTAAAGCATATGTCACAAAATTAATTAATTGTTTTAAAATTGCAATAGTTCCAGCCATTATGTCCAATACTGTATATTGATACAGATAACTGACTAGAACTTCCGTCTAATACCTTTCTCTAAAATCGTATTATGTATAAATAATGCTTATATAAAAACACTTTAAGCCATATTTACATATGCCAATTCAAAAAACTTGGGGAATGGAGACAATAATTATTTTACTCTATAGCTTCATATCAACTTCTGTCACCTTTCTTGTGAATAGATACCAATACTGCCTGCTCTAGAATTACATTCAATAAGAGAATAATTAATTTAGATAATGGCTCTGCAATGTACCTGCAATGTGAATGAATAAATAATACGGAACAGATAACATAATAAGGATAAATTAGTTAGCGAGCTCAAATGTGTGAAATACTGTGACAATTAAAAACATAATATTAAAAAGTAAATGTACAGACTTGGTCTTATAAAATATTACAGACTGAAAGGAAGAAATGCTGTATCTGATATTTATCTTTTTATTGAATGTAAATCTAATTTGTTCATTTTAATATAAGCTTAGTTTTACATACTTTTTCTACATATACCTTAAAATTACGATATAGTAAAGTGCACTATAACTAATTTCTATTCATCTTTAAAATGATAAAAAAACAGCATTTGAATTTTACAAAATTACGGAAACGGTATCCCTGGAGTTTGTTATAGAATTATGTAAATATAGGCCTTGCATAGTCAAGCAGCACGACTATCACACAGGAAGCAGATAAAAATACTTGCTTGTGGAAACAGTATCCTTACATATTTATGCAGATAGATGTAAATTTTAGTCAAAATTCAATACACGTTCTCGCAGATAAGCATAAGTTTATTTTAGATTTTCAGTTACCACCTGAGCGTTATGATTCTCATTGTGCTCCTTTTTCTACATGTTATAAATATTATTAAACTGAAAAAATATCACAACGTACATGTCAATATAAGTTTTCTTAGTATATCTTTATTCGTTGATTAAAAATATTTACCTCACCTTAATAAACTATATGTTTTATACATTTATTGTTTTTCGTCATCGTTCATCTACTTATTGGATTAGATGAATAGTGTATATTGACCATAGTATGAAGATACTATGTAATATATAAATATACAATAACATAATATATAATAATAAATACAGTTGGCAGTATACTATACATTCTCTCTGCAATTGGACTTGAAACTTGCCCCCTTCAATCCCCTTCAATCCTCTTCAAAGTACCCTCCACTGGCACTAGTACACTTGTCTAATATTTCATTCCATTGTTTAAAACATTTTTGTGGTTCTTTTGAATATTTGGTCTTCTGTGATACCCGACAGCGCCTCCGTCATTTTTTTACTTCAACAATGTCGCCAAAACGGTTTCCTTTTATGTTTTTTTTATGTTTTTATTTGGGGAAATAAAAAATCGCAGGGGAGAAGGTCGGGTTAAAAGGGGGGATGGAACAGAGGTGTCATGCCATTCTTGATCAAGAATTGGCGCACAGACAGGACAGTCGAGGCATGAATTTGGCAGCCACGCTTTTCATTCCCAAATCTTGCGCTAAAATTCGCTGAATTGAACTCCAAGTCCTTCCAGACAGCTCCGCAACTTCGTCAATGGTTCGTCGTTCATCCTCCAGGATGATATCGCGAGTTTTTTCAACATTTTCATCGGGAGGAACCGATGAAAAGACCAGAAGGATAGAATGACGACCAGAGCGAGGTTTGTCATTAATTGACATTTCACCTCTTTTGAAACGGGAAAACCACTCAAACACTTTAGTTCTCCCAATACCATGATCCTTGTAGCCCGTTTTTGAAATTTCAAGAGTTTCTGTGCCAGTTTTTCCGAGCAAGACGCAAAACTTTACGGCCGAGAGCTATTCACGAAAACCAGCCATTGCAAAAACGACGAGCACACAAAACAATTCTCATTAAATACTTCACACAAGCCGAGCGGAATATTCTTTAGCGACAATGCTTGGTTTACTAAATCGGGAATGGTAGTTCTATATGCTCCTGGCGGCAGAACGCGGCACTACAAATACTTCGCCCACTACAACAATAGTTCTGTTTCTTTTGGGTACCTCCTGGTATATTCATATATATTGGATTTTTGTATATAACGCCCTCAACTCTTCTCTTTTCAATTATCTTAACAATTTATGATTATATCTCCGTATATCTCCAATTATTCTAATTTAACAAGGTCAGTGACGTTATTATTTATTACACTATTTCCAAAAAATATTTACAGATACTTTCATTAAACTTTTCTACTATTCATAGTTCAGAATAAACCTATTAAAGTATTTGTTTGTAATAACATAATTATTATTGATAAATCTCAAATGAAGGTATTCTCCTGTAATTTTGTTTAGATACTTGTACGAAATAATGTGAATTTGATATTTTTTTCGCCATTACTCTTGATTCGCTATTATTAGTCCTGCTGTTTAATAAATAATAAACTTAATAAAAAAATCTTGAAAACACTCAATTAGGAAGCCTTTGAACTTTGACGCTAATACTACATTACAGATTACTCCAACATCGTACTTTGAATATAATGAATTGCGTAAAAGTTCGAGGATATTATATTGAAATGAAGTGGTAGACTATTCGATTCATTTACTATTATAATCTAGGAAAATGTAGTATTATAGCGACATTTTGAACAAATGAACATCGTTTTTAACAGTCAAGCTAAACTTATAAAAGCTATATTCGCACAAAACATATTAAAAATAAATAATTGAGAAAAAAATGCTTTTGAAAAAAATTAAACTACGGTATGCAGGAATTTATGATCTTCGTATTTCAAATGTTGTTAAGGCTTTTATATAGCTTCAACATTGATTTCCTTCAACATTTGATTATAAATGTCATGTAACAATAGAATATATATATATATATATATATATATATATATATATATATATATATATATATATATATATATATACATTCTCAGAAATAGGTGACAACATCGCACGGTTTGGGAATGTAGCCGGTGGTAATAGCGGGGCGAGATGCCGATACCGTTAAGATAAATAAACAAACGTGGATGTTGACGAGGAGAAAAGAGGAAAACGAGGGAATTATTCGTTCGGGTTTCAGCCTGGGTTAAAGTTGAGATAGGTCTTCAGATTTAATGTTTTAATATTTTACCTAAAATAGTTATTTTACTTGTGTAAACAATAAAACTTGTTGTTCGAACACGCGCGACTAATTTTCTTACATCAGAAGGTGGGATCTAACCTGTGCGCTAATAAAAAAAAAAAAAGGGTGTTGTGTAAAATTGTGTTTGTGATAGTTAAGCGAGATGTCTGGTCGGCACGAAGCTACGACGCCGACGCTTGAAGGGCGTGGACGAGGTAGTTCTCTCGAGGACGACGGGGCTGTGGTGCGACGACGGCGTCGAGATTCGACCAGCCGAAGCGAAAGCGACGGAAGCGAGGTGGATGACCGAGAGGTTCGAAGGGGACGACGATGGCGGCGTCGAGAGGGCCGTTCACGGAGGCATAGACGATCGGACGGTTCAGGTACCTCGGGCCGAAGTTACGAGAGAGGTAGCCGCTCTCTGGGTGGTAGCCGAAGTCGCTCTCGGGAAGGACGAAGGGCCCATTCATCTCGTTCTTCGAGGGCGTTGGCTAACAGCGTAGCGGAGATGGGGACAGCTACGCTTACTGGAATCGAAAGGTTGGTCGAACGAAGGACTCCTGGCGTAAGTAACTTTTCAATAACCACAAACATTATTGCCGAATTTAATCCATTATTGCATGACGTAAATGAGTGGGTTAATGAAGTAAACGAATTTGTATTCACTCATAAATGGGATGATAAGACAATATCTCACTTAGCCTTATCCAAATTAAGAGGCCCAGCTGAAACGTGGTTTAGAGGCCTGCCCACGCGACTATTTACCTGGGGCGAATGGAGCTCCATGTTGCAAGAAAATTTTCGGTCCAAACGTAACTTATATAAATTAATACAAGACGTAATGTCCTGTGTTCCCAATAAAACAGAAACGTTATTTGAATACGTTTTTAGAAAATTAGCGTTAATATACAAACTAAAAATTCCACTGAATAATGAAGATCGCGTGAATTTAATTATGGGCGGAATCAATGATTCCCAAATAAAGTTTACAGTTGAAGCTGCAAATATCAAAGACCCACATGTTTTAGCCAATCACTTACGCTTAATTGATGAACAAAAAAATGTAAATAGCCAATCAAAAACGTCGGGTTCTGGGGTGGCATCTACCTCTGCACAATCATCACATGTCGGTAATAAACGGGGGCATCCCATGTGCTACCGCTGCCGAACCGTGGGCCATTTGCGTCGAGAATGTCCAAATAAAGAATATTCACATGTTGAAAAAGATCGAAAGGGGCTGCCTGCATTAGAATACAGAAATATTAATTTTATCGGTGATACCGAAACCGCCTGTGAAAAGTATTTTAAAAATATCTATATCGGTCACAACCAAATTAAGTGCTTTATCGATTTTGGTAGCCAGTGTTCCTTTTAATTTCAAGCAATGCGGTAGCAGCCTTAAATCTTCAATGTACACCATTGGTAACATCTATTATTTTGACTACCTTAGGCGACTCGCACATTACACCTAAGGCAGTAGTGCGTGTTCAAGTTGAAATTGATGCTATCCAGAAATTTATTGATTTCTATGTAGTCGAAAAATGCGTTATGAATGTTGAGGTGTTAGTTGGGCAAAACTTTACAGAACTAAACGACATTCAATATTTTAAATCAGGTAATACTTTGCAATTTACTCAGTCATGTAACAGATATACTGTAAATTTGCTTAATAGATCGGTGGTCAATATAGGAGTAAACGATGAAAAAGTGGTGAATTAACTCTTATCTCTTCTCAACGAATACAGTACATGTATCGCCACTACTCTATCAGAAGTATGTTAATTTCTGAAAACTGAAATTGAATATTTGGGTTATAAAATTTCCGAGTCTAAGATAAGTCCTTCTGATCATAAATTGGAAGCAGTGAAACATTTTCCTACCCCTCGTAATATCCACCAGGTGAGACAGTTCCTTGGGCTCACAGGATACTTTCGTAAGTTTATTAAATATTACGCTGCCATTTCCAAGCCACTAACAACCCTACTGCATAAAGGAGTGCCGTGGATATGGCAAAACGAACAAATTGCTGCTTTCGACTTTTTGAAACAACAATTGGTCATGAAACCTGTACTGGCATTGTTTGATCCAACACTAAAAACTGATCTTTACACCGACGCCAGTAGGTTTGGGGTGGCCGGTATTTTAATGCAAATTAAAGGCGACTGACAACACGCTGTGGCTTACTATAGTCGACATACTACAGCTGGGGAACAAAATTTTCATTCTTTCGAACTTGAGACATTCGCCGTGGTGGCCTCAGTTCGAAAATTTAGGCAATATTTATTAGGACGATCTGTGACAATTTTTACTGATTGTGCCGCGGTCAGATACACTTTCGACAAAAAGTAATTAAATGTCAGGGTAGGGCGATGGGTACTTGAGCTTAGCCAGTCTGACTATACTATTAAACATAAAGGCAATCAACAGATGCGACACGCAGATGCCCTGAGTCGCAACCCGTATAGTGGCGAGCACCAGTTAAAAACAGTAGCTCTCGTAGCCGAAGCAGACTGGCTACTAGCGGCCCAACAACCAGACAGAGACATACGACGGATACGAATAATTTTACAATCAGGAAACCGTGATGATCATAAAGATATTTTAAATGATTATGCCTTAAAAGGTGGGAAGGTTTATCGCGTTACATTAACTGGGTTACGGTGGGTAGTCCCAAAATCAGCAAGGTATCAAGTACTACGCGTGGCTCATGATGAGAACGGACATTTTGGCATGGATAAAACGTATGAGTTTATTGCTGCCAAATATTGGTTCCCGCGTATGAGGCGCTTTATAAAAAAATATATCAAAAATTGTTTAAATTGTTTATATTTCAAGAGCAACTCAAACAAGCGCCCGGGATTATTACATCCCATTCCCAAAGTACCGATACCTTTTCATACGGTTCACGTGGATCATTTAGGGCCATTCACTAAGAGTAAACGAGGGAATTCACATATTTTTGTTATTATTGATGCGTTTACTAAGTTTATTTTATTGTACCCTGTAAAAGATGCTAGTACGAAACATGTCGTTGATGCTTTTAAAGATATGTTTAAGACATTCGGTGTACCTCGTCGTATAATTAGCGACCAAGGAAGAGCATTTACTTCTGCAAAATTTTCAGAATTTGTTCGGAATTGCGGGTCTTGCCACCATTTCAATGCTGTTGCTCTTCCAAGAGGAAACGGTCAAGTAGAGCGTTATAACCGCGTTATTACAGAATCGTTGGCTACAACGGGAGCGAAAACAGATGACAAATCTTGGGATTATAACATTATAAATTTACAGTTGGGATTAAATGGTACTTTAAACAAAGCCATCGGTGTATCACCTAGTAAGGCTCTAATGGGTTTTCGAGTTGTCAGTTCTAGGGTCCTCGATTCGGATGACGCCCCACCTATGGACGTCACAGTCCTTCGAAACAAAATGGTAGCACTGGTGGAAAAGCACCAAATCGAGCAAAAACGTCGGTTTGACAAGAAAAGTGTCATGGGACAACAATACCAAGAGGGGGACTAGGTCCTGCTGCGGCTTACGGCTACGCCCAATACAGGTACAAGCCGGAAGTTATTACCAAAATGGCGAGGTCCGTTTAGAGTGAACAAAGTACTCGAACATGATAGATACGAGGTGACCGACATACCTGGTGCAGTACGGTCTCGGGTGCCTTACCGAGGTATCGCAGGGATGGAAAACATACGGCCCTGGATACGATATGGTGAGCAGTAAGGTGGAGGATACCATACAGGTAGGCAGAGCAGTGCAGGTATAATCCCTGGAACGCTGCTCTGGAAATTACAGAACGGTTATTGTTCTGGAACAGAGCTAGCAGGAGGTTACTCCTGGAATTACTAGCTCTGGAATCAGGCGGACTTGTCCTACCTGGAAGTGCATGCAGAACAGTTATTGTTCTGGAACAAAGCTAGCAGGAGGTTAGGTGGGTACTCCTGGAATTACTAGCTCTGGAATCAGGCGGACTTGTCCTACCTGGAAGCGCAAGGAGCCCCATATTAGGTTGCTTTTTTTATGACCGTATAGTTTATTTTTATTTGTTTTAATTATGTTTATTTATTGCATTGTATTGTATTTATATATTGTATTGATATTGTGTATGCATACACGTATAGGCTTGTTTATGTAGCTAGGAGCAGGAGGAACCAATGCAGAGATGCTGCGAAAAAAAATTTTGTTTTCTATATTTTCTATCAAAGTTTCTTCTAATTTTAACATTCGTTTTCCTTTTGCTAGAGCTCTCCTTTGGTGGAAATCGCCGGAAGCTTTGGAGTGTGGACACTCTAAGGTCAGGAAGGGCCGTGTCAGAAATAGGTGACAACATCGCACGGTTTGGGAATGTAGCCGGTGGTAATAGCGGGGCGAGATGCCGATACCGTTAAGATAAATAAACAAACGTGGATGTTGACGAGGAGAAAAGAGGAAAACGAGGGAATTATTCGTTCGGGTTTCAGCCTGGGTTAAAGTTGAAATAGGTCTTCAGATTTAATGTTTTAATATTTTACCTAAAATTGTTATTTTACTTGTGTAAACAATAAAACTTGTTGTTCGAACACGGGCGACTAATTTTCTTACAATTCTTACAATATATATATATATATATATATATATATATATATATATATATATATATATATATATATATATATATATATCTGAGTGTTACTTTTCTAAACTATAAAATAAGTGGCGTATTTTTTATCAATTTTAGCCTTGCGTGGTCTTCATTTCTATGCCAGAAGTTCTATAAACTTCTGTTGTTAAGAATTATATAGTAGCCCTTTCCTTTCATTTTCTTATTGATACGAATTTCCTTTTTTAGTTATTTTTGCATATCGGTGATATCTTGCTGCAGAAATGATATGTCTTCCTTTACATTTCCTCCACTGCGTATGATAATATCCTGTTCTTTAGTCTGTTGGTATTAATTCATCTTTGAAAATATGTCTGTCAGTGCTTTTATTGCAGCTCCAAATTTATTATTGTGCCAGCATTTAATTTACTTTGTCTTGTATAAAACGGTCTAAAGCCTATTGTTTCACAGTTTAGAATCAACTTACAAATAAGGACTTATAATGCTAACTATTATTCCACTAAATCTTCCAGTGCGTGGGGCTAATTAGTCTTGATCTTCTACGCGCTGTTGCTAATTTTCGACAATCCTTTGTGCCGTATCTTATAATTCTGTCTGGTACACTAATTGAAATATTATTTACCTTCATATTCTATTTACAAGTGGATAGATAACTTAACGTCTATGTCTGTCTTTAGTTGAGCATGTAACTCATCCCCGTGTCGATAGTCAACAGTTAGTTTCAGTTTTCATTCTCTAATCAAGGTTTGCTATAGTTCTAAATGGTTTAATAGATATATCTCAGCTGTAAAGTAGTACACATTATTTTACTGAATATTAATAGCATTATTTTTCGTCTTCTGTGTTGACGCCATGCTAGTTATTTACTTACTGAACCTGGATATTTCAGTACTACACTGACAGTTAAAAATATTGGGAATGCCTTCATATGAGCTATTTCCTGGAGATTTAAACTTCGAGCCAGTGGGTTGTCGAGTATCTTCGTCACTGTATTCTACAGGGTCAAGAGCCACTGTTTAATTCTTAACAACAGACACCAATAGAACTTCGGGCACGAAAATAAGGACGATGGGAGGCTACCGTGGATAAACAAAATGAACTATATTTCAATCCAAAATTATATAACATTTATATAAAATTTGTCATCAGAAGAAAATCCATTTTGAAATTATATAGGTGACCAGAAGAATTACTAAATGATGCTCATCATTTACCATAGGCACCATAACACTAAAAATTGGACTGAACTGTCCAATCCACAGGTAATAAGATCACTTTGATGGCTCTAATAATTGCAGATTAAGACTAATTCCGATTTGCAATGTAGGGATTAAAAGTGTTATAACGAACAACCATTTATAACGAATATGAATAACGGAAGGCAGCGTTGAAATGAGAAAGCAGATACCTTAACATGTCGAGAATCAAACAGCTTTTTGATAGGACGGGAACCAGCAATAGCGCTATGCAAAGCTACTCGAAATTCCATGACAAGACACTACCCTCTTTAATACCACGAAGATAGGTGGGCCGAGATCAGTGATTGCAGACAAGGACAAACAGTATCAACTATTTCTGAAAATACAGAAAATTAATGTTTATGTCTGCATAAACATCTATACATTATGGGATGTATTCACCGAGGTGATTGAAGGAGAGATGATGACGTTATTCATGAAATGGAGACTTTGTTGGAGGTAGCACAATGGGCCAAATATGATTGCCTGAGTGTACGTGTACTCTATCTATCCTGCCCTTTTATAGAATCTGAATTCGAAACATATTTGACTTACTCATAAAATCTCTTCAATTTTCTTTTTTTATCATACAATCTGTCCTCATCTTATATTTATTATAACAATGAATGACATGTAGAGAACAATTTCAATTAATGGTATCATATTTAAAAGCTAGACTAACAATTATATGAACAGTATAACAATAATCTTAAGCCTAGATTTATCACTAAACTAAATTAAAAATGCATTTAATTAAACCTAGTTAACAAACAAACCGTTAGGTTTGAAGCGTTTTAAACATCTTAGCCCTATGTTGTCATCCATTATTATCTTTACAAGTACGTTGGGATGCACTATCACTCTTACTGCTATTTTTGACTAGATTCTTTAGCCGACTTAAAAAAGGCGGAAGTTCTCAATTCGTCTGTTTATATATATTTTTTTTATGTATGTTCGGGTATAACTTTTGTGTCTATGAACCGATTTTAATTATTTGTAAACCAGAGTTGTAAACCCTAGGTCTATATAGGCCTTAACACTGTTTTGTGTATTAAAAGTTTATTGTAGGTTGATAACTGAGACTTTCTTCCTATTATCCAATTTAATTTTGTGAGCTGCATACCCAATTGCTTACGTTTAGTAAATATGCGTCTTCACCTGTTCAGTTTTATATCCAGATGTATTCCAAGATATTTCATAGAATTGAATTTTAAATTGTTGCCCGTTTAAACTTATTGGGTCCATATTTTTGCTAGTTAAAGTAAAATTAAATGACTTGCTTTCATTAGCTTTTATTTTCTTAGTTCTATAACAATTTTTGGATGTTATCTAAATGTTTTTGTAAATACATTGAAGCTGTACCTGTATTAAAATGAGAGGATAGTACACCTGTGTCGTCAGCCAAAGTAGCTACTGTTGTTATTCTAGATTTCGGCACATCGTCAGTGTATATTAAATATAGACCAGGGCCAAGGACACTACCTTGGAGTATTCCAGACCCGATACGGTCTAGTTCTGAAGTTTCGTTATGATGTTCAACGAAAAAGTACCTGTTAGTTAGGTACGATTTTAAAACTTCATATATCTGATAGGGGAGTACTATTTGAAATTTGTGAAGTAGTCCTGTCATTTTTATCTTTGCCACACTTTATCGAACGCCTATGTAATATCTAGACAAGCAGCTGAGCAATATCTGTTTCTGTTCATATCTTGATTGATTTTATTAACTAATCGATGAATTTGTTGTATTGTTCAACGAAAGCTTCTAAATTCAAATTGGTGAGATGATATTAGTTTCTGTTCATCCAGGATTATTTTAATATTCTCTACAAGTATTTTTCAATTACCTGAGATAGTAGACTATCTTTGAAGGAGACTAATCGTGCATGTAAGAAGAAACGTGTTCTAGTGGTTTACTTGGTTTTATCATATCATAAGTATTTGTGTCGTTTTTCATTGACTTGGAAAATGTCCAGTTGCAATAATAGCATCCAATCTTTGAACTATTGCTTTGACACCTTTTTCTGACAATTCTTGTAAAACTCTGCCTGTTATTAAATCAGAGTCAGGTACCTTCTTTGGATTTATTTAGTTCTTTATAACATATTTGACTTCCTGTGAAGTAATAGTTTTCGTTGGTAAGTTCATTTGGTGTGGGAAATGTTAGTAGGTTATCATTGTATAACCTAACCGAAAAACAATGGCGATAATATGTGTGACGTTAGTAGAAGCAACATCCTTCTTACACTAATTTTGTGTCTAGCATATCCAGACATTATACAGGTTATTTATTTAATACGAATATTATTATTATATTTATCTTAATTTATTGTTACATAGTGAAATATGCTAGTCACGGTGGTTATCTATTGAAGTAATTTCTTCTGGATTATTTCGTGGCCCTTAATGAAACATAATGTTTCGTTGATCATACTGCCAACTGCTTCAAAAGTAATTCAGGCAAGGGAGATACCCCAGGTGTAATATTAAAGAAATGGTACCTTATATGTAGAAAAGGGTAATGCAGAACAATTTTCTTATCGGTGGAAAACGTACCAATTAAATTTTTGTTGACTTTCATATTTTCTTGCCTCTAAATCTATAACTATCAAGAGAAATATATACGGGCCTTTATCAAATTATTCCTCTTGCTATGCTCTATTACACATATAAACAAACGTCTGAACATTCGGAAAATAACTAAAAATATGTTGTCTCTTTTATTTCTTTGTTAAATTTACAGAGTTCCGTAAATTTTGACAGAAACTAGACCAAATTTTCGGGGTCTTCTTCCCTGCAAATTCGCTTCTATTAAATGTTTTCTTATCACAGAGTAGGCAATAGGGAGATTTAATTCCTTTACTATTTCATTTGACGTTAGGAATGGGTCTTTTTTAACTAATACTATTTGGCGATCTGTCTCTTGATATGTCTTCCGTTTTCTACCCCGTGTTTCGGGTGAATTTTTACATTGTAATCCATTAGTAATCTTTTAAGCTGAATATCCTAACAGATCTTGTATGTATTGATACGTTTTGCCTTCTTTTCGGAGATTCTTAATAATATTTCTTTCAACCTCGGTACAATGATTTCCTCGACCCATTTCTGCTAAAATAAGTTTTTGTTTACTACCATAAACACTAAAAAATATAAACCTTCGCACGAATGACTTCTATAAACACTTTATGTACACACTATATGGTAAATAATCTTGATACTGCTATTATTTCGAACAATTACCTACTAATGTTGGCTCTTGTAACCTCTATACTTCACAAACACTTTGTAGAAATCATCTTTGTTGTTCTGCCATGTGATTCCACAAACACTACTGTAACTATGTGCCATCTAGTTGTCAATAGATCTATTATTATTTCTGCATATATTTTATTCCTACCACTAACACTGCTATTTTTTCGAACAGGACTGTATATTTATAAATGTATAGAATAAATGTATCAGAATAAATGTATATTTATTTTGACATATTCTGACATATTTTTTCATTCTATCGATTTAGTGAGTCAGGCATGATCACAAATTTATACTATTAGGTTGAAAAGTCAATAGGAGAAAGGTTGACTGCTTGGTAAGCACCAAATAATTTAATTTCCAAATTTAACTTGCACTAATTTTATTTGAATATCTGAAATATTAACACAAATTTTAATAACATGAGCGAACATGCCTCGCCTTAATTACATGGTTATTCCTTATTAATCAACAAAGGGAGGGTCTTTTTAATTAAACCTATTTTTAACTAATTACTTCTAATTTTCAGAGGCCTCTAAATTAACTTTTTTTTTTGGTTTCCATATTTTGCCTCGTGCAATAAATTCTCTCGGCCTTTTATATTGTACATGCCTTCCTAAAGGACTTCAGAGACCTAATCAAGAAATACCATAACAATGAAAAGTTTCTCTCGGAGAGCGTTTGCTTTGGCTTTGTTGAATGTCTTCGGTGTTTGTGAGAATTGCCTAACATTTTTTCTATTCTGCTAAGTGTAATTTGATTTACTGTAATAGTTTACTCTTGTATTTCTGTTCCAGTTAGTTTTCATGTCTTAACTAATCTTGCCATATCATGATTGTTAATGCTATCTATTCTTAGTTAAGAAGTTAAAAGAAGTTGATATTGTATTAATTCATTTTAAACTTGGATTATTTATTATTCCACATGTGACATGAAAGTAATGAGTAATATTAGGATAAAATTAAAAAGTTATTAAAACAAATAGAGACGAGTGGAGTGAAATTAGAATAAAAATGTTTGCTGTATTGCAAGTAAAAATTATTATGTATTCCGGGTGTAATTATATTTTCAAAAATGATATCCAAAGATACAGATAGTAAAAATTTCTGACAGTAAAGTGATATTACGAGGGCGTGTACAAAATCCTAATTATAAATTGTTTCGAGCAATGGGGTTATTTGACTGATTTTTGAAAATGTCACCACAATAAAGTACCCCACGAGTAACTCGTGGGGGATAGTTGTGAATTCTGGACGTAATTGTATACACCACTGTGGCTCAGGGTGGAACAAAGTCCATACCTGATGTCGTTGAGGAACTAGCTGTGGGCTCAAATTACTAAACTGCTAACACAAACTCTCTTTACTAGACTAGGCAACATAGAGACATGTAGACGACTCTGGTATTGGTTGAGTCACTATTCCTATTCTTTACTTTCAATCTCCACCTCATTCATACTCAATCTGTATATTCCTGAAAGTGAAAAGTGAATTGTAACTTTCCTTGAAGTAACAAAACTCGGTTTTCTGTAAGACCGCAAAATTCTATACTATACTCGACGCCCATTTTACCAAACAACTGAACATCATCAAAGTAGTGTATCGTGGAAACTATTAAAAAAATTCTTAGGTGACTTAGGTGACCATCATTGACTAATGGTCTAATTTCCTATAACCAACTTTGTTCATTACCATTAATGCTATCTATCATTCTTACCAGCTCTTTAACTTCCTATATTTACTATCCGTTGTAATTTTCTAAGTATAATGCAATATGAGGCAGTGCATGTATAACTTGTTTATTCTAAACAACAATTGCATTTGACGTCTAATTTTTGAATTGTTTAAATAATAAAAACACAGTCAATAAATCATAGAAATGAAGCATCACATTAACATATCAATTAACTAATGGAATGTCTGAGAACTTACATACATATATCGCTGATGATTGAGCCAGCTCAGAACACATCTCCACTTAAAAAATTAATGGATGTAAAAAAATCCTAGATTTATAGGTAATTTTCAAAGAGCTGTAACTTGGAATAAAATAGTCACAGAGCAACTTTAAAAAGAAAAAATTGAAGCACCAAGTTTATTTCAGATCTTGAATTGAAATTTTCTTATATTCAACGGTTTTTGAGTAATCACAGGACAACCATAGAAAAAAAATTCGTGCTTCCAAGGACTTCAATACATTTTTTTCAGTAATTTCATCATAAAGCTTTTTTAGATAATCTTAATAGACAATTTTTTTGATAATTTTCTTTTCAATTTGAACGATCTAGAAGCTTTGTACGATGATTTTTTACTGAGTTATCGTCGTTCAAAGCAAAAAGTCAGTTTTGACTTTTGGTAATTAATTACTCGAGAAATAATAATCGTAAAGAAAAAATTCAAGTAGTGTTTTAAAACTGCAAGCAGTTCTTTACAAGTCATAGTTTTTGATAAAAACTAATTTTTCGGTGCAAGAATGTTGATTAAAATTGCTCTATCCCCATTTTCTCTAAGTAACAGCCCTTTGAAAATAACCTAAAAATTTAGGGGGCTTTTTGCATCCCGTAATTTTTGTGTCTAGGGTATGAGGATGCCAGGTCAATATTATGGAAGCCCGCAGTTATCTATGAATGAGTGGTGTAAGTTGAGCAGGACCACTGCCCCTTTATCCATTTAAAACAATTTTATACTATTATTTATTCAAGAACTTTATACTATTATGGGCAACGAATTTGGTACTCTTATTATGAAGATAGATTATGAACAATTTTAATTTCCTGTTATATTATTATTCTCCGAAATTAACGTATAAATATATTTTCTGTATTTGAAAATCACATAGGTACATGTTTTACCCTACTTGTACTATACTTGAAGGTATAAATGGGGCTTTTTATATCCATTATGTCGGTGAGATAACTCATCGATATTTTTGATAATAATTATCACTATCACAACACTAACAATACTTGATTTTATACGAGTATAACACTAGTCAAAAAATCAATAAACGGAATATTGTCTACAAATGGACAAATTCCATTGATTTAAATTATAATTTACCCTTATGAATTTAATGAAAATGATTTTAATAGAAGCATGTAGTTTGTTAGGAAGTGATGAATATAATCGATGTCAATGTTTAACTTCTGAATGGCGCAGAATTTGCTGGTGAATCAACGTTACCCTGGTCTTATCAGAATCATCATTGAATGATACAAACGTATTAGAAATTCTATTGAAAAACTATACCATCATCTATTGGAAAACGGTATCATAACTGCAATCATATCGGCTTGGAATAGAGGCCAATGATTAAACTCAGTGACCATGAAGATGTATACAGCTCTAAAGGAGTTCGTAAAGCTGTTGAGTCGATATATGGCATGTCGAATAGGGGATAAATCTGACAACTCAGTTGTAGTATCATGCTTAAATTGCTTAGTACTTATCTAACACGTCACAGATGATTCAGTGACGGCGCCAGGCTTTCAAAAATAGGTGGGCACAATCTGGTAAAAAAATTTTGGGTTGGGCACATCATGTTTGGGGTGTATGTGTCGGGGGGGGGGGGGAGGTATATAAAGATATAAACATATTAACATATACACAATTTACAAAAGAAATTATTAGTACATTAGGTAATAAAGTTAAAATATTAATAAATTTATATCATTATCAATTTTCTGGGATGTTTTGTTGCACATTTCTCAACAATCTTATCCAAATCCAAGCTCTTAGCTATTTTATTTTCTCTATATTTATTACAGCCAAATTACTTAATCTCTCGTGTTTCTTTTTATTTCTTAAATAATATTTTAACCTTTTCAGATATGGAAAGGTTCTTTCACATGCTTGCACAGGAATTGTGATACATATTGAACATAATTTATAAATCTCATTGAATGCCAATCTGTATTTATTCGGCATGTCGGATAGCTGTAAAATATTTTTGATTTTTACGCCTTGTTCGTTTTAAAATTTTCAAATAGTAGTAGTCAAAATTTTATATTTATGTTTTGTTTCATGTTATAATTGTGTATATAATAAATCTTTTGGGTGGGCACTGTTACTGATTGAGTAGGCACGTGCTCACCCAGGCCCCCCCCTGGCGCCGTCACTGCACAGATTATCATAAGCTCTTTGGGAAATCAAGGAAAATATAGCGATATAATTCGTTTAGTCACATCATCAATGTCCTAATGCGGTAAACTGATTTAAATATCGACAAAAGCTTCTTACTATATTTTAGATAAATGGGGATTCATGACCATAAGTGTATAAAGAACAGCATTTATGACCAAACTTTAAAGGAATTGAAATGATATATACTTACTTAAAGGCAAATGAGTTGCATGTAACATAAATTAATACTTCTAAAGTTTCTAGAAGTGACTTCGAGAACTAGTTAAATATTTGTTAAGTAATATAATAATTAAGTACAGAATATAATAATTAGGAAGTAAAAAAATAATTAAGAAAATAATAAAACATAAATTAACATCCAATAACTAGTTGAGAACTACAGTCTTTGATTTTATAAAATTTCTATTTCAAGTGTATGGAAATAAAAAAAAATATATATTTACGCTATGAGTATCAAACCTTGTGTATGATTTGTTGGTGTAACCATACTTTTGTTAAATTTCTTAAACTAAAGGGTAATATTTTTATATAAATCCCTTTTGGTCAATTTTTGCATTAAATTTAAGCTTGCTTTAAATTGCATAATAGATCTATATGCAATAAATTTGAGTAGTAAGCTTGCCAATCTTTCCTAAAAATGACGTGTTTCAATTTAATTTTCTTATTTTTTGAATTTTAAAGTTTTGAATAGACTGAGAGACGACGTCATTCCTCGAAGATCAATAAGCACTTCCAACAACAATTTGTATGATGTTTCTTTACGGTAGACTGCATTTAAAAATAAACAGTTTTAAAACCTTAAAACGGACTTTTCCGTACGTAAATCATCTCTATCTCGAAATTAAGTGGCCGAGAAAAAATAAATTAACACATAAATGCAGAATATGTATTTTATGCGGCAGTTTTACTTTTTTCAATTTTTCTCAAATAGTCCACCATCGTGCTTTCTCATGATCCAGGGACAGAGTGGTGTGTGTCCTATCCACCTCAAAATCAATAGATGTCGTCTGGTAGACGTTCCTAATCAGAATCAGTCGGAACCCGGCCGATCCGACACGATTTAATTGAGTGATCGTGCTAACAAAAACAATTTCTCAAATAGTCCACCATTGTGCTTTCTCAAGACCCATGAACATGGTAAAGTGTGTTCTATACACCTTAACATCAATAGGTATCGTTTGAGAGACGTCTCCGATCTTAATCAGTCAAAACCCGATTGATACGACATGACTTAGTTGAGTCATCGTGTTAACAACAACAATTTCTCAAACAGTCCACCATCGTACTTTCTCATGGCCCATAGATAGGGTGGGTTGTATTCTATCTACCTCAAAATCAATAGGTGACGTCTGGTGGACGTCCCCAATCAGAATCAGTCAAAATATGATCGATCCGACACGATTTAGTTGAGTTATCGTGTTAAGAAAAGAAATTCTCAAATAGTCCACCACCGTGCTTTCTATGTCCCATGAACAAGGTGGGGTGTATCTTATCCACTTCAAAATCAATAGGTGTCGTTTGGGAGACGTCCCCGATCAGAATCAGTCAAAACCCGATCGATCCGACACGATTTAGTTGAGTTATTCTGCTAAAGAAAAAAAAATTCATATAAACCCAAGGGAGGGGGTGGTGTGTGCTATCCATCTCAAAATCAATAGATCTCGTCTGGTAGACGTTCCTAATCAGAATCAGTCGGAACCCGGCCGATCCGACACGATTTAATTGAGTGATCGTGCTAACAAAAACAATTTCTCAAATAGTCCACCATTGTGCTTTCTCAAGACCCATGAACATGGTAAAGTGTGTTCTATCCACCTCAAAATCAATGGGTGTCATCTGAGAGACGTTCCCGATCCTAATCAGTCAAAACCCGATTAATACGACATGACTTAGTTGAGTTATCGTATTGAAAACAACAATTTCTCAAATAGTCCACCATCGTACTTTCTCATGGCCCATAGACAAGGTGACAATATCAATAGGTGACGTTTGGTGGAAATCCCCAATCAGAATCAGTCAAAATCTGATCGATCCGACACGATTTAGTTGAGTTATTGTGTTAACAAAAAAAAATTCTCAAATAGTCCACCACCGTGCTTTCTATGTCCCATAAACAGGGTGGGGTATATCTTATTCACCTCAAAATCAATAGGTGTCGTTTGAGAGACGTCCCCGATCAGTCAAAACCCGATCGATCTGACACGATTTAGTTGAGTTATCCTGCTAAAAAAAAAAAAAAAATCAAATAGACCCAAGGGAGGGGGTGGTGTATGCTATCCACCTCAAAATCAATAGGTGTCGTCTGGGAGACGTCCTCGACCAGAATCAGTCAAAGCCCGATCGATCTGATACGATTTAATTGAGTTATCGTGCTAACTAGAATAAATGCCGACGACAACGACGACACACACACAGCAAAAACATTTTAAAAACCATTTTTTTTTTTGGTGTTTAGACCGAAAAACGAAAAATAAACCCAAGAAGAATTTTGTTTTTTCACTTTTTCTTCACACGATTACATTACTTTTCCGTTTATAGTGGAGTGCGGAAAAGTAATAGTATTTAAAAATGTATTACAGCTTAATCTGTATTTAATTCCATATTTGAAAAACTAATACCTAATATTAATAAAACTGAAAATGTTATCATAATATCTTTTAAAGTATTAAAGTGACAAGGCAAATTGTCACTTGCAAATTAAACAAAAGAAACCGTATGTGATACGTTGATTAACATTTATATAAAAAACGAACGGATATATACGATAAAAATTTCAGGATGCATTCTATTTGTATCCTTTAATAAATGTTTTAATACTCTGAAGATGATTTGCATACGTTGACTTTTTCACAAGAAGCGTTTTCTTTTACCTATACTTTAAATCTTTGTCAGTGCTGATAAAATATTTTCTTTTATCAAAAGAAAAATTCACGGATTTTAAATATATCAGACATAAATTACATTTACTCGTATTTCTAGGTAGATAACATTTTTCTATGTGTTTCTTTACAGTAGCATCTAAAGACAATACATGTTATTCAAAATGTCTTAGCTTGGCAAGCCTTATATCCAACTAAATTATTTGTACAATAGTATAAAAGAGCGCAACTAGCAAAGTTAAATTTTAAGCCTTTATTAAATATCATCAATTATCACGTTAAATGTTATTTATTGACTGTTAATACTTACCAAGTTATAAATTCAATATCAAAGGACATAACAAATTTTCTTTTAAATCAATTAAAGACCGTTGTACATTCCTATTGTAAGTTCCTGTTGTATGTTCTTATGGAACTTGGCACCCGTTGAGATCTCAAATCTTTTATCGGCGAAGCCAACAACCCCGAACATCTGTTTGTACCAAACTTGGCCCCCTTTTCAAATTCATGTTTCTGGTGAGATTTTTATACCGAAAATATTTCTTTTAAGCCTATAAATTAATATATTAATTCGCTTCAATTCCAAAGTTATTGAGATAAATCGTTGTATATTGTATGCTTATTAAACGTTCATCCTGATCAGTTTATATTAAGAGAGCTTTGTTATACTAGGTTATTATTGTGTACCTGTTATCTCTATACTTTATAATAATCGAACATGATAATGGAATCCTGCTCTCGGGCCCTATAATCAATCGTGACGCGCTTAAATGAAAACACCTACTGTTTTGTTCAATATAATACTATAATACTCACTACGTTGTTCTGCTTTTCTATAGAATCCTCTTCCGAGAATGTCAATATATTTTATCGTACTATTATATAAGTACTTTATAAAAGGTAGAAATATTTCCTAATTCAGACCAAGGCAGTATTTCACAAGTACATTATGCGAAGTATACACCCCTTTCTATGAGTATTTTAACAATTATTTAAAATAAACCTTTAGCACATATTCGGTTTGAAATATATTTAAACGCATTTAAAGAAACTGATTTTACCGAGTCTATAAATCTTTCAAATAACTACAAAGTTTCTGTTTACATCCGCAACGGTCCATTTCATCATATCTTTCGCACATTGACAGCTTAGAATAGACAATAATACTTGGAGATAGAAATAAATGTTCTAGAAAAACAATACACAATACTTAAAATATTGTCCGTAAATTTTAGGGCATATAGTTACATAAATTTTTTTAAACAAAATTGTATTCACTGAGGAAAGAATATTCAGAGTTCTAGGGATATTAAAGAGAATTAACAGGTATTTATTATAGGTAAACAATTTATAGCAGTTTTTAATTAATTGCACAAATAATGGAGATACTAGTAAAGAATCTATTTACCAAAGGGATGTTGATGATTTTGTAATTAAATCAATTAATGAATGTTGCATTTATTTGTGAAAGATATTCATCTTGCTTTTATTATATTATTTAAGAATGCAACAGGTGATTATTTTGAAAGACATTAAAAATGAATATTTTTCCCATATTATAATACTTGATGAGCTTGCTATCGGTAAATTAATGGAATTTACAAGACTGAATAATAGGTATAATTTTATATAAAATGTTGTATAGAATACTTACTCATTTACAGTATACTTTATTTATATCGATGTCAAGTTCTGATTATTGCTCCTTATAAAGAATTCTAATTACTCAAAATCGACAAGAGTACTTAGTTCCTTTTGAAAAGGGACCCCGCCACGGGTAGGATTCGACATTTGTTCTGGATGGAATCCGAACGACAGACAGCTGTTTCGAACTTATTAATTCTCATCAGTGCCGTATACGAGATCGGCGTACCATGTACGGCACTGATGAGAACTAATATGTTCGAAACAGCTGTTTTTTCAATTTTTCTTTACACGATTACATTATTTTTCCACGTATAGTGGATTGTGGAAAAGCAAAACCATTTTTTTTATTTTTAGGTCGAAAAAACGAAAGATAAACCCAAAAAAATTTAGTTTTTTCAATGTTTCCTTACACGATTACATTACTTTTCCGCATATACTGGAGTGCGGAAAAGTAAAACTATCCAATCGTTCCAATTCCAATACGATGCTGGTTTCTTAAATCGCATATATGTATGTAGCCATCATAACTGTATACTTTCATGCTCAGTTTACTTTAAGTACCCGACATTATGCGCGGTAAGTAGAATATGATACTTTTTTTTTTATGAAGTATGCTATTTCTCTCTTGATAACAAATGTAAAACAATAAACTATGTAACATTGACAAAGAAAAAAGTTTCGGCGTCACCTAAATTTGAGCGAATTCACGTAACAATAAAATTATCTTTTGATGTGAAGTGTAGTATATCAGTTTTTGTTTAGTGGGGTCCTACAGGGAAATATATAGATACAGAATATTACTGTACCTAATTATTTTGCATTATGATAGATTTGATTAGTTAAAAATTTAATATTTGAAATCGAAATACAAATGAATTTATTATTCTAATTGAATAATTCGTTATAATTAGTTGTGACGGTAGCCTTTTGAGGCTTATAATAATAAGGGATTACGTGCCTATCGTCCCAGATATTAGTCTTTTTATAATACTTTGTTGAAGATCCATTAGTTACCATGAAATATCAGTCTTCTTGGCATCCACATAATTAAAGAAATATGTTACATCGTAGGTCTCCACGATGTATCTTCCCAAGCATTTCCAATGACTTGCCCAAGTTCCAGCGTAAAATCTCTTTTATATATTTTTTACATTATCGAGGGATTTTAAGTCGGAAATCATTGCTAGTCTCGTACCTTATGTACTGGACAACTATCCTCCAAGAAATAATTGTGTTACTGTATGTTTTCTGAAAATCTACATATTTTAGTTTCCTTTACGTATTGAAATACACAATTTTTTGACATATCTATCGTACTGATGGCAATATCATGTCCACTAAAATATTGCTATAATTTTACACACAAGTTCATCGATTGTCCAACAAACTTCAGGTCATTGAACGCTCTTAGCTGTCCAGCCGTAGTTCTAGTACTCAGGGTGTCAAAACTTGAGTTTCAGTGACGATAAAAACTTGTCTCCTAGTGTTATCTATGCTGAAGTTTTCTCATCAGAGAATACCACCGTGTTCCAAAATTCATTAGGATGATTTAAGTATGTATTAATTCGTAAGCTGTACTCATCTTAACTTGTGGTTATCAGTTATTGAACTATTTGATTAAGAATACTTCTTCAATCCCGATTGCTTCAAACATCTCTGTGCTGCTCTCATACATTTTGGGAAGACTATTTCTTCTCAAACTCTTGTAGTGATGGCTAACAAATTTTCATGTAGAAATTCGATCAGAGTATTGCCCTCATTCTCATTGGAGACAGTACAGAAATCTTGTTTGATAGGCTTTTGTAATCTGTGTTACTTTTGCTAGTAATTTTTTACATGAAATGTACAGTTTTTACTGATGTTCAAATCAGCAGCCACTGGATTCAAGGATCAGTTTTCTTCGAAACTAACTATAGCTTCTGCTTTTTGTCAATCAGTTAAAGTCATGACATCTTTCTCGCCTTGTTCTTTGCAAATGTACTGCTAACACCAAACAATATCATATTCGACACTCATATAATAGTATCATAGTATCAAACTATCAAATCAGACAAACAAATATATATATATAAATATATATATATATATATATATATATATATATATATATATATATATATATATATATATATATATATATAATATAATATAAGTAATATTGTATATTACAAACTAACGTACGCCAACGATTTAATTATTTAAAGTTTAAATTATACTATAGCATTTTACTGCCTAATTTCGATGGCGCTAAATGCACAGGTCGTCAATAATAGGAAAAAGTGTGAAATTCTCTATGATGCGTAAAAAAAAAGCGAGGCTGCATTCGGAAGGAAGAGGATGCACTTTACGAACAGCCAGATCGAATTTTGTGTATAGTTTATTTCATCGTTTTTTGCCAAATAAAAAATCTAAAAAACTTCCGGTTCTTTGTTTTTATGGCTAGGCTCAGGTAGACTGTTCCATTTATCGGCAAGATAAGAGAGTTTTTTATTTGGCAAATAGCGATGAAATGAATAGTACATTGTATACATTTGATATTCACTCTGAAAAGGTTTCAATGCGACTGAGTAAATATCAGGATGGTCTGAGATTGCAGTTTTGAAACTTGTTCCTATTCTTGACAACCTTTACATATTTTTAAGATAAAAATATAAATATTTGTATTAAGTTGGTGAAGAAATAATCGATTTTAGGTATCTAATTAGTTAATTAGATTTAAGATAGAGATTTAAGATACCAGATTAGTTAGGTATCATTTTCCTGCCTTGAAGATATAAATTAATCAAGAAACATCTATATAAATATTTTTGGAATATCCTTTGAAATACGATTTTTTGAAATACATCAACATTATTTTTGAAACAGACATAGCTGATGTAAGAATTTATATTTTTTTATGTGTGAACCTGTGTAACGTGATTGTCCAATCGGCGACTCAAAAGATTAAAATGTTTCGGAGCATAATGTTTTTTTGGTTCGATATTTATCCAATATTGTTTTCTTTTTGTTGAATAAATACATATGATCCAGAAAATTTATTTATTTACACTGTTAAAAGTTACATAGTGAGTTGAGGGAGGAACTAAGGCGGTGTAAATTTTTATACAAATATGAACCGTGCTGTCTCTGACGGTCGGATTTCAGGGATCAACCCTAGTTCGCAGTCCATTTATAATTCTTGTAATTAAAAATATAATATGAAAACCGAAGCGTTCCCAAGAGCAACAAGAACGTGCCCAATTATTAAATAATGCATTTAATAATTGGATACATTCTTGAAGTGGGTACACCGTTACTGCTACATTAACATTAAAACATTATAAGAGCTATTAAACATTAACACTGTTTAAATTATAATTTTTATTTTTAGTAAGGATCAAATCCACACATACAAAAATTATTACAAAACATCCAACGGCATCTGAATTTCAACGAATCACATTTATTATTTATTAACCCGGAAGAAAATTTACGTTAGAATAGGGTTATAATATTTAATTGGAACGCTGAACAATGTAAAATCCTATTTTAAATATAACAGGAATATGGTTGCATTCTTCACGAATATATAAATATTTTCTTGCACTAGTTTATATGTACAAGTACGTATATAGTGGAATATACCAGTTTGGTATGGAATAAGCGTTAAATTTTACGTTTAACATTTCAGACAATATAAAAAATTTAAACAAAATGTAAATCTCTAAGAACCACTCGAAAACGATCAATAATTTTTCGGCTGATATTTTTCATTTCGACGGGAATTCGATAAGTTAAAATAGAGCAATTTACAAGACATCATTTAATAATAAAATTGTGGATGTTGTGCGAAACTTTATCTTATCACCACTCTTTATTTTGCATTTTTAATATCAATTTATTTTGCTCCTAAATATTATATGTAGATATTAGCCGTATTTATTATGCATCATATCATATCAGCATAATGTAAAACTTTATTAAAAATTTGAGTAAAAGGTAATTGTTTGATTACTTTTAAATAATATACTATTTTTAAACTAATAAACTGTTCTCATATCTTGTATAGCACGGATTAGTTACTTTTGGGTTACATTTTACAAGCATGATAAAAAACGTTCGTAAATATTCTAAATTAGCGACCAAGTTGGTATCACGTTAACCTATTTAGTTTTTACACTACGCAAAAATAGTTATCATTCTGGGAAATTGTAATAAAAAGGATATAGTGTTGTGTTGTTTTCTATTTAAATATTTAATTTTTTATTTTATATCACAAATGCCTTACTTATGGTGTTAAATATTTATTATTGTTTGATAAAGAACCGTATACTACTGATTTCAAACTATAAATTTGAATTTCAAACTACTGTAAAATTATAATAGGTACGTTAAAGCTATCTTATTCACGTATAAATTACCTAAACCAGGTGTATGTAACATAATAGCCCTAGCAGGTCTAATACTGTGGCGTACAAATAGGTACTAAGTGGATTATCCTCATTCAAATTCAAATAATTTTACGAACAGTAGGAATTATAAGCATTCAATGCTTATAATTATATTCTTCATAACTTGAAAAAGAATTGTGTAACATCAAGTGGAAAAAGAATTGTGGAGAGCGAAGATGAAACCTTCATGAAATCAACAACAAATTTCTACAAACTTCAACAAAACTAGTACAACATTCATATTATAGTCACTTTAAATTTATATTATTCATGATTTCACTATTAAAACGTTCTCGGATACATTTAAATATTTCTTGAAATAAGAACGATATACAACGCTTTTATTATAAAAATACCTATCCCCATTATTTCTGTTATCAAAGAAAATTACCTCTAGATAGTAAATTTTGATGTCGTATGGAAAATTTAAAATCAGTGTCTGTTGCAGTTTAAGTTTCTCCTCCTTACCCCCAGCTACCCTCACTTGAGAATTTTAAATGGTACCCTCCCCTGTCTTGTAATACAAATTTTTAAAGGTCTGAAATATTCTAATTCAACTCCATTTGGAAATTGAAATCGGTTGATCCGTTCTCATAATAAGAGTAAAAATAAAATAATTTAAATAAAACATACAATAATTTAATGGATTAAATTGACTTTTCACAAAACCATTTTAAATTACTTGATTGGGTACTAAAAATACCCACCATTGTTGGTTAAATAAAATTATAATCTATTTTCGAATTCTTGTCGGACATTGTGAAATGTGTCTTTAGTAATTAGTCTGCATGTGACAATCTTATTTCTTAGAGTTTGAATATTCTGGGGTGGAGTTTTGTATACAATTGTCTTAAAATAACCCCAGAGGAAGAAATACAGTGGAACTATTTTTGCCATTATTCATGCTATTATGTAATGCCTCCAATATGTGATGCATAGTGTGGTGGTGCGCCAATTTATTGGGTGTAATTGTTTTTTCGCCCAGCAGTCATTTTTACTTTTCCGCACTCCACTATACGCGAAAAAGCAATGTAATCGTGTAATAAAAAATTTTTTTTCTAGGGTTTATTTTTCGTTTTTTGGCCTAAAAACAAAAAAAAATGGTTTTTAAACCATTAAAACCTTTTGTGTGTGTGTGTTGTCGTCGGCATTTATTCTTGTTAGCACGATAACTCAACTAAATCGTGTCGGTTCGATCGGGTATTGACTGATTCTGATCGGGGACATCTCCCAGACGATACCTATTGATTTAGAGATGGATAGGACACACCCCACTCTGTCCATGGGTCATGAGAAAGCACGATGGTGGACTATTTGAGAATTTTTGTTTGTTAGCACGATAATTCAACTAAATCGTGTCGAATTGATCCGGTTTTGACTGATTCTGATCGAGGACGTCTCCCAGACGACACCCATTGATTTTGAGGTGGATAGGATATACCGCACCGTGTCCATGGGACATGAGAAAGCACGATGGTGGACTATTTGAGAAATTATTTTTGTTAGCACGATCACTCAAATAAATCGTGGCGGATCGATCTAATCGAGCGATCGACCGATATGTGGACTATTTGAGAAAAATTGAAAAAAGTAAAACTGTCGCATAAAACACATATTCTGCATTTTTGTGTTGGTTTATTTTCTCTGCCACTCAGTTTCGAGATAGAGATGTTCTGCGTGCGGAAATGTCCATTTTAAGGTTTTAAAACTGTTTATCTTCTTCATCAATTTAGTTATCTAAAGACTACTAGTGTTATGAGATGGTCAATTTAAGTTTTCAATAAACTTAAGTAAAATTCACCAGTTAAATTTTCTTCAATAAAAGTAGGTCCAATTATTTAATTTTTCATCCGGAGTCCAGCCCAGAAGAGTTTAGTGTATGAATCTTAATAATAATATTAATATTTTATGGTGTGAAAGTTATTTTGAAAGCTTAGTGCTTCAATGCGCGGGCTGAGCATGGCTACTATTATTTACCCTCTTGAAACAGTAATAACTGTATAGAAAATTTCCATACTCACGTATTTTTGTTCTCCACATCCGTAACTCTCATGAAATAGTTTAATTTCCAACGTATTAAACCTCTATCCGATTGGTTCTACGTAATACGTATACTCTGAACCTTGAAGTAAATAGTAAGTTGATGGTATTATCATATATGTCGATGCAACTGTTTTGTTCTACAACCAGGAAATATATGGCCAGTTTCTAAATTTCATACTTCAGTTATAATTAGTAAATATCATTAACATAGATGTTGTAAAATATCTGCACTTAAACTCGCATAAAACCTCAAATTCGACATGTTCTTTCTTTGTGGTAAAGGGCAATTATCTCTGCATGGTGACATCAGAATGGTGGGATCAGCTATCTGCCCTTAACTATCTTTGTCGAACAATCTCCAAACTCTCCATTTTTAAAATAAATATCTCGTTTCTTTAAAATTTTGATATGATTATTTATATTGTACATTAGCCACTCCGAAACCTCTTGCGTAATATAAACCGTTGTATACTCTGGAATGCGTTCGTGTGGTCAATTATTTTTATATTTGTCAATATGATTAACGAGTGTAAGCCAACATGGAATTTGTCATATTAGCAGCTCCATGTATGATCCAGCACAACGCAAAATGAATTACAACTAGGCATGCCATTACACTAACAATAAATGATTAATTACACATGAAAGCGATCCGTGTGCCATCAAACAAATTAATTTTGTACAATCAGTGTAATTAACTTACGGAAAACAAATCCATGCCGATGTAGTCCCCAGTCGAAACTATAAGAGATAAATGTGTATAACCGTCACCTCTAATACCTTCCTATATATCACGATCATGCAAGACTGCTCGATTAATTCCCTCTAGAACGTTTACTTATCATGTTCGTACAGGTAATGAATTGGGTATAAATAAGATTTGAGTAAGGTGAAGCAGCAACATCGAGAATTATATTAAATTAATGTTTATATTAGAAATATGCTGGTGTTGAGTACAAAAAATCTACCCCAACAGTGTTTTTTGCATCTAGTAAATCTAGAGGCCTTATTTATACCCCATAATCCTCATGAGAAGCGAAGAACACTTTCTTGTATATTTATAAATTTTTTAGTCGCAAACTTATCATTGTGCAAAATAAGTCCATGACTATACTTAGTTTTACAGTAAAGGTATTTTTATCCATTATCTAAAGCTGCATATGTGACCATGGATGAAATTTCATGGGTGTAATCCAACAATAAAAGCGAAACAAGAGAATATTCTTTAGAAATTGACATTGGATTTTGAAGCAACGTATTATTGGGTTCAATACAAAACGCCACTCTGTCTCTCAGCATGTCTTGACAGTCTAAAATTCAGAACAAACATTTAAGTCAATATTACAGTTTGTGGGAGGGTGGGTATTTTTGTACAAACATTATAAGGGTTTCAACATGGGCATAAGAGAACAGTGCTGTAGAGACTGGAGTAGAGATACTCCATATTGGATGATGGACGTCGTATCTCCAAAAAATGAATATTTGGATTGGAATGATTCATAATTAATTTGGCTGATCATATTTCTTTGATAACACATGGTACCATGTCAGCGTCCATCTGCTCCACGTAACATCCAAGTAATTGGTGACATTTACTTCGTTCTTGCACAATATGTAGGTCCTAGAGTTAAGAAGACTTTTTTGTGTTGCTGGTAAGTCTAATTATTTTGATAGAAGATGGAAATATTTGATATCAATAGGATGAAGCTATACCATATTCAACAGTGGAAGTGGGAGCTTATTTCAATAAAATTGTTCCCAATATGTGGATCGATAGACCCTGTGGAATTGATGGGCCAGCTCGGTTTCCTGGTTATACACAGCTTAATTATCTTTTATGGAGTTATTTGCGAAGGTCTATAGATTATTAAAGAAAATAGAATGAGATAAGGTATTAAGCAAATCGCTTCGAAAACGTTACAAAATAATTTAGAGGAATGGATGAATTTCAACACCTCTATTATTCTTTAGAAATAAACAACTTTCAGGTGAACCCTTGACTTAAACTGTTTTACTTTAAGCTCCTGTTTACAAAAACATTTGTAAAATTAAAAATGTAATGGTTTTCGCTAAATAAGTTAGAAAAACTTGAAAAGAAATCAAGGATATCATACGCATCCTTATTCTATTTGGAATTTTTCAAAGTGTAGCTGTCACTTCCAGGGAGATGAAGGGGATATATCATATTCTTCTCAAATAATACCAAAGTTAGGAGCATAATCAGACAATATAGCATCCTTTCTAGTCAGACCAAGCGACTTTAGTCCATCCAAAATCAAGAATTTAGAAAGTATGGCAGTAGAAATGGTATACATGCGAAAACAATTAAGATAATATTGGAGACAAATATTAGCATTCAAGGAACGTGAAAAGGTAGGCATTACATGTTTCAGAATGCGATACACTCGGCTCACTTTATCATACATTCTCACTAAAAGTCCTAACTCATAAACATAAAATATAAGTAACATACTATGGTAAAATATGGACACAACATAGAAATTTTATACAATTTTTAACAAGAACTTGTTTGCTTAGTAACATGTAAAATATGATTAAAAACAACAATAGTTACGACAATAAACAAATAATATTCAAAATTAACACGTATGTCCCTCCTTATTGTCTTATAATTTGTTACAAATCCTTCTCTTCCTGATGGATTTCCCCGTTCGCCTATCATAAAATCAGGTCCCTGTCTTCACCCTGTCCTAATAAATGATCTAAATAGCAAGGAGGAAAGCGGCTGATAACCAATATAGTTACGCCAGCCTGGGAAAAATATATCAAAGAAATTTAACATTTCCGTTATTATAGACCACAGTACCTATATGTACATATTAAGATAATGATACGGACGAAAACAGTAATTTAAGTTAAGTAAGTAAGTAAGTAAGTAACACGACTGCCATGTGGAAGACAAGAGGAAACCACCACATTATAATCCTCAGAACAGCTAGCAGAAAGCTTATCCTAAATTAATGATGGCGTCTCCTGGGGCAAAAAACTCCGGAGGTAAAATAGTCCTCCGTTCGGATCTCCAGGTGAGGACTGTTCCGGGAGACGTGATCGAGTGCAATAATAGTAAGAAGTGTAGCATTTCACGAGTCGGAGCGTGGAATGTCAGAAGCATGGGACAGGCAGGGAAGCTAGAAAATCTGAAGATGGAAATGGATAGGTTAGGATTAGATATAGTAGGTATAAGTGAGATGCGCTGGCCGGAAGTAGGAGATTTTTGGAGCGGTGACTATAGGGTAATACACACAGGATCGGTGAATGGAAACGCGGGAGTAGGGATCGTTATGCGGAAGAACGCAGGACAGTGTGTAGATAGCTACCTACAATACAGCGAGAGAGTAATGATGGTTAGGTTAGATTCGAAGCCAGTGGAAACAGCAATAGTGCAAGTATACATGCCTACTTCTAGCCACAGTGAGGAAAAGTTAGAAGCCGTTTATTCGGACATAGAGCAGGTAATAGGATTTGTGAAGGGTCATGAAAATTTAATAATAGTAGGAGATTTTAACGCAGTCATAGGTGAGGGGAAAGAAGGAGAATTTGTAGGTCCTTATGGATTAGGAAGCAGAAACGAGAGAGGTAGCAGACTGATAGAATTCTGTGTGAAGCACAAGATGGTAGTCGTGAACACATTGTTCAAGACTCACGTTAGGAGGCGGTACACATGGAAAATGCCAGGAGGGATAGACAGGTATCAGATAGACTACATTCTGGTTAGGAAGAGATTTATAAATCAAGTAAAAGACTGTAAGAGTTATCCAGGAGCAGATGTAGACAGCGACCATAACTTGGTAGTTATGAAAGCTAGATTAAAGTTCAAAAATCTGAAAACCCGGAAGAATAAGAAACGTATAAATGTAGACATATTGAGGGATCAGAATATGAATGATAAGTTCCAGGAGAAAACAGATCAATTAATAAATAAAACGAGTAAGGACGAAATCAAGAACGCAGAAACTGAGTGGGAGGGTATCAAGAATAGTCTAGCTTCCGCGGCTACGGACGTTTTAGGACACGATAAAAGGGAAGCTAGGAAGCCCTGGATAACGGACGAAATCTTAAACTTAATGCAAAAGAGACGAGGCTACAAAAACAGACGAGACGAAGAAGGACTGAAAACTTATAAGTCAATAAAGTGGGAAATCATTAGAAAATGTAGAAAAGCGAAAGAACAATGGATAGAGGATAAATGCAAAGAAGTAGAAGATAAGTTGCAAGTAGGTAAGACCGATGAGGCTTACAAAATAATTAAGAGGAACTTCAGGGATATAGGAACAATAAGTAGAAACGTTAGGAGTCAATCGGGGGACATACTGATAGGAAGAGAGGAGAAAGCGGATAGATGGAAGCAGTACTTAGGAAATTTATACGAGGGTCAGGAATTAGGAGAGATATTAGAGGAAGAATCTAGCATCGATAGGGAAGATGTAGGAAAACCTATATTGAGAGAGGAATTTGAAATAGCACTAAGGGGGCTAAAGAATAACAGAGCGCCGGGTGTAGATAAAATACAGGCGGAAATTTTGAAATGTGCGGGACAGAAAGTAGTAAATAGGATGTTTGAACTGGTAAAATACATATACGAAACGGGCGAGATGCCGGAGGATTATAAGAGGAACATTATCGTTACTATACCGAAAAAGAGAGGAGCCGACAAATGCGAGAACTTTAGAACGATTAGCCTAACTTCCCATGCGTATAATAGTGCAGAAGAGGATGGAAAATAGAGCGGAGGAACTACTAGGAGAAGACCAATTCGGGTTTAGGTGAAATAGGGGAACTCGCGAAGCTATTCTGCGCTAAGAGTAATGTTAGAGAAAACAATAGAAAAAGGAAAGAACGCTTATATAGGATTTGTAGATTTAGAAAAAGCTTTTGATAACGTAAGATGGGAAAAATGTTCGTGATACTAAAGAGCGCGGGAATGAAGTATAGAGATAGGAGAGTAGTACACAATCTATACAAAGAGCAAACTGCTGTTATAGAAGTAGAAGGGGAAAAAAGGGAAGTAGGTATTAGGAAAGGAGTAAGACAAGGATGTACGCTATCACCACTAATTTTTAATCTGTACATCGAAGAGGCGATTAATGTGGTAAAGGATAGAGTGGATTTCGGGATTAAAGTACAGGGACAGAAACTAAAAATGCTGAGATTCGCGGATGATATAGCAGTATTAACATCTAGTAAGGAGGAATTAGAATCAGCATTGAACGAAATGGAGGCAGTGTTGACGAAGGAATACGGAATGAGGGTGAATAAAAACAAAACTAAAGTGTTAGTGTGCAGAGGGCGCGAGAGCAGAACAAAAACGAAAGTACAAATTAATAATGAAAGATTGGAGGAAGTTAAAGACTTCACTTATTTAGGAAGTAAAATAAATTGGGATGGAAGAAGCGATAAAGACATAAAACAAAGAATAGCGCAGGGTCAAGTAGCTTTTAACAAAAAGAAAGCGCTTTTATGCTCGGGGGTAATAAACTTAGAAACAAGGAAGAGATTTTTTAAAACGTATGTATGGAGCACGGCGCTATATGGTTGCGAAACCTGGACGGTAGGGGAAGCAAGTAGGAAGAAATTAGAAGCTTTTGAGATATGGTGTTACCGAAGAATGATGAAGATACCATGGACTGATAGGGTTGGAAACGAAGAAGTATTGGAGAAAGTCGGCGAGAAAAGAAGTATGTGGAAAAACTTAAAGAAGGGAAGAGATAGAATGGTGGGCTACTTGCTGAGACATCGGGAATAGTCCGCGATATTTTGGAGGCAGAACTAGGAGTGAAGAAAGGCAGAGGTAGGCCTAGATTAGACTAGCACAAGATAGGAGAAGCTGGAGGTTAGCGTCCAACCAGTCTTAGGACTGATGACCTAATGATGAAGTAAGTAATTAAGTAATTGTAATTTTTTATTTGACTCGTAATCTAAAGCAATATGGTATATGTCAAGGACTATATTTATTGTATAAATGAAGTATCTTTGGTGAAATGAGTGAGCTTCCCCTTTTGTCTTATTCAATTGTACATTAAGTGATTGAATTAGGTTCATTGATATAGGTATATATATATATATATATATATATATATATATATATATATATATATATATATATATATATATATATATATATATATATATATGGTTCCTAACTAATAGTACATGTCTTGCTAATTTTGCTTTACGAAATTCGAATAAACAATTTTTTGTTGCTATTATACGTTTTACTAGAATTATATAGTTGTAGTCTAGTTGTAGCTTTTAATACATAAAATTTCAAATAATCTATACTCTGTGTGGTGCACATTAACGATAATGCAATTCCATACACCTCGGAATGCACGTAAATTTTATACGCTGTAAAATGGTTACATTTTCACATTTAATTCGGCATTGTCAGTGGCACTGCGTAGGTTATAATACGTGAAGAGCCACAGTATGTGATTTTCCAAATCGATTCCTTTGTCTTCTGGAACCTCTCGTGTATCAATAAATAAATACCCCACTGACGCAGGAATTGACAAAAACACGACGTATTTAAAAATTAAGTACGACTTAACGCGCGAATTACGTCAACTCATTGTCAGTAGACTGTATACTCGTGTGCAGATCAGCGCACAAACCGCATTTGCTTTATCTAAGTTTCAACGCATGGCTTCTAAATCTTGAATACGTTAATATAATCAGCACATTTGTTGTTAATTTTTGTCTATACTTGTATATAAAACTATGTGTAATCTCAGTGTATATATCTACTTTGGACAATATGCAGCTCGGTTGAGAATAAACTTGCAAATGAAAGTTGAAAGTAAAAATAGAAGGGCATTTGTAAACTTTATTTTAGAGTATTTTTATACGTATATTTGTAGTAAAGGGACAAGTAACTTGATACCAAATGTTACCAAAGCGTGATTAGTATATGCAGTTAAACATTCAAAACAATATTAAGAAATGAAGTACGATATTCTGAGTGGTTCATTTTCTGGAAGTCAACTAAATCGCTCTAGATCAATTATAAGTCTACAGAAGACGTTTCTAAGGTGTTCGTAGAAAATAAAACGTCACATGGTATAAATTAACCTGATGCTAGTTTAAATACTATGTTACATTAAAATATTATGAATTATACAAAATAGCGCTCTGGGGTCACAGAAACGAGAAAATATTCGATCAGAAAACATCATTTGCAAAACACGTTTCTTGTGCATTATCGCAGGTGGCGTCATCCTTTTGAAACCACTTATTATGCATCTCCATTTCATTTACTTCAGGCTGGAAAAATATTGTCATCCTGTCACAATAACGATTACCATCTATATCCATTTAACGCTATTTCATCCGTATTTTCGAAAAAATATGGTCCAATGACACAACCTGCTCACCAAACAGTAACTTTTTCCAAATACGTTTATTTTCTTCTGAATCACACGAGGATTTCAGTTTCAAATGCGGCAGTTTTGCAGATTAAAAAACCATTGAGGTGAAAATGGACCTCGTTAGTTGGTGGCGTGATTTTGTTGAAAAAAAGGAGGAGAGTCAACTATTTGCTGCTCTAAAGGTGCGTATACATTTGCGAGCCGAACCATTTGCAAACCGCTTGTGAACCATTCGTTAAAAATAGTTTTACAGCGAACATCTACTGAACTAAACACGATCCATGGGAAAGAAGGAACTAACCACGAACCATCAGCAGTCTTGCTCGGCGCGCTTACTTGTAATAAATAATGTCTTCGTGCAACGAAAATGATACGATTTTAGTTATGAGTGGTGCGGCTATAATGATAGCAGAAAGTTTGTGTAAAAAGAAGAGGAAAGAAAGACCTATTTCCATCTAAGCATCTTTTAAATTTTTTTATAATGGTCCTTGTGTTTAGGATTCCACAATAATGATTTCGTTTTATAAGTGTTAATTAGTTTGACTACATTTTCCTCTGTCTACTCCATTATAATAAGTCAGTAACATATAAGTCGGAAATCGAGAAAGGAACCACCAAACCGCCAAGCGGTTATCAAAGTAGTTCCCGAATAGCAAAGCTATTACATAATCGCTCTAAGAAACAACTACTCCTCGGGCTAAAGCCCCGCCAGGCATTGAACTATACCTTGAAGCGATCCTCGACCCCTTTCTCGTGTTTCTGCACGATCAGATAAGGTTTCAAAAAATAAAACCCTCCACAGGTAGGATTCGACATCTGTCCCGCATCGGAACCGAACGACATACAGCTGTTTCGAACTTATTAGTTCTCATCAGTGCCGTACACGGTACGCCGATCCAGGACAAATGCCGACTGAACTCTATGGGGTATACATCTTTCTCTATTTCCGACTTATATGTTACTAACAGAGATCGTATCGATAAAGACGTGGAAATGATAAAACATTATTTTTAATCATCCTTCAATTATGCGAACTTAGTTGGCGAAAGGCGTGTCGAGTAACGTGTAATCTTTCGCTCCTCGTGGAAAACGGACATCATGTTTTTGTTGTTGCATCAAAGGTTTAAATTCTTCCCCAATACTCAAATATTGAGTTATATAATACATTTTGAATAATTTGGGGAGTCTGGAATTAGCGAACTAAAATTGTGGAGGATAAATAAAGGAAATCAAATATAATACATAAACTTCACTGAAGTAAAACAAATGATTGTTTCTATTGATATTAAAAAATGATTTAAAAGAACTTTTTTAATTCATATTTTACATATACGTTGCAATAAAAAGGTCTTGTAAAACTAAACGAAATATAGAAAGGACGATATAAAAAAACACAATAAAATACCTCCTGGCTTTTGCATTGATACATAACTTTCCACTCCACTGACGACTGAATAACATAATAAGACGTTTTTGCGACAAAAGAAACTTATATAAAAGTGATTTGACTTGGAGAGTGAAAGTCGGAGACAACTAGAAAGTTTTATAACCATGCCTATTAGAAATGAGTTTTTTTTATCTTAAAGATTTGTATTGTTATGTTAAAATAATGTACACCTCGACTCTCAAATTTTTACTCGAAATGGCCATGATGACGTACACAGTTGTAATTGTACCGCGGTAAATTTTACCATTCTTAATTGTATGAAAGTAATGTAAAATTTTACTATACCGTCTGAGTTATTGTGTAAAATTTAACAGCAATTTCACACCAAATGGTGTACATATGGGATACACAAAATAAAACGCCCTACTAGCAACCTTCCATTCGTACCTTCTAAACAGTTCAATACCTTGAACCGAAGGTATTGAAGGTGCGAGTGACCAAAGTTACACGCCTTTAAATAAAAAAAAATTATAAATATGTTGAATATATTTGTGTCACATTTGATACAAATATTTGTTATTTTTTGTGTAATTTTATCTCCCTATTTTATTTACCTCCCTATTTAAATAAAATAAAATGTATTCTTCAATGTAAGCCTAACATTATTATTTCTATTATCTCATTCATCTTTTAAAGATAAATAAACTAACAGAAAAAAATTACTAAACTTGAAATGGTGTTATTTAATAGGCTTAATAGTGTAGAATATTTGAAGCAACCAGTTCGATTTTAAATGGAAAATATTATCTCAGAAATTATTGGATGTTTAATATAAAGTATTTACGCGCATTCCAATCAACGTCAGATTGTTAATGGAGGACATTTTCAATTACCTTAAAATTTACGTCAACAATGAAGTAGTAACGTATTAAAAAATATCTTATAAACGGTAATAATTAGGAAATCAATAACATGGGATATTGTAAAGCTTTAAGGAATTCATTTTTGTTAAAAAAGACGGGGTTGGCATTTTTAAAAAGCTATGACGACATTACAGATCAAACACAAAATCTGAATAAATATAATTTGCGTTAGTCATTTGTTAACAAAACTATGAAAATTGTGCGAGAGTTTATGACCACTCTGTATATCACACATGATACTGAATCCGGCATAAGAATAATTTCAAGCTTTTTGTACATAAAATTAGATGAAAGAACCTTGCACATTATCTAACTAAAATTAAGCAAATAACTGGGGTAGTTTTTACATGTCGTAAGTCCTAATGATTAATGATAAATCTTTTCAAAGCTTTAGAGTTTGAAGTCATTACAAAAATACTTTCGATACCTGTTAAATTTTTCTGTGGGTTACATTGTCACATCGTTTTCGGATCCAATAAAATGTAGTACTCCTAATTTCATTGTTATTTGCCAAATAAAAAACCCTCTTATCTTGCCGATAAACGAAACTGTCTACCTGAGGCTAGCCATAAAAACAAGCCACGGTATGAGATAAGAACCATTTGGGTTTTTTTATTTGGCAAATAGAGATGAAATAAACTATATGATATATCATATTGGTATTAGCCTTGAACAATAGTTTTTATTTAACGATTTGCCTATTTATAAAAAATACCTAATCCAAGACAATTATATAAATTGACTCAGTAAAAATAATTTATTTATACCAGCATTTTAGATCGGCCTATTTCAAGGCCTATCACAGACGTCACGTGATGAGCCACCCACCAACCTGGAAATTTTACTGAAGCCCCATTTTTGTAATGGAATAAAGATTACCTCTGGGTTTACATCTAATTCGACGGATGGCATGTTTTTTTACATAAATATTTTTTAAATTAAATGTATCTTTTTCTTATGTAGACTTTAATATAAATACTACGTGGGCCAAGTCAATCTGGGCAAGCGTCCACTCATAATAATATTTTTCAACTTCTTTATGAGATGAGACTCGTATGAACATACTCTGTGCTGGTAGCAACTGGTATTGATACATCCCAAATGTAATACAGCTTGACATAATTTATGAAATGGTTTTCTTTATGGATAAAAAGTCGTAATATAAGAGATGTGAAATACTAATAAATGTTTTTTTTTAAGTTTTAAGCATCTCTTATTACTAAGAACAGTTGATTTTATATGGCTAGATCGTATTTCATTGATAAACAGTACGTACATATATTAAAATCAACCTTATTCTTCCGTATTCTAAGTAGGTCTATGATCTGTTCCTTTTCGATGAATATCATCGATACTATGAGCTGTTTATCTGTTCTTTTACAGAGGGTAGGCAGCTAACCTCGCCCTATAACCTCCTCTTACTTCCGGGGTTGGGACCGGCAACAGTACTACTGGGCTATTCAATTCGCCCAGCAGCACTGCAGGCTGAAAAAAAACAACCATACAAATAAATTGAGAACCTGACGCTTCAAATATCTGGAAATTGTCTAACACTCTCTTACCTAGGTATTTAATTGTACTTCAGAATGTTTGCCTTTGTTAAGAAAACATTACAAGTTGAGTTAGTTAGATATTCATTCCAAATGCTACAAGGTTGTAAATCTTGTATTTTCATCTACTTTATGGCCACGCTTTCTTCACAAATAATAAAATATTCCGCCATAAGAAAAGGATTATTTTTTATTATTACACTCTTTTCAATACATTTTATTCCAATCCTGGACCTATTCTATTGTAGTTCTTCATATTTGAAGCTATAATGCTTCATATACTCATGTAGTATAGTTTTAGATATACCAAATTATATGCGAATACAGAAATTTCTTTGAAAGTAACACTCAATAAATGCGAGTAACATTACTTGCGAAAAAAAGTCGAATGAGTTGATGCCAACATTCGAATTTCTGACCCGCTGAATTTCTCTAATTTCAATATTTATAAAATACTTATATTTCAACATTCCCTCACCAGTAAGACCGACTGGATGGAGGGTCGAGCTGGATTACCACCCAATGGAGATATCTGGTATACGGATACGGAGCCAAGAGTGGGAACAGAGCGGGTACGGGCGTGTATAGGCGACGCGATGGGATAGGTACAACCTTTCCCTTGGGCAAATACACTACCGCACTCCAGGCCGAGCTAGTTGAAATTACATACGGTGTCCTGGGGGCCGACCAAAATTGGAGCCAGGAGAAGGTATGTATCTGCTCGGATAGTAGGGCGGCGGTGGTTGCTAGCTCTGAATTCAGCAACGACAAAGTCGAAGCTGGTCTATAATTGCTATGAAGCATTGAACCACTTGGCAGGGAAGGGACCGGTGGAACTCGTATGGATACCTGGGCATTAGGGGAAATGCAATTGCAGATGACCTTGCAAGACTAGGGATCAGGGAAAACCTCTATGGACCGGAATCTGCAGTGGGAATAAGTCGGAATCTGATCAGAGACCGCATAAATGGCTGGGCAAGAGACCAGGACAATAATATATGGAGAGAAGTAACGGGTGGTCGAATAACTAAACTCTTCATCAAATACTCAGAGATTGAGAAATGGGCCCAAGAATTCATTAAACTGAACAGGCATAAAGCCAGAATTCTGGTCATTACGGGCCATCATAGTCTGAATGCATATAAACACAAGCTGAGGCTGACTAATAGCCCGGCCTGCAGATACCGTAAAGAAGACGAGGAAACCTCGATTCGTCTTGTTTACACCTGCCCCGCACTGAAGGAGAAGAGGTACCTTATATTAGGGACATCTGTTATCGAGGAAGAGGCGTGTCTTTGGGCAGGGGACGTGTCTAAATTGCTCCTTTTATGGGATAGAATTTTTGGGTAATAACCCGTATAAGAGGGGATCGCCAAGGGACTATCCATGCGATCAGTGGCTGATGAGGCCCAAACCTACATAACATAATAATAATAATATATTTCAACCTTACTGTACTGATTTTCTAGTCTTTTTGAAATAGTTTCACCACTTCTTTTTTAAAAGAATAATACACAAATAGATAGATGTTTTATAATATAGAAGACACCTCCTACATGAAATATATGTCATGCTTTGAAACAACATAAATTCATTGACAAACCCTTGGCGTCGGGAGCTATTCTCCTTCGAAATTAGTATAATAAACTGCCAGATATTATATTCAGGGAATTCGCTATGTGTTTTATTTTGGTTAATAAATAATCTGTGAGAATGTTTGTAGGGACGAGCTGCAGATAATATTGAATTAATTTTTGAGTTAATTATACTTTTGGTCGATAGAGAACTTAACCGTTGCGAGAGCAAAGCATAATTAATTCTAGAAATTAATTCGTTATTGCCCATAATTCAGGGGAACGCGTCAAAGGTGTCTCATTACATTCTTTATTGATGGTACCTACCAATTCTTACTCTTCATTACTCATAATTGTATCTCTATTAATATATAAATAAGCAGTCGATATGTATTAAAAGTGAAGGTCTTTTTACTATTAATTAAGAAGAAATACATAGAAATTATTTTAATTACATAATACCTTGACGTCTAATAATTTATTTTAATAATTCAGTGAATCATTCAACATGATTTATTGAAACTGACTCGCTGCGTCAGTAGCCGTATTAAGTTATTTATATTTTATTAGTCTATTTTATGCGAATTAAAGATGATATACTCGTGTATGTCTTTCAGAGCCACGGTGTAAAAAGGAGGTTATTTTTATATATAAATGAATATAAATTATTAAAATCTCAGCTCTGAGAACAGATGTAATATATTTTTAGTAATATAATGCAATGTTTTACTACCAGAGGGTAACATTTAAAACTACAGAAATAAGGAGTTTATACTCCAACCCATCTGCAAATGCCTTATATAATAAGGACTAAACAAATTAGGTCAAAACAGCTATTCTCCTGGCTATATGCCAAACTTCGAGCGCTGAATTACATGACAAGATTTGTCATATTTTTGTCTAACAGAGTTAGCACTAAAAATACAATGATTATTCCAATACCACCAAGAAAGATGCAAAGTGTCACCTATCTCAGGATATCGTTAACTGCAGACCGGTTTCGACCTCTCTATCTTAGGTCTCGTCAGTGCAGTGTAAATGAGTATACCTTCGACAGATAAAGCTCACATCTAGTAGACGTTGCTACGTTCCACCGCAGTAGAACGCATCAAACGCCATCTCTTAGTAGTTTCGAACAATCTAAATCGAAGTAAAAACTTGAGATCATCAATGTAATGCAAAGTTCTACTACCAGAGAGTAACATTCAAAACTACAGAAATAAGGAGTTTATACTCCAACCCATCTGCAAATGCCTTATATAATAAGGACTAAACAAACTAGGTCAAAACAGCTATTCTCCTAGCTATATGCCAAACGTCGAGCGCTGAACTACATTACAAAATTTGTCGTATTTTTGTCTAACAGAGTTAGCGCTAAAAATACAGTGATTGTTCCAAAATCACCAAGAAAGATGCAAAGTGTCACCTATCTCAGGATATCGTTAACTGCAGACCGGTTTCGACCTTTCTATCTTGGGTCTTATCAGTGCAGTGTAAACGAGTATACCTTCGACATATAAAGCTCACATCTATACTGGATTTTATTCGATTTTAAATACAACTGAGTATTTAAAATCGAATACACGATGTATAGATACCAACTTTCTGCATTTTCATGTTTAAAAAATACATAGGTAAGACTAGTTTAACTTTTTTTCAGCAAATTTAAATTTTAGTTGGCACATTTACTTAATTTGTGTTTTAACTAAAATAATAATGGTTTTGAAATAGATTAGTTGTAGTTTTATTAATATGTGTTCTTAGTGTACGTTTAAATTTTGTTTTTCAAGTGTAAATTAGCGTTTCAAATACGTTTAGGTCTATTAAAATTACAACAGTATAGGGATGTTAAGTTATTTACTCACATCTATATTTTTGAGGATTATAATGGATACATTTGCGGCCACTATGAAATAAAATGTTTCTATTCAGTATAAATTAAAAATGTAAATGGATGTATTGTAATATAAATGAATTCATTCTGAGCAAGTAGTAATCTCGTACAAAGACGTGTATAGAAAACGTATCAATGAAACTTACATCCAGTAGAACAGAATATTAAAACTGTTTTTCTGTGTTCTGTGCTACTGAATTTCTGTACTACGTCATTCCTCCACTACGCACTGAAGATATCGCTCCTCTGTACCACATTGCTTCTCATCGTATAAATCTCAATATGTAACGCCATCAAAATCTATTTCTATGATTAACATGTGATAAACCTTCCGTCGGGCTTATTCTAAATTCAAACACATTCGGGCCCAATGCATCTGAGAGATCCCATATTAAATCTTGCACAATTTAGGTTTTAATGAGGTGGAGACTCAACTAAACGCTTATTTTAATTAATATAATACAGTAATAAATATTTCGCACTAGTTTTTAATTGCAATAATTAAATTTACATAAAGGAACTCATTTCATGTTGTAAAACAATAAATTTGGAAGTTTTTTTTAGGAGAACCAGCTATTGACAAGTTTTTTTTGTTTTAAGGACAAAATGCACACATAAATTAGTATTGAATAATATTTTGAATGCAAAAGGCAAACCACCTATTCGTTCATATAAAATTCATAAAGTTATATATAGAAAAATATTAGACGTGAATTACAAAGAAAAGCTATAAATAACTGCCTATTGTAAGTGTAAAGAATTATAAATTCTCTTCATCATTTTAGCATGTTCCAAACAAAAATGAACGTCACATTTTTGTAATAATATTTAATATAAACCAATAATTTAATCAAAATGTGTTAATTTTGAATGATAATGGCATAAATAGCCAGAATACGTAAGTGTAGAGATCCCAAAAAATATTATTAATTTAAATAATAAAAGAAATCTAACAAAATAAAAAAGCGAAAATAATGACGTAATTAGGCGCAATGCATCTGACAGATACGGGCGGCCCACATAAGGCCAGGGAATCCACTAAAAAAATCGACACCATATCGAGAAGAATGGTTTGCAGCTAGGAAGCTATGAGGGAGTTCGAGTTAATATTCGTAATACACACGAAAGGACAAAGAAAAAAGTGACTGCTGAATCTCACAGATCGGCTACGCCCAATGGAAGGTAAATATGTTTTAATCTCTGTCGATGAAGAATTTGTGGTAGTTGCTTTCCGATTAATAGCCAAAATCGGACTTGATCTCTTGTGAATTTTTGTTTACTGAACATAGATCTGAGAAATTTCATCAATCACATTTGTTCTATCGCAGATTAAAGCACGATATCCACCTACATAAATACTTCCTCACATTGGGATTTTCTGTTAAAATGATGTGTATAGTTGCACGAGAAATTTCCATTTGGGGGTGAATTTCAGTGGAGAATCCAGTGCACGTCCTGCCCGTATAGAATATCGTGCACTGTTATTACAGAATATGCAAACCTATCTAGTGCTTTCACTCTACTCTCCATTCACATCAAAGGAATTTTCTGAATGGGGAACCGTAATCTAACGTCCATCCATCGTTCTCGATGAAGAAATATAAATTTAAAGTGTCGGGTGTGTGTCATATTTGTCGCATTCACTGTTAGTATGATGCCATGGCTGTATCGATCGTTTCCTTTGGATCCAACTACGTACAGAACAATATCGTGATAGAATTATTGTGTACATTTCCCTCTATGCCCTATATAAATGCCCCACGCGTAATAAAATCATGTACTGTGTTTATTATTCCTTACCTGATTAGGTGTTCATAGGTTAGACATATTAGTAAACCTAGGCTGATATATGGTTCTGTTTTTTTTTTAATTTTAAATAATATTCTCATACTCTTCTTAACGCTACCTTTCATTACATTATGGAATATAATTTTAAAATATTCCATAATTAAAATTTTCATATGCATAAGAGGGGATTTAGTTCTTGTATAACATACAAACAATTATATTGAAACAATTTTAATATTCTAGTAATAATAATTGAATGAACTTGGCCATTACTCTTATTTTATGGATGTCACCAAGTTTGTTTCTTCGGATAGACAGCATAATATGGACGACAGTTGATTAATCAGAAATTGCGACGGATCATATTGCCTCAAGTTTTAACAACTTCATACCTGTTAAGTTTTTGACCAAAAATAGTAAAGTTTTACATCGTAACAGTGTGGCACTATTATTCTAACACTACTCCAAAACATTTACAACATTAAAAAATAACATTCATATTACGAATTCTCTGGTTCTGAATCATATTATAAGAAGTATAGTGTTATAATATGCATATAATTGTACTGTACACCAGTATAATTTCTGTTTGTGTTAATTACTGGAGTTATTTGTTGTTACATTTTTCATGTTTTATACTCCTGCTTATGCGGGAGTCTGCATAAGCAGCATTGCCAACATTATAAAACATATGAAAAATTTAACCAGAAATAACCCGGATTTCGGATATAGGTTTTCAGAATCTGTAATCACAGAACAGAATGAATGAATGGCTTGTGACTTAACTCGTGAAATTAATTCTGAACCATCACAACTGGATTGGCAACTAATAAACCAGATAATGTTTAAAGATGGAGTGAGGTGGGCAATACAAAGCTGTTTCCCCTTCAAGTCACCAGACATTTATGACATATATCCAGCCCCACTATAGCGGGGCATGGATAAACTACCGTCGCATCTGGTTGGTGTATTTTGGTTGGGGTTAGTATACCTTGGAGGTATTGCGAGAAGTGAAAATAGTGTTCATTCCAAAAAAAAAAACAGACAGGATGAACTATACCATCCCCAAATTATACCGACTCATTACTAACATCATTTCTACTCAAATCGATGGAAATACCATGTGACCGATACTTGAGAGCGATCATTCGAGATAAATCCTCGTTATATCCTAGTCAATATGCGTACACTTTAGAGGTACCATCTTCTATATGGTAGTCAGTTAAAATCAGAAATATTTGGATAACAAAGGAACCATTTTGGGTGTATTTATTGACGTAGAAGGTGTGATTGAGAAAACCCCCTTTCCAAAAGTTCGATCAGCAGTAAAAGACAGAAATGCAGATCGCACACAGTAAATAGCTCCACAAATTAGAGGGCAATACATTTCTGTGCCAAAAAACGTAATAAAAGGCTACCGCATCCTCAGGATGGTCTGATCACCCTATTTATTTCTTTGTTGCTACGGAACCTAGTAATTGACAGTCATTTGCGCAGCATCAGTTCCAAACATTTCTATTCCATGACATACGCACATGATTTAACAATACTATTTAGTGGAAAATTCCAAGGGATGCTTTGTGATATAATGCAGGGAGTCCTCATAATAATAATATATTGGCGTCATTTTGATTCTAAAGTAAATTGGTAGAACCACAGGCAAAACTTGGGAAACCTAAAATAGTTCTGTGGTTATATGATATACTAATATTATAAACCCGATGATGGCCTATGATGCCATTGCTTGGTAGACGAAAAGTGAACAAGTAATGGAAAAACGGAAATATGGTCAAGTACACAGGCAACGTAACATAGACGATGCTATTTGGTGTTTCACTTTTAGGTTATTTATTTCTTTATTTCTGGAATGGCACTCAGATTATTGTTAGAAGTGATCATTATAAAAATATTTTTCATGAAATTAAATAGCTTTGATTGTAATACTCGTAGCTTAACATAATGATTATTTGCAAGCACTGCAAGTTACTAGACACACTGCTTTTTAAAATTTAATATCACTTATTAAATTGGCTGTGGAATTAAGACAGTTGTTCTTATTTGAGGGTTAAAGTAAGTAAACGTGAAAGCGTGAATAAAAGTTTACGATGCATTATATCCTCTTTTTTAATTTGTTTAAGTGCTTTTATGAGTTGAACAGACTGAGAGCGTCAAGTAATTTAAATTAAAGGAAGTTCTTAAATGGTTTACCTACGCCTGTGTAAATAAAAGTAAGCTGTTTCGGTGTCGTAATCAGGGTAAGATCAGACAGATTGCCTCTTTATGAGATAAACAAATATTCATTGTCGTTATTAGCAATCCTAGAATTATTTGTCAGCATTAGTATAAAAATATTATATGAGTTTAATTACTGATATATTTAAAGAAACAGCCAATACTTCCAGAAAAACCAAATCAGAAATTTTGTGATAATACATAATTTGAATGTTTAAAAAATATAAGATATTTCTTGGTCGCATTATAAAAAGAAAATAACCATATGCTTAGGTTGGGTAGGTCTAGGTTAACTTGGCGTATATGTATATGTATAATCTAAATTAAATGTCAAGCAATGGTCGGTAAGTACCACTTGGATAGGTGACTACTGAGATAGGTGATGTAGCTGAATAGTTCGTATACATTTTCCATCGATATGTAGATTTTAGTAGTTTACTAAAATTTACATATCGATAAGTAAGTAGTACAAACTTAGGCAAGGTTTGCGTAGAGGAAATACGATCCATGGGATAGAATGGCTGATGTATGTATCCCCAGTTAGGCAAGTAAAGGATGTCTGATGTATGTTAGGCAAGTAAAATATCTCTACCCCGGGAATTTTCTAGGTTGGTGCCTAGCACCTGATCTGATTTCTGGCGTAGTTGATAGGAAATATATGACGTGTATATGAAAACATATGGTGTATGTGATCGTAACTGTCATTTATAACTTATAAACATGAAAGAGTCTCTATTGCAATCGAAGACTTTGACATAATAAAGCGGGAAGACATATTAAAATGAGTTTAAGAACTGGAAAATAATAATACCTACATATGATAGGAGCCCTATCCCATTGAAAAGTATATTTATTTTATATGTCATCAATTTTGTTCATCACTAAGAATACGATGAGTATTCAGGTTAATGTCCGGCGAAATCTAGAATACATATGAAGAAGCTTTATACGATTGAATAGTTTATTTATATTGATTATCTTCATTATCGAGAATACGGAGGGGGTTTAGTTTACTGTTGTAAGTAGATTTAATAAATATTAAGTATACTTATTCTTGAGTGCAAGGAGTAGATACTGACTTGCGTATAGAAGTAAATATATGCAATAATGATTTGTATTGTGGTTAAAGGTGGTAGACCCATACCCTCCTGAGCGCAAGTGTGGTTTACAGTATTTCTAAAGTTAATATTCCCCGTGGTGGTCTGGCGTTTTAGGACAAGAAAGTCTACCGAAGTCTGTATATCTTAATTAATATTTATTATTAATTACGTGGCTATTTTAATTTTTCCAGTTATTTATATTTTGAAGAATAATTTTCAAGAGCATGCATAATTATTTACTATTACTTAATGAAACTTAATGAAACCTATTAAGCACCATTGACAGTTTTCATTATATGGACCTATATATATTTCAAAAGAATCTCATAAAATGGTTTCCCATAAAATTTTCGTCCTTTTCACTTATATGTATATGGACTATAAAATTAGGGTTATTAGTTCCTTGTAACTTATTTATAGCTCTTGTTCATCGCACTGTCATATTTCTTTCTATAAACTCTACAGACATGATTATGATTGCTTTTGATTAAATGTCAGATTCTTTTTTTCGCAATGGTTTGTAATATAAATATTTATTACTCAATAAATTAAAATTCAGTTACAGGAGAAATTAATTGAAATATCAGATTAATTTAGTATATATGTAATATAAACTTTAACTAAGGGTGCTACTAAAACTTAACTGATAATGGTATATTAAAGACAAATTTAAAATTACACTATTATTCAAAATATTCAATAAAAACAAGAGTATAAATAGATATTGTAATTCTATTAATTTATAGGATGTTTAAAAAATAGTACATTAAAAGAGATGATTATACTGAATAGTACTATTGCGTGATTGTTTTAAATTTACGTGATATATGTCTCAAAATAAACTAAGCTGACTTAAACTATAGCACATTGCATATAATGGTGACCTCAACAGTGTGTTTGTCGTGGTTATTGGTAATTAGAAGAGGCATTGCTTAGAATAATACTGTGGTACTCGACAATTCTACTACTAACTACAATCAACTTCATTATATCTTAACTTATAGCAAAACTATTGCTAGATAAGACATGCAAACATAAGGACAACATTTATCAAGTAATAACTGATGATTGTAGCCTTTCTCCTTCCATATATCTTAAAATATAAATTCTTCCAAATCTTCTTTGAACTTGTTCCACTACGTTTTTTTGGATTATTGTAGAGAGATATCGTATATTAGAGGCATATTCCAATTTGGATCGTACAAACGAATAGTAAAATATTTTAATCGAATGTACATATTCAAAATATGTACAGCCTTAGTTCATGAACCCCACCGTTTAATATGTTGCTGATATGGTTTGTGCGATATGTTCAGTAAACAAGAGCTTATTATCATCTTAGTAATATCATTACTAAACATTATATATAGTAATAGTCCTAGATTGGACTCCTGTGATACTCCAGATGCATTTTGTTTTAGATTTAAATCTAAAACAAAATGTTTTAGATTTAAATTCTTTATGTGTTACATATTATGACTTGCCAGTTAAGTATGAAGTAAATAAAATTAGTAGAAGTTTACTGTGTCTAAAATGTTTAAGTTTCTCTTAGAATTATACCATGATGAATTCCATCAAAAGCTTTGATAACATCCGTATACACACCATCTACTTGGCCATGATTATCGATAACATTTGAAACATATTGAAAAACTGCAGGGGACTATTGAACGAGTTTCCATAAATTGGTGCTGATTGGAAGATTTTATAACATAATTTATAGGATATATACGATTGTACAGAAGCATCTGAACAACTTTAGCCACGTTGCGTAATACAGAAGTGTATGTATAATTACATAATTAATACCGATAAAAATATCACTGGTTTTTAAAACTAAACAACATTAATAGCAGTTGTACAAAAACGTATCTTGTACAAAATTTAATTAAATTAAATAATACAATAGGACCTTGATAATCCGGACAAATTGTTGACAGAGGGTCGTCCGAACTAGCAAGTCGTCCTGATTACCAAGCACTTAGGTGGTGCAACATCATAATATAAAATGAACAGTGAAAAGAGAGGTATGTGTTTATTAACATTTAAAATTGTAATTTCAAAAAACATGCATACATAATTTACCCTTGTACAGAGTAAAACTTTTATTTTTCTTTGAAAAAGTCAGTTATTTTTGTTTGAATTGTATTCTGCAAATGAGACTCAAAGGCACGATCCCTCAGACAACGGAGCAGCATAACTTCGCTGCTCAAGTCCACGTTTCTCTCGGCTCACTGTAGTGTCAGGTTAGAAGATTTTACCACCTTCAAAGGTGTTACACTCATTCCAGGTGTCATCTCTTCCTTATCTTCCTTATCATCTTCCTCTATCACAGCCTGCACGATTTCCTCAACAGTAAGAATTTTTTGGTTCTGTAGATCTTCGGTCAGCATAACCAGTCGCCCACTTTTGAGCCTCTTCTTCACTTATGGTTTGATTTTATACCACTTTGTGAAGAAATGGACAAGGGCGAACCTCGTTCTCAATACTAAATGTTTCTTATAAACCAGAAACTAAGTTGGGACAAAGGTTTCTCCTAGATTTTTGGATTAGAGTGGACGAAATAGAAGACCAACACTACATTTCAAATTTACCTTTTTTATAGCAGCCACCAGGTTACCACAGTTTTCTTCATCAGCAAGAATGTTTGTGAGAAGGACCTTTCTATAATTCAGTTTAATAGTCTTAATGGCATTCTGATTCATTGATTGGACGAGTGAAGTAGTGTTAGGTAGAAGAAACACAGTAAAAATATTTCCGTCCTCAGTATTAAGTTTGTCAGCAGACGGGTGCCCTAGGCAATTATCCAACAATAACACCACCCTCTGAGGTAAATTAATAGACGAGAGATGACGGCGAACTTCTGGAACAAATTCAATCTTAAACTAATCTAGAAATATATCTCTGGTTACCCATGCGTTTTTCTGACCTCGATAGCACATATGAATTGTAACTGACTTAAAATCTCTTGGCTGGTTAGCTGTTCCTATGACGAGCAAACGTAGTTTATGGTTCCCAGTTAGATTCGCGCAAGGCATGAAAGTGATTCTTTCCCTTTGAAGTTTCTTTCCTGGGGCACTCCCTTCTTCAGCTGATGTTAATGTTTGTTTAGGCAACATCCGCCAAAACAAGCCAGACTCATCCGCATTGTAGAATTGTTCAGGAACGAATTGATTTCCGTGCACCATTGCATCAAACGTTTTTTGAAATGGTTCAACTGAATTAGTGCTGCTCGAAAGTATTTCTCTAGTGATGTTTAGACCTCTGATGCCATGGCGTTCTTTTGAAATTTTGCAACCAACCATGGCTGGCGTTGAAACTCATACCACTCACAGTCTTTATTTGTTGGTGAAACTGTCGGGCCTTTTCACAAATCATTTCACCGGATATAGGAACGTGCAGTCTTCTCTGCTGAATAAACCATATAAAAACAGCATTGTCTACCTGCGGATTCTCAGGCTGTTTAAGAGATACGATCACCTGGTCCACGGTTTGTGTGGCTCACAAAGATTTTAATATTAAGCTTATTTTTGTTGATGTCGCCGACAGTTGATTTACCAATGCTGTATCGCGAAGCAATCACCGAATAACTCACCCCCTTTTCTATTAATTCAGGGATTTCAACCGTCTGCGCGTCTTCTTCAATGTGACGCTTTTGTGTTTACGGGGGGCCATAATAATGAATACAATACATACGCGCGCTTGTTGATACGTTGCACGACTAACTGTAAGAAAGCAAAACGGGTAGAGCCGTTCGGACTATCATATCGTTCGGACGACCACATGTGCGGATTATCAAGGTCTTAACTGTATAAGTTTTAAGATGAGAGATTTTAGAAACATACTCACAGAATATATTCTAGTCAATACGAGAAAGGATTGAGTAGTAATTGAAGAATTAATAAATAACCCAAAGACACGAATTAGTAGCTACAGACCTGAGCTTAATCCCACTGTGGTAACCTCTCGCTAATTTTTAGCATATATCTTATGTCAGAATACAGAGAAAGTAAAACTTCCATTACATAAAGAAAATTCCCCAGCTTCATAACTGTCTAGAAGTTTAATTCTAATTTGGTTACTTTAGAGACAAACGTTTGTCAAAGACCAGTTTGCTAACTCTGCAATAAATCTGTGCCATTTATCTTCACAGTACACAACCTGCGAATAATATTAATAAGACAACGCTGCGTAATAATCTCCGTAAGGAGAAATTACATTAATTCAATCATTAACATTATTTACACAACAGAACTCCAGGTGGACCACTAAATTAATAATTAGCATTCCCTATTTAAGCTCAAGATCGACATTAATCAGCCACGTACAACTAGTTTTGTTTTCCTATTGTGACTCTTATGAACGACTAGATATCGTACCACCAACAGTAGTTCTATATTATCGCCAATTTGGATGTTACGCATTCACACAAAACTTACATACAGCCTTATTTATTCACTATTAATATTCACGAGACGATTGTTATAGGTTCGCGTTGGAATTTAAAAAAAGTAACTAGGCAATTTGGGCACATGCTCTCTAACGATGTCGTTTATATTCCTTCCCTATCTCTGTAATTAGTGAACGATTTACTAGGTTAGTACGTCAGATGCACTCAATAGGAAAAGTATTTATGAAACCGTTTGATGATAATTGCGTAAAGTTAAGGTTAGTAAATGTGCCTAAATCGCTACTGCCTGACCTTATTCGTAGTCGTATATTTAATGTAAATAAATGTGCCTGAAATAAAATGATTTTGAAAAAAGAATTCACGTTATCGTCGATTAAGATTACTATCGTAAATATAAGAGAACTATAATCATTATTATCACGGGAGATACATAGTGTGCCTCAGTTGGAACTATAGGATTTGAATTGCGCGCCATTTGTGTTCTGTCATAGATAGGGCGTCAATTTAACGACTGTCATTTTTTTGTTTGGTGGGGGAAAATCTTCGACAAGACATCTGGCTCATTGATATTATCGGTGTTTTTGAGACCAGATAGTGTCGGATTTCAACCGACTAAAACCACCCCACGGATCTCGCTCGGCATCCGGGTCGCAGGAGAATCGCTCTCGCTTACCGTCCCTGTAACCTGTCATTCGAGACCTTTATTCTTTATTTCCCTCCAACTATTCTTCTCTACCTCCCCATCTCTCTTCTCTTCGACCTACCACCTATTTTCACTCTCTATTACTCCCACACTATATTCCTGCCTTATTTAGGCCTCCACGCTTTCCTCCCTATCTCGCCCCTTCACTTCCAAGATGAAGATTATCATCCCCTCCACCGCCGTCCACTGTGAGCCACTCCCCAGCATAGCTTCCCGACTATCGACTGTTATCTACAAACCACACAGAGATATATTTAATCAGGTTCAGGTCATAGCTGCGTAAGAGCACTGTTAATAGATATATGACATCCTAGCGTCAGTTGATAGTAATAATTTAGCGTTACTCGTATTATTGGATTATTATAAAGTCTTTGATAGCATTAACCATCGAATTTTAGCAATGTTAAATTATATGAGTTTTGATCGAAATTGAGTCTTTCTCTTGTCTTATATTGATCTTTATTGAAAAATTATTTAAGTGCTGACTGAAAAGTGTTAAGTGAAGAGACAAATCATATGATTGTCGTCAAGTGGTATACTGTGTGCCTCAAGGGTCTATATTGGGTTAATTATTATTTACTTTATATATTGCTGGTTTTCAATATTCATTATCATATTGTGCACCACACTTTTATGTTAACGATACGCAAGTCTACTATTCTTTCCAGCAAATGAGGTTGCTACTGCTTGTATGAGGATTTAAGTATAAGAGGATGTTTTGTATAAGTTTCATAACAGTTTCTCACTTAGTTTTTGGTCACAATTAATCCCTCTAAATCTCAGATGATGCTTTTTGGTAGGGCGACAGTTTGTAGTTGAGTTAAAAATCTATTGACATATTGATCTAGATACATATTGATGGTAATCGATTACAGTTAACGGAGGTAGCAACAAATTTAGGCTTATATATGGAGTTTTGTTTAAATTTTTGTAAACATGTAAATCGTATAATACAAAAGTCTTGGAAAAATATAATTCATATGCAGTAGTACTAATATCTTTTCTACTACAAATACAATTTTATTGTGTGAATCTCTTGTCCTCTCGCAATTGATATTAATATAGGCAAGGGACAGATATTGTATATGGATAATTCCTCAATAAATTTGGAAATGGGGAATTAAACAAAAATCCGAATGCATGTATATGTTTAATATTTGGATTGAACATATCAACCAAATTTTCTACTCTAAAATAGGTTAATTGAAACAAATAATAAATAGCATATTATTTGTTGTTTTTGAATGAAATAATTCAGAAGAAAACGCCACGATGTTTATATAAAAAAGTTTCATATCGGTGTGACATCCACAATATAAATGTCAGAAATAAATATTCTGTGTCTATTCTTCGTCATAGGACGTCAGTAAATCAATAGTTTATTTTCATATGTTATTCTTTACTACTGAAGGTACATAAATATCATCTAATGTGATGAAGAAGAGATGAGAAATACGTTCCTCCTTCGCATTTAAGAAAAGAATTAAAGAACAAATATTTTAAGATTTTCTGAAATTTGACTAAGCATTTTTTTGTAAATGTGCACATAATTGAGAATACTTCATATTTTTCTACTTTCTTTTTCCCCTTTTTCATCAAAAAGCTTACGATCACATATGTATGGGCAAAATGACACATTATCATAGCTGACAATTGTATTGTGGGTCAACTTGCAAAATAGACGGCACTGGAAATTAGCGCTACAAGCCATTATTTTCTTTACTCCATTCTAATAATACTTTCAAGCAACAGTTATCTAATGAATTCGAGAAGAGTTGCAATATTTTATGTCAAACTCACATAATTAGTATACATAACTGCAGGCTTCTTTACCATAAAATATATCCCAACTAAGCTGTAAAATAGTTACCAGATTTTTATCAGAAAATGTTACCAGGATGATATTAAATTATGGTCGATTTCCAGAGAACCTGAATAAAATTGGGGTCCTGAATATCGGCGAATTTAATCACATAATTTTTAATTGTCGACAGGATAGTCGACCGAGCACAGACTTTATAAAAGGAATAGTTGCTTAAAATATCCCTTCCCAACTAATATCCGTACGCTACTTTCCTTAGATTATGTGATGGTACATCGTATCTTTTTTTTGTCGAAGGGAAAATCTTCAAAAGACACCTGGCCTCTGGTGTTCTATTATTGTTTGGCCAGGTAGTATCGGATTCGTATACGCTTACCGACTAAAAACCCCCCGCTATCTTATCACTGTAATGCCGAAAAGGAATCGCTCTCGCTTTACTTCTCTTCGGCATATCAATCAGGATACTTATTCATTCCTCACTTCCCTTTCCTCCTTCTCTTTTTCATTCCTGCTCTCGAGCATGATTGGGATTATGTTATCTACAATGATAGCATGTCCTATCTTTTGCTCCGCAGCTCTCCTTTCTCCTATCCACCTTTTGCAGCTGAACACTGTGTGGCCGACATCGTCGACCTCTCCACAGGCCCAGCACTCTCTGCTCTCGCGTTTGCCTATATCCAATAGGTAGTCCGCGAAATAGCCGTGTCCAGACTTAGACTTCGGTGACCTCTCTCCTCCACTTGTCCCTTTTCAATATATCCACCTATACCGGGGCGGCATATAGTAAGATCGACTACACCACTCCGCTGAGGACTCTCCTCTTTGCCGATCTGGGGTCCTTAATGTTTGGTATCAAACGACTAAGCGCCGAGACAGTTTTGCCAGCCTTTTCCAGCATCTGTTTGATATGTTCCTTAAACGAGAGAGAACTATCAATTCAGACTTCCAGGTACTTAATACTCTGCTTCGGCACGACTTCAGTATTCCCTACTCGAAACGTGATGCACTGAGGCTCTCTCCTCCTTGTCAGGAGGACTGCCTCCATTTTGTCCAAAGCCAGAGTCAGTTCTCTATCTTCAATCCATCTCCTGAACCTCTCGACACTGAGGTTGGCGTTTTCCCTCACGTCGATACCACTTCTTCCGATAACGACCACCGCAACATAATCAGCGTAGCCTAAGACCCTCACTCCCCTAATACCCCATACTAAATACCCCATCTAAGATAATGTTCCATAGGTTAGGACCCATGACCGACCCCTATGGCACTCAACACGAGATTTCTCTCCTCTCGCTACCATCCCCGGCCAGCAATATCAGGCTCCTGCATGACAGGTAGCTGGCGATCATGTTTACAACATATGGTGCTATTTCTAACTCCCGCAGTCTCCCCATTATCCTTCCCCATGAGGCCGAATTGAACGCGTTTTTCATGTCCAAAGTGATCAACACGCACAGATTCTTGGACTCCTACGCCTCCTGTGCAATGGTTTTTATGATCATGACAGCACCTACCATAGACTTCCCCGCCCTAAACCCGTACTGGTTCTCTGCCAGGCCTTTCTTTCTCTCTAGCTCCCCTAGGCGTCTCCCTAGGACATCGTACATCGTACCTCCCTACATCGTACCTTAGTTACGTTCTAAAAAGCTAGACATACCTGTACAGTAGTATCGTCAAGTTAAAGTTCATATTTCCATGGCTTACCTATTTGCATATCTATTTCAGACAGGCCATGGTCTACCTATTTGTGTTTAATGTCCCAACTGACCCCTGGGCAAGAACGGTGTTATACTCATATTATTTCTCTCCCTCAATAATGACAGTTAGCCTTCTTAAATTAATAAAGTACAACTGTCTGTGGTAAATCAGTTTTTTTCTGTAAACAAAGAAGTCAAAAGGGAAAAAAAGAACTAAAACAAAGAATTCTGAGAAATATGAAATCATTACCTACTTGACAACATGAAGAGGTCCATAAATTTGCATATTGAATAATGGGGAAAACTTTTCTAAGAGTTAAATTAATTTAGATTATTTTCTTTGTTGATAAAACGTTATTAATATTTCACATTAATTTTCTAATTTGTAACACATTAATATTTTATCTCTAGAATAAGAACATATTTGCACATTTTTGAGGATGTCAGTTGACAAACTTTGACAGAGTTATTTCAAAAATATGACTATGACCACTTCTGACAAATCAATTTTTGAATAGTTCGCTACAAGTAGTCAGTATTCTGGAAGAAGTTCAAGTCATATTCCGGCATGAGATTTTCAAAATTCAATTTCATATTTTCCAGTGTAGCAGTTATTGTTGAATTTACATATCGTATAAATAGTTATGTATTTCAGTACTATCAAATTTGACACACCCCGTACAATCACAAACGGTTAGAAGTCGCATTGACGTACACAGAAATAAACTCGCATCCATCAAAATACTACTACTATTGGCATTTCCTTTTCTGTGGCACTTATACAAATTTGTTTGCGAAAGTAATTTTGTCTTTTCTGTCTCGCGAACAAATGAAACAATATTACCTCGGAACACCACGTCGTGGTTGACCTACCGCCATTTCCCTCGTAATTTATTTCTTATAAATACATAATATTGCGTAGCCTGACCTTAATATAGCATCTAATTGCTTTCAACTTGTCCTCATGCATTACGTTTGCGTTCCTATATTTACTTTGTCATTCTTAACCTGATAAGAACATTTTCTCCAGAAATATATTCATAGTCGTCAGCACTTTAACATGATGGTAGGTACTAATATGGTAAAATGTTTCCAAACGAAGTAGGTAACGTGGGAATGAGTTAGAACAAACTGAACTATTTGATGGTGGCGACAGCTAATTGACACAACAGATTTACTGTTAGTTACTGACCGTGTATAAGAACATAAGAAGAAAGAATTTTTGATAACTAGATTAACGAAACAATTATTGAATCTACTTTAAAACAGTTCGCCTTAAGTGAATGATTTAGTTTTATTTTGAAGATTATGATGTAAGAATAATGAAGCTCAAATAATGCAGAGGACATAATCTTCAAGGCAATCATTTAATAATACAACTATCCAGACAAACCACCAATTATAGAATAGGAATAACAACTGTTAACATCTGAACTACATATTATAAAAGCAACAAAAATAATTGCACCGGGTACGCAGGTTTACAGAAAAAAAGTCGACCCTCTATCCTTGTCTACAGACGGGGATTCGATCAGGACGTATTGCCAATTTATTCTGACAGTTGCAATACTAATTTGGAGAACAATATTAGTATATTCATGCATTGATTCAACCATTGCAGTCTGAAAAATCTACAACTTATATATTAATATACAATATACATAGTATTTGATATATTTACCGCTATGTTGAATGCGTAAATTTTTAAAAAAATTATTTAAAAAAGAAAAGAAAAATGACTAGGATTAGATTTGAAATATTTAAAATTCCACAAGCATATATTTTTTATGGACTTTATCAATACCTCTTTATTTTAGATGATGAGCATTTGAAAGTTGTATTCATTAGATGTCAATATGGGATAATGGAATTTCCTGTCATCAGTGGTGTAGTAATCGGTTAGTCAAAGCCTACTCCAACTTCATCAGAATAAAAGATCTCTGATGAAGTTGCAATTAAAAACAATACAACCAAAATAACAAAATATAATAAAACAAAATAATGATAATATTACTATAGTAGTAATAAATAAAGACAGCGTTGCAGATGTTTTGTTAAGTTTTGTTCTGAATTCTTAGGGAAACAAATTAATCTGTACATGAAACTAGATAGAGTTTTTAGGGGTGTATTACAAATGATCTAGGTCAATATTCTTCTATATTTATTCTATACTTATTAGCAGGAATTATTTATGTAATCATGTATAAAGTGATAAGAAGTCCATTTTAAGGAAGGCGTTAGCATCAACGTAGTTCCTACTCTTTCTATCTGCTATCTGCCATACTGAATATAATAAAAAGGATAATTAACAATAATATCAAATACATGAGCGCAAAAATATCTTGAGCATGCTGTTGTTGGAAAAAAATTACCACCCAATAGATGACGCCACCAAATCCATAAATAATAGTGAAACAGTGATACTTGTTCACTGTTGGTCACATTATTTTATTAGCAGAATCATAATTTCGTTTTTGAATCTTTTATGAATTGAAATATGATGCATTAATCTATCCTAGATCTGTATATAAAATAATATATAGTAGCTTTTATTAACTATAATAGAACTATAATATATATGGTTTAACCATAATAAAAGCTAAAATAGCTTTTATTATAGTTAAACCATACTCAAAACTGATGAATCAGTTTCTGGAATAGTTCGATATACGGGTATTGATATACGGGTATTAAAATGTATTTGCCTAAGAACTTCAGCCCTTAACAATCTACCACATACAGTTAGTATTTCATTAACTTTTTGGTAAATATTGGACTTGTCAATGAAATTCTGAGCCTGGTAGTTGGGATTTTGTAAACATGTTAGAATTTTCATTTATATTAATCGGTGCTTCACCGATATACATGAGTATATTTAATTTTAAAACATAAGTATAAGTTTATTGCATTTATTGCACATAATTGTATTAACTACGTACTGAATTAGTGGGTTAAGGCACATACAGATATTTTTATATGTATATATATTTTGAAAAAAATTAGTACAGATTCAGCTTTATGCTGATTCATTTAGTCATTACTGCAGGTAACAGCTAAAACATATATAGTAAGCTGTAGTAAGAGTCTGAAAATCGACACAAATTATTGGGTTGTCTAAAAAGTAGTTTCGTTTTTCCGAGTTAACCACATACGTCACGGCCTATGATATCATGCGCACTGCTGAAGTCTTGAAGCCTTCTTCCCTATTTAACTCTGATATTTTACTGTTGTTTACTGCCGTTATACTCGTGAGCTTGTTTTATTATTGTTATGTGTGAGCTTAATTGGAATGAGTGAAACCGAGCATTTTAGACACGGATGCTTTTTATTTTAAAAAAGGCAAAAGAGCCGCTGAAACTTGCCAGAAATTGTGTTCTGTGTATGGCAAGAATGTTTGTTATTCAAGATCGAAAGTATTAAAAGTGGTTCAAGAGATTTTGATGTGGTGTAAATCGTAAGAAGGTCGCCTTCCATCACGACGATACTCGACCTCACACTTCTTTGCAGACACGGAGGAAATTGTTGGAGTTAGAGTGGGATGTTTTACCTCATCCGCCGTATTCTTCAGACCTCGCGCCCTCGGATTTTCACCTATTCCGCTCCATGAATAACAGTTTACGAAACTTAACATTTGCCAATGACGAGGAAGTTATAAATCATTTAAAAACACTTTTCGCTAGCAAACCGTAGTTCTTATTAAACTGGTATTATGAAGCGATTAAAATAATTTGTAATAACTATTATGTTAATAATAAATATTTACGAAAAAGCCTAACGAACTTTTTGGACAACGATATATCGAATATAACGTATATCGACCTTCTGAACGCGCCTGAAATCTCCGTTTTATTAAGAAACTATTGGTTTTCCCGTAAAGCTGAAAAGAAAAGAACTGCAAATTCAAACTAACAACTTAGCAATGCATATCTACTTAGACTATGTCTGGATTTATGGGTAATCTGAAGGCGCCGTTGAATTAGTCTAGCCTTTTTCGGTCTATTTGAGTTTTTTTTAAATTTTTTTTCGCCAAAACGTTTTTTTTGCAGAGAGTCGAATAAGGAATCTAGTCGGAAAAATGCTAGTTTTAACGTGATAGCAATCGAGGATAACACGAGAAACTGCCGCTTTTCTCGTAAAATTGAAAAAAAATTAGAACTGCGCATACAAATTAACAAGTTCAAAATCCATATGCACCTAGAGAATCTCTAGATTTACGGATAATGTGAAGGCGCTATTGAATTTGACTAGTCTTCTCTGGTCTATGCCAATTTTTTCAGATTTGTTCTCGCCAAGACGTTTTTTTTTCGGAAAATCGATGGATAAAGGGGTCTTTTGTCGGAAAAACTATAATTTTGCAAATTATATCGAATATAATGTAAACGGTCCTTGCGAATGCGATGAAAATCTCAGTTTCATGGGAATACTGCCGGTTTTCCCATAAAACTCAATAATATTGCAGAACTGCAGATTAAAAAACAACTTAGAAACCCATATCTACCTAGAGCACCTCTGGTTATCTACATTACTTATACTATTATATTATAGGATTTAATTGTATAGCTTCCTATATTTTTACTATTTAATTCTTGTTATAATATTTTACATATTATAGTACCTATATGATTATTAAAAATGGAAACGAAAGATAATTCAGGAAATTTAAAATTAGATTTATTGATCGTAATGATTTTATTTGAATTTGTTCCAACCATTTCATGCCAATGATATTATAACCGTTTTAGCTATTCACGAATTGCCTAATTGTAAGGTCAGATGAACATCTATTTCGAAGACTTTCTCTGTTACACTACCAAAAATAATTTTTTACTACCTACAGCCATTACACGCTTTATACAAACCCTTTCAGAACACAATGCGAAAAAACCATCCACATTTCTGGGTGACATGTAATTTATATTTTATTATGGAAGCATTATGTTTAATGTGACGCGTAAGGAAATATTCTCTGGCATTTTTTATTGATAAACAAACAACACATTTTCGGATCATCAATCTTATTTAAAGTCTAGCCGACTTTGTTTCCTCGTAGTATTATCACTTTTTGCTTATCTCTATATTTACAACCGTCAGCAAATAGCGAATAGTAAATTGGTACCTTAAATACCACACACCTGCGCTTGTCATTTACTGATTATGAATGGAATTCTCGAGAATACTGTTTACATTAAATATATTTTCACACTTTATTGTGTAACATATGTTCCAAGACACATTCAGTTAATATAGTTAATACAGTTAATTCAGTTATGGTGATGAACTTTTCCCTAATATTTATTTTTAAATGATCTGTTGAAATACCTTGAATTAAGTAAACTTAATTTTTTAAGACTGCTTGACGAAAAACTGACGACTTTTTATTTGAGTTATGATGTCTTCCTATTCTTTTTAATTATCCCCTTCTTTTTTATCAAAAAGTTTTACATAAATTATGTGGTCTATTAAGATAGACCTGAGATTTTAAGGAACCTCACACTATGATATCTAAGAGTGTTATATCAGGTGAAATTGGTGGCCACTCAGATGAGGAGTCAAACTTCACCAAAATGAGAAAAAGATGCATTTTGTTGAACTCAAATTCTTTTCACCATACTTTATTGTTTATTAAATACAATTTTTTGAAACCTTTCTTTCTTCTTTTTATATCTCTTCTTTCTGCAACGGTTTTGATTTTTATTTGGGTTTATTCAGTAGTTTTTGTTACATGTTTGTCTATGAGCAAAATATATTCTGTTAGACATTAATTCATTTTCTTAGTTAGGTATAAACTGATTTTATTTACATTTTCGATCTTAAATATGAAATTCGTTTGCAATACAAAACTAACGCTTAGTAAATTTATCTAGTAAATCTCGGCTATATTTACAATATAACAGTATTTAAGAATTTTAATTGTAACACTCTTTATCTTATAAACGTTAAATAGGAATCCCCTAATGTGGGATTTATCGGAAAACTTGTAGCGAATCATTTTCCCTAAAAGGAATAGGGGCTGTAAATTTAAAAAATATTGTGATATAACTAAAAATATGAAATTATAACGTTTGTACGTTAGTATAAAGTAATATCATAAAATTATGTATATTATCTGAAACTCTATCACCATACTGTACATATATAGACCATATCATAAGTTGAAGTAACTGCAAATAGGAGAAACATTAACAAAGTTATACTCCAGGTACCCAACTCGAGAAAACTGGTAACAAAATAAAGTAGATTGCAGGACTAGAAATCATTTAATTTACTAATTCAACATACGTTTATGAATCACCCTTTGTCAATGAAGAAAATGTGATAATTGTTTCTTCCTAACCGCTAGATAAAATCAGGCAAAATTTTGTTCGAGGGTTCGATGCAGGTACAATAAACGTTCGGCCGTTACTGTTTTCCGTAAATATCGTGGATGATTTTTAAATAAATGGATTGAGTACCCTCTTCCACGTATTGAGGCGTTCTGTTAAAATGCGATATACGGGTGAAGTAGCAATTTTCAGTAAAAGGGAAATTTCAGTAACACTCCAGTCTTTTCATTATTCTAGAAGATTTTTCAATGTAACAATGCGTTTATTTTGTTCCGCCATCACATTTTGTAGACCACATCGACTCGCTCTAAAGTTCGTACTGCCATCTGGAACTTCTTTACCCAATCTTGAGCTCTTCTTAAGGAATAGGTGATATGTTTAACGTTTTCAGTATCTCTTTGTAAATATTGATTGCTCTTTACAGAGTGCTATTCAGTAAGAAGACAAATTTTTGTGTAACTATATTGATGTGGATCACTAAGACAATATCGTAGCTCTCGTTGATTCATGTTTTACGATTCCGAAATAATACACAGCTTTATAGAATGAGGAAGACTACTATTACTACCCACACCGTCGATCCTAAACTAATATATATTTAAAAGGCAGATCACCTTTATATACATGTATGGTTGTATAAAACGACTCATAGTATTTTTAATTACCATTTATTAGATTTCGTCAGTTTCACAGTGATTTTGACATAGTACTTGATATATTAATCACATTTTAATAACAGTGGCATATGTTCATGAGTCATTACTCAGCGACTGACGTTATAAAAATAAATTTGAAGATTTATCTTTTTTGCAATATGTAATCATAATAAGGTGATATAAAGGACAAAACATAAAACGTTCACAGTACGTGGATGTGGTTTAATAAAATAAATAATATTTTGAGAAACGCGCTCGTATTCCCAATTTGCGAATAAACAATTGTATCTCTAAAGCTGTATGCATACAGCCATTAAATCACCCTGTTTTATGCCACCTGTGTGTGAAATTAGATTAAATAATAAATATTGCTGTCTGTAGGCATATGTACATATATTCTGAGTTTCTATTTATTTTGAATGCATCATTCTTTTCCTATTTTAAACAGACTGTGTGTTCTTAATTCATCTAAATAATGTGATGATATATATCGTTCTAGTCATAATTATTTATTAAAAATAATTTTTGGTCGAAATCAACTGATCATTTTCCTACTTTTTGGTACACCATTAAATCTGGATTAATACAATTCAATATAAAAACATCGTTCTTATATATTCCCTCAAAACGATGTTTGGATTAATTTTAACAATTTGAGCAATATAATACTTTCATAGTTTCAACACGTTATTGGCTGGCAATGTATTTCATCTTTTCGAATTGCTTCTTTCTAAATATGAATTGACACTTTTTACATCATCGAGTGATTTGTCAGTGTGCAAAGTCATTGAAAAGCTTGAGTGATATACATATATAAAGATATATACACAGACCCGCTTGAGGAAAATATATTCATTATACTAATGTAGAGAGAAAGTATGGAATAGTAAATTTGTTATCAATATTGTGAAGAAGTCAGTTAAATATATTTCATGCAGCCACAAAGTGGTCAAATGTAATTAAAGTGTAATATATATTGTTTCGCTTTTAGAACGAGACACCTTGAAGAAGTTCTTGTTGCTACGGTTAAGGAAAGGCTCTTGGTAAATGCATTGGCATATACGAGTATATTTCAGAATCCAGAAATCATTTACTGTTAACACCACTAAACTTGTTTAGTTTGTCGAAAACAAAAGTAACCAAGAGTCTCACCAAGCCATAATATATAAAACAGCACATGGAATTCTAGTACTTCTAATTTATTAAATGTAAAAATGTCGCCTTCACATAAGTAAATGAAGTTGATAATTACTGCAGATTTTAGTTTTATGAAGAACTATTTCTCGCCTATAGATCACCTATAGATCGAATATTAAGAAAATTTAAACATGGTATATAACACCTTCACAAGGGTTGTATAATTATCAAACTACCTATGGCTCCTGATTCCACTAAACTGAAATTTGTTTAAATTAATATAACTAAGTCTGGGTATGATTTAGTTCAGTATCCAATGTAGGGAACCCAATTTGGCCCACATATTTTCTAGTACTGGAAAATATCCACTTGATTGATTAACCATCTCCATTAAAATTGAGTTCAATATAATAGTATATTCCATCACATTATATTAGTTCTATTTCTTTATCTTTTTACACAAAAATATAAATTCACATAAAGTTCTTTGAAATAATGGTTACCTGATAGTGAGCACAGATAACTTGGTAATTGAAAGATGAAACAAGCAGTCCGATCTACCAGAAAACCGACTGATCTACAGTCATTTAATAATATCTAACCGACACTTAAACAACCAGAATATTTCTTTAAATAGGAATTTATCTGTAGCGATATTAGGAATAACTTTGTTGTTAACAATGCACCATTTCAAATGAATATACCTCCACCGCTAACTACATGTTTTATGACTACACAAAAATGACTATAAAGGTTCTTAAACATAACTTGCTTAATAATTTGTTATTTAATAAATACTGAATACATTTAAAATGAAGAAAGTGAAGGAGAATATAAATAGAAGATATACTTATATGAATAATTCTGTATACTTAAAACGTCATTTAGAAGTTGTTATATTTTAGGATAAACTTCCAGCTAACCTACTTTAATTTTATAAGCGGTCTGCACAATGTAAAAATACATTTAACTTCCTTCTTTTTATTTGCCAGAACATTAATTTACTAACAAGTTAAAAGTTAAGTCTTAAAAATGATTTCTTGTACAATCAGGCATTAAACTGATTATTTATGTAAATCGAAAATTTTATTGCCATTCATTTAAGCTAAAATACAATAAATAAGTGGTATATTACAACATACCGACACATAAGTGATAAATAAGCGAAAATTACATATATCTTAAATTTTACAACAGCAATAAAAAATATGTCTAAATTTAAATATTATTAAATAAAGTAAAAAAGGGCACAAGGTACACTACAACATAAAACGAATACTCATTCATATGTACAAGTTGGTTCACTTGCAAGTAAGGAGAATCAAGTCCAACTTTTGTGTCATTCAAATTTAGTCGTAAATGAAACAATTAAATAATATCAGTACAAACGACTGGCTTGCGGTAATATCAGCGTAAGCTCTAAAAAAATTATACGTAATTTTATATTACCCCAAGGTTATAAGAATATATACTTCTCCATATGTACATATGAGGTAAATGTTGATAATTTTTGCGGTTGTGTGTATTTATTACGTTTAAGTTTAATGTAAATACTTCAAAACCTAATAAATTGACGTTATATTTACGTTTGAGAGAAGGTTTAAATTTGCTCTCGAGCAGAAACCCTCTTGAGAGAGGATTGTGATGCAACAATAAAAACAAAGACCACCTTTTTACAATCATTGAATATATGTCGATCAACGTACATTCATCAACCAAGTTGGCATCGTCAACATATTGTCAGGAGCAGAAATGACGTAAGTTTTGCAGCTAGGTAGAATGTCGATTAAAATTTTGTAATATTTTTGTAATAGTTTCATATAAATAAATTATACATTTATCTATACGTGGAGTATTATTATTATTATTCCCATTAAGATCAACAATGTTTAAATCCTGCTCCGAAAGCCGCCGTATATTATATCGAGGCATGAGAATTTCCTGACATTAAATATCCTGTAACTTCCTGTGCTTCTGTTTAATTTTATCACATGAATTTGGAATATTACGAGGGCGGATCAAATATAAACGGACTTATTAAAAAAAGCGAATAGAAGAAGTGATAGAAAAAGAAACGGCAAAATATTTTATTTTTCTACATAGTCTGCTGCTTTACAAATACATTTTTCCCAGCGAGAAGGAAGGTTTTTTATCCCAGTGTCATTTCAAAAAATATTAAACCCGCCACAGGTAGGATTCGACATTTGTCCCGGATCGGAACCGAACGACATACAGCTGTTTCGAACTTGTTAGTTCTCATCAGTGCCGTACACGGTACGCCGATTCAGGACAAATGCCGAATGAACTTTATGGCGTATACATCTTCATCGATACGATCTCTGTCAGTAACATATAAGTCGGAAATCGAGAAAGGAACCACCAAGCCGCCAAGCGGCTATCAAAGTAGTTCCCGAATAGCAAAGCTATTACATAATCGCTCTAGGAAACAACTACTCCTCGGGCTAAAGCCCCGCCAGGCATTGAATTATACCCAGAAGCGATCCTCGACCCCTTTCTCGTGTTTCTGCACGATCAGATAAGGTTTCAAAAAATATTAAACCCGCCACAGGTAGGATTCGACATTTGTCCCGGATCGGAACCGAACGACATACAGCTGTTTCGAACTTATTAATTCTCATCAGTGTCGAAGTGAATGAAGCTGATTGCATCAGAAGCCAATTGCTCACGAATCCCTCTACGCCCTGGTCATTATATAGTCGGGCGTGTAGTGGTGGACCCACGTATCGTTGCAGGTGACAATCCGACTCAAGAATGCATCACATTCTTCCGCAAACCTTGCTGTAAGTTTCTGACAGACCTCTAAACGTCTCAACTTCTGATCTACAGTTAAAAGGCGAGGGTCCCACCTGGCATATACTTTATGGAACTCCAGGTCGTTTTTGATGATCGATTGACAGCTCCCATAACTTATTCCGACCTTTTCTGCAATTTAGAATACGGTCACCCGTCGATCTTCTTCAATAACGTATCGAACCACGTGAATGTGTTCGTCCGTAGTGCTGGTTCGAGGACGGGAATCGTGTTCCTGATTTTCCACTCGTTCTCGCCCTTCCTTGAACTCTTTATGCCAGGCAAACACACGAATCCTTGACAGTGTTTGGTCCCTGAACTGTGCAGTCAATCTACGGAGAATTTCCGCCGCTTAAACTCCTTTATGAACAAGAAACTTTATAATAATGCATTGCGCTAACAGTGGGCTACACTTTTCGCTCCAACGCATGGCACATTCCCATTCGTATGACCCGATTAAAACGGACTTTTCCGCACGTAGAATATCTCTATCTCGAAATTGAGTGGCCGAGAAAAAATAAACCAACACATAAATGCAGAGTATGTGTTTTATGCGACAGTTTTACTTTTTTCAATTTTTCTCAAATAGCCCACCATCGTGCTTTCTCATGACCCTTGGACAGGGTGGGGTATGTCCTATCCACCTCAAAATCAATAGATGTTGTCTGGTAGACGTCCCTGATCGGAATCAGTCGAAACCCGATCTATCCGATATGATTTAATTGAGTGATCGTGCTAATAAAAAAAATTCTCAAATAGTCCACCATTGTGGTTTCTCATAACCCATGTATACGGTAGAGTGTGTTTTATCCACCTCAAAATCAATAGGTGTCATCTGGGAGACGTCCCCGATCAGAATCGGTTAAAATCCGATCGATACGACATGATTTAGTTAAGTTATCGTACCAACAAGAATAAATGCCGACGACAATGACACACAACAACAATTTTTTAAAAACCATTTTTTTTGTTTTTAGGCCGAAAAACGAAAAATAAATCCAACATTTTTTTTTTCAATTTTTCTTTACACTACATTACTTTTCCGGAGTGCGGAAAAGTAAAATCCTCATAACATGCGTTACTGGTCTTCCGGAAGATACAACACAAAAACGGCCATTCAATTTACCATCATCAGGTTATCTACGTATCTATATGTTGACGTATGTATGATAACGCCCTGACGTAGAATTTATCGCTGTCTAATAAAATGGTTATATGTTAACAAAATTATTATAGTACATAGTTCTACAATCTATCAATATCGACTAATATGTATATTATTGTTTTGCAGGAACCGCTGCCGTGGTTGATGTTCGCCATATAAGAGGTAAGTCTAATAATGTCTAGATTTTCTATCAAAATGCCTGGAAAGTTCTTTGAAGGAAGAACTTTGACAACGGTAATTGTAACAGTTAAAATATTTATGCTCACCAAGCAACTTACGTTCACCCTCACCATAGTAACCCGTGAATATTTTCTAGGTCATACCTATTAAAACTTATTGAATGTTCAATAAATTATTGAACAAGTATGACATATAGTCATGTATAAAATGATGATACGATATTATATTAATCATTTGTTATTGTATTCATTGTCTCACCTGGTTTATTAATTTAGTAAACGTGTTATTATATGGCTAGAATATTCATATTATTATGTTAGAATATGCGGTTGTTAAAGGTTTTAACCAATCATAATAAACTATTTTACAAAAAGCTTGCTTCTGATTAAAGATAATTATTAACAACTGTTTGTTATTAAACACTATTGTTCGTTCATAAGCCTGAATATTTTTATTCGTTATATTGTTAAAACCTTAAGCAAATTTTAATTATTGGTAGTCATTGATCAAGTCTTTGGTCAATCTACATACGACAATGGTCTAACTTTTCCGAATATTATTATTCCGATTCCCATTTTCCTGCATTTTATGTAATAACAGATTCAGATTTTTATCAAATACTGGAGGTTTAATATATTTTATTCTTTATTATCAATTATCATTTATTTAAAAAAAAATGATATTCCTCATGTTAATGTAATTCCTCATGTAATCATTTTAATAGCAGATGAATGTTTCTATCAAATAGTGTAATTTCATATTTTTGTCATCATTTTGTAGATATGATATATGTACATATGTTACTTGTTAATTAGCTGAGAAATAAAAATAATTTAAAAATATTTGAACAAATTTCCGCCTTTTCAAGACCATCATAATTATTGTAAGAAAAGTAAAGAAAACATAATCAGAAGCTCACAATTATAAGGCGCCCCTCAGCAACAGTTAGTAAGTGCATTTCTAATAGAGGAGAAACATATATCATACTTACATTTGCGACGATGGCGCTGCTGCCGCTAATGTCCTAACAAGCGTAGTAGTCCTTGAATGAGGGAATATAGGACGAGCAGAACTACTGCTCGTACACCCTACCACAATTTGATGTGTTCCACACGATTCATAACAAAATAATTATAGCCCTATAAGTAAGATGGTATTACTGCCATCTATATACTAAATAGTGAAGCAATCTTCACAGCGGAAAACAATTGTAGAAGTCATTCCCTGCAGTACATAGGTTCTCAAGTGTAGGTATACCCCGTGACGGCAACAGTCTACAATACAATCGCCTTACCTAATGTATTCCTCTATTTGATTGTCTAGTAGAGAAATGGCGATAGTGTCCCTTTGTTTACATATGCGCTTCCCATACAGTAGAACTCCTTTCAGTTTATTTGAGACATCAGTTATATATAATAGAGTGTGCTGCACAGATGCGTCTGGGGCTGAATTAGAAAAATGATTGTCTTGTACATTTTATTCTTGCAATTTTTAAAGTCTCCTTTCTTATTTTGTGTTTCTTTTTTGCTGATGGATCATTCTCTATTAATAAAAATTCCAATATAGGGATCGTTCATAAAGTAGAGTATTGGTTATAATGATGTGTTTTTATTGAGCTTTTCATTGTATTTTCATTTACACGTTAATTTACTATAATATTTTCTCTTCATTTTCTATAAATATACATAAGACAGTACAAATGTACTTATATATTGATATAAGAATACCATTAGTACCTGCTGTAAACGTTTATTTTTTGTACTTACGTCCGGATTTTCATATTTTTATTTCACTCTATTTCGTATGTAGTTCTTGAATAGTTATACCACAACAATTTAATTATAGTTATTAGACATTAAGTTTCATGTGCTTAATTTTCTTATATTTCACTTGAACTAAATCATTCTTTAACATTTTCTGTGTTGCGTGACACAAGCTAGATCGTATTTTATTCGTGACTTTTCTCACCAAAATTTATTGCCCCATCAAACTTAACAACTCACTTTCACAGAAAAGTAATTACTAAAATCAACTTTAATTGCGATAGAATCAATGATGTGGAAGCTTATGGTTTGTGTTAAATGTGAGTTGAGAATCTCCCAGGAAGTTTGCTGATTGCTGCTCTCCTTCTCCATAATTTATTTTCCAACATTTGTACTTTATTAGTTTGTTTTAACTAGAAAGCCTATATATCGAGAATTTGTTTATGGTAATTTGATTATCGTTTATATATACAATTTTGTATTCTTGATATATTGCTTGCATACGTTTCGTTTGATTACTTACTTGAATCTTAAAAAAATTAGAATTTTCTTGTCTACTTAGGTCAAAATTAATATAATTGTCTCGTTTTTAGTATGATATATAAAGAGTTTAATATTCTATGTTGCGAATTTCGTGCTTGGATAGAACAAGTGTATAGGCTGGTCAACCAGATAAACAAAAATTTAAATTTTAGAAGATATTGTTCAGCCGTTTTTCCTGATATATCCCAGACCTTTGATAAGGCGTGGCAAGTGGCATGTTGAATTACAAGCTAAATTAAAGAGGTTTCTCCATCATCCCCACTTTCAACTGTTGAAATCTTATCTAACAGATAGAGGCACTTTATGGTTAAATAAGGTAGCGAATACATTGAATTGCATCCAATATACTCGGGCGTTCCTCAAGGTAGCCCAATACTTCACCCAATATTATATCTCTTGTATCTAATCTCTCAACAGTAAGAACCACCATTGTTGCAACATACGCTGATGACACGGCAGTCTTAGCATCCCACACTAATCCAACATCAGCCTCAAGATACCTTCAAAGAAATTTAAATAAAATTCAGGATTGCCTAAAAACATGGCGCGTCAAAGCTAATTAAACCAAGGTCCATGCATGTAACATTTACATTACGAAGAGAAACATGTCCTCTTGTGAAGATTAGCAACTGCCAACTTCCTCAAGTCGAAGATGTCAAGTATCTCGGCATGCATTTGGATCGACAACTTACGTGGAAAAACATGTAATCACCAAACGTAAGCAGCTATGACTTAAACTAAGCCATATATATTGGTTCATAGGCCGTAAGTCTAAATTGACCTTGGGCAACAAGTTATTACTATATAAGTCCATTCTTAAATCCGTTTGGACTTACGGAATTCAGCTGTGGGGTACCATTAGTATCTACAACCTTAACGTCCTGCAAAGGTTCCAGAACAAGGTATTGCGTGCCATCGTCGACGTATCTTATTACGTCCCCAACGAAGTAATTTAGCAGTACATCCTTCTGGAATTCATCAATCCATATAACGATTCAGTGAGAAATACAGCGAAAGAATGTCAGTGCATCCTAATGGGCTAGCCAATATGTTAAATGTGCACGATATCAGTAAAGTGCGTAGGTTAAAACGTCTGCTGACAATCGACTTGACTACAAGACTCAGATAGGTTTAGACAAGATCACTTAGTCATATAAACTCTAAATTTAAGATTAATTTTTAAAGATTATTCACTGGAGTGATACTCTACATGACGTTATATTCTAGTCACAAAATATGCGTATTGTCGACTCGGTAGATTACAGACCTCTCTAGGAGTTAAAAAAGTATAATATGTAAAACATTTACTTTTTTTAACGAATTTCTGTAGTTTTCGTAGTTCGTTGCGTACTCTTTCCTTTTTCTCAGTCTAATATTCTAGAAGTCAAACTTGATATTTGTCGGTAGTACCTTTTTTATACTCGTATATTTCCCAGAGTTTTTCGTTTTTTTTTCCAAGCAGTAACATATTATAAATATGTACATTGTAGTCCTGCATTAATTATGTTGGTTCTACAGTTTGTCCCAAAATAAGTGAATGAAATTAATATTACGTTCTTATTTTGACTCACTTTTATTTATTCTATGCAAATGAAATAAAAATTATAAAATATATCAAATTTAATATGGTTTTTAGAAACATTCAAAAACATCTTGATTTGCAGATGTCTTGTAATATTATAATAAAGTTTTTATACAACGACACACATTTTTATTGTTGCATCTTTACTTGATCTCTACTTTATCTGTACTATTAGGCGGAATCTAATTTAGTAGCTAAATTTCTTGGTAAAAGTAGACTCTTTCTTACGGAAATAGATGATTGAAGATTAGCTACATGCAGTGAGTTAACCTAGAAAGTTCAGAGCATGCATCTTTATTATTTAAAACAAACCAGGTTGCAGATACATAGGCAGATGGCTATAGTGCTAATGCCCCTCTGAGAAAATTAAACGCGTCGTCTAATTTGCTCAGGGCATCGGACATCGAGTACGCTGATCTGACGATTCCCAATCAGGATAAAATCACGATATGCAGTTCTCATGCATAATGATTTCTGTTAAGAAATATATTAGATGAGAATAATTGTAGTCTCTTGTAGTCCTCATATATATATTTTGCTGGTAGTTCATCAAATTATTTAAACACTTTTTTAAGGATGGAATTATTTAGTCTTTTACTATTCATTTCATCGCTATTTGCCAAGTAAAAAACTCTCTTATCTTGCCGATAAATGGAACAGTCTACCTGAGCCTAGCCATAAAACAAGCCAGGGTATGTTTTGAGATTTTTTATTTGGCAAATAGCGATGAAATAAACTATATATCCGTGCACTGGAAAACCTATTATTTGCCTAATGTACATCAGATCGACATGTATTAATTAAATTTAAACTTAACACAAACATAAAAAAGGACAAACTTTGTAAAACCGACTTTTTTTAATGTATAATTTCATATAACTCTAATAACATAGGAAATAATTAAAATATTTAAAAATACATAAATGATTCTCAATACATTTTAAGAACTTATACGTCAACTTTTAAATGAGAATGGTTTTGAATAAGGAATCCTTGATATTGCAAATATTTACGTCAGTGGACTAACATTTTTAGTGAACATATAGGTTATGTTTTTTCTGTATAAACACGATTTTACTGTAAATACACAGTAATGTAAATATTTCAAGAGTTTTACGTTTATATCCAATATATTGAATGTTTGAAGTTTTAACCGAGTCTTTCCACATACATTTTTCCTGCCCAGAGCAGGAATAGCGTATAAATATTTTGCGTACATTTTATTTTAGTTTACTTGTTATGTTTGATATGTAAACTTCATATTCCGAACTCAGTCTTTAACGAACGAACATTTTATTTTCTGAATATAATCTCGTTTTATACCCGCTTAGGAAACGACATTTAAATAAATTTCATTTATTTAACTTCTTTTGTAATAAAACCGCTTTTTACTTAAAATCAGTATTTCATAAAATTTGCCTACGACTGCTTATCAAATTTTTTTATTGTTTGTGTATACACACAGAAAGGCATTGAATATGACATTTTTTATTTCACTTTATGAATATTTTCTGAAATTATACTTTGGATGAAACCTTTGGATTGTTTTATTTACGTAATTTTAATAAGGATTAACTCATTACCGCCGTGTGGCACCATATGGAGCTGTTAGTAGTGTATCTATGTCATAAATGGTAATGTCGCTATAAACGTTTTGCTTGACGAATGCCAACATGGGCCTGTTAGAGTGACGTCAGATGAACGCGAGTATAAAGTGGCGGTTAAATCGAGCATGGTTTTAGGGTAGCCTGTGCACTTAGATAGAAAAATATGGGCTTTCGACTAGTGTAAGTTACTTTATATTTATATAACTTCAACTTACTTAATGAATATGATTTTGAGGTAGATGATTATTTTGAACTTGTGATATTTGAGAGAAACTATGTCAGGTTCCATATGGAGCCGCTAGGCTACTTCTGAATGATTTCCATAAACATATCTTTTTAGTGGAATAACTTTAAAAGAAGCATTGGATGCAGCCTACGGTGATGAGGAAATTGAAAACGCAGTAGTAGATATGTACATTGAACCTCCTGACAATCAAGCACAGACAAACACTCAGCTGACGAAGAGGGCGGGTTAGTTGATAATTTCAGTCACCGGCATCTCTCAGCTGGTGCCGAGATAGTGTTCACAAACAAACTCCCTATAGGAGGTACCGCAGAAGAACCCAATGACGAATTTGTAGGAGAACCATTAGTTGAACCTGATGCGCTACAAGCAGTACCTAACGTAGAAAGTGTTGTGATCCCCTCAATTATAATTTCTACTAAGCCACAAGAATATTCACTTTGTGACAGAGGAGATTTTGGAGCCTCCAAAACATTAGTTTTCTAATCCAGAGTGTTCTAGATACAGCAAACTTAGCTGTGTTCAGATATTCGAGCTTTCTCTTTCTGACGGTGTCCTTCAATTGATAATAAGAGACACTTCAAACTACGTTTTATTAATAGGTGAAGCAGAATGGCTACTGCTACGGGAAGTGAGTTTAGTGTAAGTGATGATGTCAGATTGGATGGAATGAACCATTACGTAGTACCAGTTTCTGAAGGTAAAGGTAAAAAAGGAGATGTGCAGGTAGTCAATTCAACAGTAGAGGAAGACCGATGTATGACGTTGGACTATGTATTGACTGGTTTAAAAGCTTTCACACAGAGTAAGATAGTACTTGTAAAGTGAATTTGGTTCGTATTTTTATATCACACTAGGCAAAATAATAATATGGCAAGCGCCTAGTGGCTCCATATGGAACCACCATCCCAGGCTGTTTGTTAATAATAAATATACAAAACATCTATTTGTTTACCTTAATTATATAAGTATCAACCAGATTTGCCACAAAAAAAAATTTCGAAAATAAAGTAATTCTGGCTTTAATGGGTTAAAATACAATTATTGGCGTTAAGAGGTGGTATGTTTGTTAGAGGTAACATAAATATAAACACGATACATGCATCGCGTGTGGTATATATATGCAATATAACTTTCCGCTTTATTCAACAACTTCAACTATATAAAAACTTCAAACCAATTCAAAGCTCTTTACGATATAAACTCAAATGTCACCATATTTTTGTGAAATAATGAATCTAAACAGATATTGTCTGTACTCCATTGTTCATACGACAATACTATCCTTTATTAGTTTTTATTTTCATCCATGGCCTCTTCCATGCAACAAAATTTGCAAGATACAATGAAAAATACACCCACCTAGAATTTATCCATAGTACTTTCCGCAGTTCTTCATCAAGTTACTAAATTAAGTTTTTCATTTATTGCTGCATAAATGAAACATCAGTGGTGAATCAAGATAAATCTGTAGGTTCAGTGGATCGTTCCTGACACTATGGTAAAAGTTTTGTTACCCCAAAGGTATCATTATTTTCACAATCGATGTCTGTAAAACTCTGGCCACAGCTATCAAATAAGATGAAATACCCTTTGCATTATTGCCTTTAACCTGAATTGCCAAACTCACGTATAGAGCCATTAAATAAGGCATGGTATTGTAGTCTGGCTGTGTAATAGGAGAGACATGTGGCATAAACTATAAGATTACTTTTCATTTAGATTCTAGATTTATTAGTGTGATGACTCTGATGAGGATTCCATCTACTGTATCTCTAGAGGATATTTTGGGCTTATTTCATCCTGATTTGTAAAAATGTACTGAGGAAGGTGTGCATTATGTAGGAGGCAGATAAATGACGACCCCTGGAGGCGAATTATAATTACAAAATTCAGCTTTATTGTTATACTGTTTCAATTCTAGATAAATAGATATGACATATTTACTTGTTGATGTGAAAAATCTTTGTTGTTTAAAAACAAGTTTAGTGGTTTATTATTCCTGCTGACAGATTAAAAGCATACATCGATGAACGACGAAAAAATACAATAAGAATAATTTCAGACGAATTTTTTCTTAACCTATATTGAGTTTTTTAAAGTATAGTAGTATATCTCAACTACAGAAATAAGGAGTTTATACTCCAACCCATCTGCAAATGCCTTGTATAATAAGGACTAAACAAATTAGGTCAAAACAGCTATTCTTTCCCTGGCTATATGCCAAACGCCGAGCACTAAATTACATGACAAAATGTGTCGTATTTTTGTTTAACAGAATTAGCACTAAAAATACAGTGATTGTTCTAAAACCACCAATAAAGATGCAAAGTGTCACCTATCTCAGGATATTGTTAACTGCAGACCGGTTTCGACCCTTCTATCTTTGGTCTCGTCAGTGCAGTGTAAACGACACCTTCGTTTCTGTAGGAACTGTACCTTCGACAGATAAAGCTCACATCTAGTAGACGTTGCTACGTTCTACGGCAGTAGAACTTACCAAATGCCATCTCTTGGTAGTTTCGAACAATCTAAATCGAAGTAAAAACTTGAGATCATCAATATAATGCAAAGTTTTACTATCAGAGTAATAAGTAAGATAGAAAGGTCGAAACCGGTCTGCAGTTAACGATATCCTGAGATAGGTGACCCTTTGCATCTTTCTTGGTGGTTTTAGAACAATCACTGTATTTTTAGTGCTAACTCTGTTAGATAAAATACGACAAATTTTGTCATGTAATTCAGTGCTCGGCATTTGGCATATAGCCAGGAGAATAGCCGTTTTGACCTAATTTGTTTAGTCCTTATTATATAAGGCATTTGCAGGTGGGTTGTAGTATAAACTCCTTATTTCTGTAGTTTGAATGTTACCCTCTGATAGTAAAACTTTGCATTATATTGTATATCTCAACCTCATTAATCGCTTTTCGTCATACAATTTACAATAATGGGAAACGACAAATAATTTTAATACGATAAAGGAAATTTCTAAATACCAATAAATAGTATTTGAAATATATTAGGCGTCAAAAATATCATGTTTTATACCACCACTTCATAAATGATTTTATTGTCAACCATTTACAGTAATTTACAGAAGAATATAGATAATTTGCTAAATTAAATACATATTATGTAATCACTGTAAATGAGTAGGAAAACGGCAGTTTTCAATAACAGAGGTTTGTTCTTCCATTTAACCACAGGTAGTAACATTTTGACGAGGCCAATTTTCAGAAAGTGACAGTCGTTTATCATCTGGAACCGCAAACAAATGTGAAGGTTATTTATTATCATTTATGATCATATATTACCATTTATCATCCATATATTACCATTTCAGAAATATGGAGTATTAAAGATATTGGTAATACTTTAGTTCCTACAGAGCGACTAGTACAAGTAAACTTTTCTGATGTAATTTGTTACAAGAAGGCTGTCAATTTGATTGGTATACACACGTACATATATTACATATATATATATATATATATATATATATATATATATATATATATATATATATATATATATATATATATATATATATATATATATATATATGTTATATGCAAATATTCACAGCAGCTAGTCTCAGGCATATCATATTACAATATTGTATTTCATTATCAAAAGTGATAACAACTTCCTTGCAATATTATTGTGAACACGCAAGCATCACGCCACTTTGAATTCTGCTGATGCTTACGTGGCAATCCAAAGCTTATAAATATTATGTTCATACAAAATTACGACAGTTCAGAATAAACTCAAGTCATAAAAACATATTTATAAAACAATCTAATAAACAGTCAATTTTAAAACTTATAGTTATTTTTTAAAAAGTCATTTTTGAAAGTGAAAATCTAAAAATTGGCGCAGTCGTGGTAGGATTCTGCACGCGTTCAGAACACGGAAACTAACTGGGCGCGGTGGTTTTCCAAAACCTTTAAAAGAAGAAAAGAAGCTACGAAAATTTACAAAAAACAACAGCAGCCACTATTCCAACCGTCCGTCAGGTCTCTTCGGCATTGGGAACAAGCCAGCGCTAACCCGGTGTAACAACGTTCACGAAGTAGGATTCTCCGGTCGCCCCGAGGAATGTGGATAACATTAACGTAAGTCATTTAAGAATCATCTCGCTTTTTATTGCATTTAAATATTTGCGAAACAGTAACATTTATATTACAAATTCAGTTCTATTTCCCTTTTAATATTTTTATTTCGTATCATATTAAGCTCACATTAGTATTAATAAATTAAATCGAAAAGTTTATGAGATTAAGATCCAGGATGGTACCTCCACCGGAACAACAAACACAAAATGTAGAACCTTATAAATTAAACGAAATATTTTTGATAATACCTGAATTCGACGGAAACCAAATATTTTTAAATTCATTTTTAAATGCTATTAATGTTGCATATAATATGGCAGTAGGAAATCAAAAGGTACTTGTAACGCTACACGTAAAAAACAAACTAAAGGGTCGTGCCGCAGAATTAATAAATTCTAGAAATCCCGAAACTTTAGTTGAAATCAAACAGCTTCTAGAAAGCCATTTTGGCGATTCGCGCGATCTCACTGCTCTCATCCAAGATTTACAAAGGATGAGGCAGCTGTCGAGTGAATCACCTCTTACTTTTATCTCTCGCTTACAAACGCATGAGGCAAAAATGAACGCCTCCATTAATAAACAAAGATTGACAAACGAACAAAAAGAAGCCCAAACTCAGCTCACAGACGCTATGATTTTAAATACATTACTTACAGGATTAGAACCTAAAATAGGACATTCTGTCAGAGCTAGCAACCCACCTGATATGTTAACAGCCATTTCTAGAGTCAAACGCGAACTTCAACTTAATTATTTCGAAAACCAAAAAAGTAATTTTAACCGAAATACAAATATGCAACGCAGACCGAATACACCAGTTAAACAGTGCTCTATTTGTAAGCGAATAGGTCACACTAATATAGAATGTCGCCAAAGACCGCATAATTTTGGTAATTCATCACAGACAAATTTTTCTAGGCCCTCATATCAACCCCCACATCAACAACAGTTCCAAAGAACTTACCCAAATATACAACATAGTCAAACACCTCAACAAAGACCCCCGGTTATCATGCCAAATCCGAATTTTGGTGGTAATAGACCTCCTACAATTCAACCAAATCCAAATTACCAACCTTCAACTAGTAGACGAACATTACATTTAAATAAAGAGGACCAACCCCAGCAGGAAACTCCTCAGAACTATTATACCGCTAATAGTTCTCAGAACTATTATACTGTTAATAGCTCGTATAACGATAATAACCGAGATCCGTATAATGAGAATTACCAATACCAAAACCAGATCGAAAACTATTATACTGCTAATAGTTATGACGAAGCGACAAACCAGAGTTATTATACTGATAATAACCCATATGAAAATTCCACTCAAGACAACGCAAACGAACAATATCCAAACCAAAATTTTCAATTAGGCCAACCCCTTCAACCGGACCCACCGAATATCGAAACCCAAGATCACAGTATTGCGAAACTACAAGCCCAAATTCGCGCAATGAATTTGGACAATTTCAACCCCAATTTAAACTTTCCGGAACAGAACTTTCTGTAAGTCCAGCTTTGTCATTAAATTCAAAAAATCTGTTTTACATTAACGACTCTAGTAATACTTATAAACTACTAATTGATACAGGTGCAGGAATTTCGATTTTTAAACCAGAAACATGTAAAAACTTCCGGTATAGATATCCCGAAAATGTAACCATCCAAGGCATTACAAATCAAAAAATTTACATTAACGAATCCACCTTAGTACCTTTTTCAGCAACTGATCCTCATAAAGTTTATATTTGTAATCTTGATATCGAATTTGATGGTCTACTTGGCTCAGATTTCCTAGAGCACTATAACTGTATAGTAGATCTAAAAAATAAACAACTTATAACAAACTTCAAGACTATTCCTTTACATAAAGCCACAGAAAATATCACACCGCAAACGTACCAAAATTCAACAAACAATCCAACAAATAATAAAATTTCCATAGAACCCCGGACTGAACAAATATTTAAATTTAAATGTAATCTTAGTAACACAGATGCTATACTGTTAGCATCAGAGATAGAAAAGGTACATATTCCCAACGCGGTAGTCAAAATAAACCATAAAGGTGAATTTCTTGCTTCCGTGTTAAATGCGAATGCAATACCAAAAACAATCGATTTTAGCGAAATAAAATTAGAGCCACTCCAACATTATTCACTAAATAATATGAACGAATGTGTCTATGAGACCCAACTTAACAGACATGACGAAATAAAACGACAACTTCGCCTAGACCATCTCAACGAAGAAGAAAAAGACCTAATAACACAACTCTGTCTAGATTTTGCTGACATTTTCTACCTTGAAGGGGATCAATTGACTTTTACTAACGAAATAAAACACTCCATTGACACAAACGAGTCGAAACCCGTGTTTACTAAGTCCTACCGTTATCCTCAAATCCATAAGGAGGAAGTAAAACGTCAAATATCCAAAATGTTAGATGAAAATATTATCCGACCATCTAATTCACCATGGTCTTCTCCTATCTGGGTAGTCCCCAAAAAGCTTGACGCTTCAGGCAAGCAGAAATGGAGAGTTGTAGTAGACTACAGAAAGCTCAACGAGCTGACTGTAGGAGACAAATACCCACTTCCCAATATTTCCGACCTTCTTGATCAACTTGGCAAATGCCAATACTTTACAACCCTTGATCTGGCCTCTGGTTTTCACCAGATTGAAATCGACCCAAGAGATATTCAAAAAACCGCTTTTACTGTCGAAAACGGTCATTTTGAATTTGTAAGACTTCCCTTTGGTCTTAAGAATGCCCCATCAACGTTTCAAAGAGTGATGGATAACATTCTTTTAGGTATACAAAATGAGAGGTGTCTCGTCTATATGGACGACATCATCATCTACTCTCCTACCATCCATGAGCACACTTCCAGGCTCACAGAAGTCTTCAAAAGGTTACAAAAGGCAAATCTGAAAATCCAACCAGATAAATGTGAATTCCTACGTAAGGAAGTAGCTTATCTTGGTCATTTAGTCACAAAAGAAGGTGTAAAGCCAAATCCGTCTAAGATAGAATGTATCAGAAAATTTCCTCAACCCGCCAACCAAAAAGACATAAAATCCTTTCTAGGCCTTGCAGGTTATTACCGCAGATTTATTCATAATTTTGCCAAGATATCAAAACCATTAACTAAACTGTTACAAAAAGATACTCCCTTCATCTTTGATTCCGAATGTCAAACGTCTTTCGAAACTTTGAAACAAGCTCTAACCACAACTCCTGTTCTTGCATACCCAAACTTTGAAGAATGCTTCGTACTTACCACAGACGCAAGCGCTTTTGCGATCGGCGCAGTACTTTCCCAAGGTCCTATAGGTAAAGACCTACCTATAGCATTTGCTTCTAGGACCCTTTGCAAAGCCGAGACGAAGTATTCTACGATAGAGAGAGAACTTCTCGCTATTGTCTGGGCAGTTAAACATTTTCGCCCATACATCTTCGGCAGGAAATTTAAACTCATAACTGACCATAGACCACTCACTTGGCTCTTTTCGATAAAAGACCCAGGAAGTCGTTTAACTCGATGGCGCCTCAAGCTCGAGGAATACGACTATACAATCGAGTATAAACCAGGCAAGGTTAATAAGAACGCCGACGCCTTATCCAGGATAAAAATTAATTATTTTAAAGAAATTTCAAAATTTCAATCCCAAGCAAACTTATCACCGATTCCCATATATCCAACCCAAACAACTGACGATGACGAAATCGACTCACAAAATGACGAACAACTTAACGATGACGAAACTAATAACATTTATCAAGAATTTGGAACTTTCGTTGAATTATACAAAACGAGATCTCTTATAGATTACTCTAAAATCGAATATTCTAATAATCAATTGCTGAATAGAAGCAACAAAAATATTTTAACAGTCTTCCAGCAAGACAATATAAGAGAAACCCATAATCAAATTCTAGAAGACCTTTTCGAAGAGAACGCAGATTTTCAAAAATTAAAAATAAATGTTTTATCAAGTAGATCAGTTCGAAATAGGAAATACCTCATTGTTCCTCTTCCGAATAATCCTGATACTGTAATAGAATATCTTTTTGCCTCAATATATAAATGTCAAGACATATTTAAATCATCCGAAACATATTATGTTGAAAATATTGTAGAATTACCAATTCTCGAAATCTTGTCATTTGTTTTAGCGGAAAAGGACGTAAAAATAATAGTGTGTCAAGATATTACAAAGACACCTGAACCAGATGGAATTCCTATCATCTTGAATCAATATCACTCCGGTAAAGCTAATATTCATCGCGGCATAAACGAAACTATCCGCCGCATTAGACAAAAATATCATTGGAAAGGCTTAACCAAAGATGTTGAAACTCTTATCAAAAATTGTCAAGTATGTCAAAAAGTTAAAGTATGTCGTAAAAATTTAGACTCGCCACTAGTCATTACAGAAACTCCTAGAACTCCTTTCGAGCGAATAAATGTTGATATCTTAGAAGTGCCTACCAGAAACTATGCCCTTACAATTAGAGACGAGCTTACAAAATTTAGTCAAGCTTACCCAATTAATGATAAAAGTGCGAAAGCAGTAGTAAACACCTTATTGCTTTATTTCCAACATTATGGAACTCCCCTAAGAATCCATTGTGATTATGGAAGAGAGTTCGACAACGCTCTTCTTAAAGATTTATGCACTCTCTACAATATAAAGCTCACCTATTCTAGCGTAGGACACCCCCAGTCAAATGGATCCCTCGAAAGATTCCATTCGACACTTTTAGAAATGATTAGAGCCCACATGATCGAAAACCCCAACGAACACCCTTTCAATATATTGCCATACGCGATAATTTGTTATAATAATTCAACCAACAAAACACACGGATTCACGCCGTATGAACTTGTTTTTGGTCATACCTCTAGTAGACCACCCGAAACCCTATATAATCCAAAAGAATTAATCACTAAGTATGTCAGAGATTTGAACAATCGTATATCTCACTATTATAGGGTAGCACGAGCCAAAACCGAATCGCAGAAACAAAAAGCAAAAGTTCGTTTTGATCAACACGTCTCCGAAAATCTTCCTAAATATAAAGTTGGAGACAAAGTGTATTTAAAAGAATCCCAAATTAAAGATAAATTGCGAAATAAATTCAATGGCCCCTTTGAAATCTTAGAAATATATAACAATTCTGCCACTCTTTTAAATACAAAAACAAAACAAAAAACCAAAGCAAACTTCGATCGACTAAAACCGTATTCTGAAAATTAATCATTTTACAGGTTTGCTATGCTGATCGGAACAGCATATTCCCAATCTCAAATAACACCAGTAAAAAATACGATAGGAGTCTACTATCATGACGAATCAAAACTAATAGTCTCCAATGACAAGTGGACACTATTGGTACACAAAAATTTATCAAGTATTGAAAATGCGTTCAACAGTAACAATAATATTTTAAGGGCGATAACAAACATGCTTGATAACAATTACCATAGCATGCAGAAATTTCACTCTGAAGTTAAAACACATGTCACGCTATTGATACAAATTTCGAATTCAATTAAAGAAAAACTCCAAGAAATCCTAGTAGAAACAAAACGCTATAAGCGCGGAATAATAGACGGACTAGGTAGCATATTTAAATCAATTACTGGCAACCTCGACGCCTCTGACGGTAAATTCTACACAGAGAGTATTAATAAATTAAACCAGGACCAACGTCAAGTGGAAAACCTACTAAAAAACCAAATTTCTGTTACTATGTCAGTTATAAAAACATTTAACGAAACAATTCAAAAACTTCAAATTGACGAAAAAGCTTTCAATGACGACATAAACAAAATTAAGAGAGCGATTCACCAACTAGGAGACAAACTTGCCCTAGTCGAAGCCAAAATGTTTTTCTTTGAAATCTGTGAAAACCTACTAGAAAGTTATATGTACCTTCAAGATAACATTAATGATATTCTAAATTCTATTACATTTGCACGTTTAAAAATTATTCACTCATCAATCATTACACCAGATAGTTTAATTGCATCCCTTCAGGAAATATCTCAGAACTTAATCAAGAATAACTTACCCCTATCAGTAAAACATTCAGAAATTGCTAAATATTTAGAAATAATAGAATTAGAAGCATTCCAGACACAATCAGATCTTGTTTTCGTTCTAAAGATTCCACTGGTAGAACAACAACTTTACACCTTATACAATTTGTACCCAATTCCCGTCCTAGATAATAGAACTGGATTGCATCACATACTGTCACTTTCTCAAAAATATATCGCGAAAAATGATGATTCTTTGATGTACGTACCCATCAAGGACCTAACAGGATGCAAACAACTAAGTCCTCTTAAGAAGCTCTGTTCCAACCTCTATGCATATCCGATAGATAATAGTGCAGCATGTGAAGCTCAACTATTCAAAAATCTTGTAGAAATGCCGAAGAACTGTCATAGCATTTTAGTATACGGACAAGGCTATAAGGTACAAAAACTCGAAGCCAATACATGGCTGGTTATAGTTTCAAGTCCCACTCACGTTAAAATAAAATGTGCAAATTTGAATACAGAAACTACAATCATTAACGAAAATTCTGTTTTAAAACTTCAATCAGAATGTAACGCCTTCGTCGGCATTACAAAAATACAGGCCGAAAACCGCAAGCTGCTTAACGTAACAAGTAATCCACATCCAGTGATAATTCCCTACGATTGCTGCAGTATGATACCAGAAAATTTTGAAATGTCCAATTTGAAACCTTTGCAATTCGACAATCTAAATATCGAAAACTTAGAAGTCTCCAACCATAAGCTAGAACAATATTCCAGGGACTTAGATAAAATAATAAACGAACCCTTCGTGACTAGAAATATTTCATGGTTCACTTATATAACCATAGCTCTATTAATCAGCCTGATCCTACTCTACGTAGCCCTCAAATGTAGAAATAGGTTCAAGATTGACAAGGAACGCCCAGAGTCCATACACAGGGAAGCACTAAAAAGAATTAACACCCTGCTAAGAAGAAGGCCCAACATCCACCAGACTAATGAAGACACCCCTGAAGAATTATCCTAAAAGTTGAAGTGTAACATCAACTTTTTTTGAAAAAAGGGAGTTGTTATATGCAAATATTCACAGCAGCTAGTTTCAGGCATATCATATTACAATATTGTATTTCATTATCAAAAGTGATAACAACTTCCTTGCAATATTATTGTGAACACGCAAGCATCACGCCACTTTGAATTCTGCTGATGCTTACGTGGCAATCCAAAGCTTATAAATATTATGTTCATACAAAATTACGACAGTTCAGAATAAACTCAAGTCATAAAAACATATTTATAAAACAGTCTAATAAACAGTCAATTTTAAAACTTATAGTTATTTTTTAAAAAGTCATTTTTGAAAGTGAAAATCTAAAATATATATATATATATATATATATATATATATATATATATATATATATATATATATATATATATATATATATTTTATATCGTGGTCGATAAAAATCAATTTTTAAAAACAATTTATTTTTGAAATACACAATTGAACGTTTTGTTATAAAGGATTTAAAATTACAATAATATTAAGTGAGTACCGGAGGTTTGAAATGAGTTATGCTAGTTTGCCGGATACTATGCCGGTCTGCCGGATACTAACTTCTGGTCGCACGCTTTCGCCTATATAAAGTGTCATGTGCTGACTCTGCATGGGAATGGCTTTAGCCATGAGTATTCTTAGAAGATAGGCGTGAGTTGCTGACCATAAGCAAGTCTTTGTTTTTGAGAATAAGATAAATCACGAATAGTATCAAGTAACTATGAGAAACAACTGATAAGAAAAAGCAAAGATTGTGTTACTTGAGATATGATACAATGTAAATGGTACCTAACTGAAATTATTCTAAGTATTCTAAGTCTAAAACGTATACAATTAAATATTTTATATAACAACTCCCCCCTTATAGAAAAGTTGGTGGTATACAGCAACTTTTGGATAAGCAGAAAGTTCCAAAAATATGAAAGTTGCTATTAAGTGCAACATAAATGCAATAAGCAATATAATGATATAAGGTAAAATTGTAATAAAATCAAGTGAACAAAATAAAATAATAATAATCACATAAGTCCAGTTCACTTGAACACTAGTCACAAAATATAAAATGTTAAAGTTCCAAAATCACTATAAAGTCTCAATTTAGTTCAATATCTTCTGGGGAACTGTCTGTTGGTCTGATAGCGGGCCTTCTTCTTGAAATAAAGTTGGTGAGTCGTCCAACGGGTTTTGATTGTCCAGGAGGCGGTGGAGGTAAATTTGACGTTAGGGAAATAGCAAGTCTTCTTCTTCTTCTGCATTTGCATGTGAAGTATAGGATGACGAGTAGAATTATGGCAGTAATTATGAAATAGGTAAACCAAGAAATGTGTTTCGTGACAAAAGGTTCGTTGATTAAATCATCAAGGGTTTTGGAATATTCACCTAATTTGTGCTTTGCAACTTCAAGGTCTTCAACGTTGAGATTGTTTAATTTTAAAGGCTTTAATTTTGGAATTTGCAGATCGTTAGGAATGTTGTCACAACAGTTGTAAGGGATTAGAATAGGGTGAGAATCATCATGAGTTACAGTAGTGTCTCTAGAGTTTGCTTGAACTTTGGTAACACCAACAAAAGCACTACAATAAGGTTGTAACTTGAGAATAGAATTTTTCAAAATGACTTCAGTTTTGGAATTTCGGTTTTGACATGAGATGGTTATTTGAAGGGGTTCAAAATTGATTATAAGCCAAGTGTTGTCTTCTAGATTGTGAACTTTGTATCCTTCTGCAAATATTAAAGATGTCTGGCAATTTTCCGGAAGGGTCCTGGTGTTCTTCAGAATTTTGGCTTCGCAGATGGCGTTATCATCAATGGGGTAGGCGAACAAATTTGAACACAGTTTTTGTCCAAAGACGAGTGGTTTGCATCCGTCGAGATTTGACATAGGAATGTACATTATAGAATCGTCGTCTCGCGCAACATATTTTTGATTGGTTGACAAAACATGATATAAACCAGTCCTATTATTGAGGATAGGCATTGGGAATAATTGGAATAAGGAAAATCTTTGTTGATCAATAAGAGGAATTTTTAGAACAAATATTAAATCTGAATTGGTTTGAAATGCTGATAGTTCTATGATATCTAGATATCTACCAACATCAGATAATTTTATTGGAAGTGGTAAATTATTTTGATGCAAGTTTTGAGATATCTCCTGTAATGCGGATATCAGATCTCCAGGATTTATAATAGAAGAATGATTTTTAGACGCGCGAATGTAATTGAATTTAATATGTCATTTAATTGATCCTCAATGTACAAGTAGCTTTCCATTAATATTTCGCATTTTTCTAGGAATCTTAATTTTACTTCGAAAATTTTGAGTTTCTCTTTAGTTCTGTAAATTGTGTCAGATATTAATTTAATGTCTCTGTTAAATGTTTCTTCGTCTAGTTGTAATTTTTGAATAGTTGTGTTGAAATTCTTTATTACCGATGTTGTTACGGATATTTGATTTTTTAATAAATTTTCAATTTGATGTTCGTCTGTAATTAATTTGTTAATACTGTTTGTGTAATATTCGCCATCTTCTGTGTCTAGATTATCTGTGATTGCTTTAAATACAGAACCAATAGCATTTAAAATACCGCGTTTATAGCGTTTTGTATTATAATTAATTTCATTTAATTTTTCTTTAATACTACCAGAAATTTGTGTTAATAAACTGATGTGGATCTTTACTTCGCCTCGAAATAAATTCATGTTTTCAAAAATAGGGCTGACGGCATGTATTAAATTTTCAAGAATATGTTCATTATGTTGATAAGCTAATCTTAGAGCTGAAATGTTCTTGTGAACAAGGAGGGTCCAATGCTTGTTTGTCACATAAATATCGCTTTCATGGTGATAATAGACTCCGATTGTATTTTCTATGGGTGTTATTGAGTATTGGGATGCTGCTGTCCCTATCAGCAGGAGAAACCTGTAATTAAATTTAATTTTCAAAATAGGGTTTCATTCGGTCAAAATTTACTTTAGTTGTTTGATTCGTTTGAGAGTTGAATAGGATTGCAGAATTTTTAAGTATTTCTTGAATTTCGAAGGGACCGTTAAATTTATTGCTAAGTTTGTTTTTGATCTGTGACTCTTTCACGTAGACCTTGTCTCCGACTTTAAATTCGTATTGATTTTCGGGGACATTTTTGTCAAACCTAGTTTTTGATTTCTGCTTAGACAGTATGGTTTTTTCACGGGCAATTTTGTAGTAGTGAGAAATTCTGTTATTGAGGTCTCTGATATATTTTGAAATTAACTGGTTTTCATTATATAATTTTTCTGGAGGTCGGCTGGAAGTATGACCGAAAATTAATTCGTATGGGGAGAATCCATGGGTTTTGTTGACGGAATTGTTGTAGCATATTACAGCATATGGGAGTACTGTTAGAGGGTGTTCGTGAGGGTTTTCTGTTTTATTTATTCTAATCATCTCTAATAAGGTTGCGTGGAAACGTTCAACCGATCCGTTGGATTGCGGATGATTAACACTGGAATACGTCAGTTTAATGTCATAGAGGGTACAAAGATCTCTAAGCAGGGTGTTGTCGAATTCCTTTCCATAGTCGCAGTGAATGCGAAGGGGTGTGCCAAAGTATTGGAAGTAAACAAGTAAGGTATTTACTGTCGATCGTGCGGTTTTGTCTTCAAGCGGGTATGCTTGAGTAAATTTAGTTAATTCGTCTCTGATGGTCAAAACATAATTCCGAGTGGGGACTTCTAGAATGTCAATGTTAACTCGTTCAAACGGTGTTTTTGGGGTTTCCGTAATTACTAGAGGACTACTTAAATTTTTTCTCAAAATTTTTGTTCTTTGACATGTCTCGCAATTTTGAATGTATTTTTCGACATCTTTTAGTAAACCGGGCCAATTATATTTTTCTTTGATTCGTCTAATGGTTTCATTGATTCCTCGATGAAGGTTAGATTTTCCTGAATGATGTTGATCAATTATAATTGGTATTTGGTCATCGTCAGGTCGTTTGACTAAATTTTGACAAATAGTAAGTTTTATGTCTTACCTGAATAAATATAGGAAAACATTTCTAAAGTTGGTAGGTCTAAATTATTTTCAATATAATAATTTTTTGTTTCTTCAAAATTGTCTTGTCCTCTGAATAATGTGATAAAAAGCGTTTCTATTATAGTATCAGGTTTAAATGGTAAAAGAATTATATAGTATTTACGATTTTTAACGGATTTACTAGAGACTATGTTAATTTTGTTATTCATAAAATCGGGTTGCTCTTCGAGTATATCCTCGATAATTTTATAGTGTAAATCTGCTAATTTATCTTTTTGAAAGAATGTAACAATATCTTTATGTTTTTTATCTAACAACTGATTATTAGTAAATTGGATTTTGTTGTAATCTATTAGGGATTGAGTTTTATACAAGTTTACGAAATTTTGGAGTTCTTCTACAATTGTGTCAGGGGATTCGTCAGTACTGATAGATTCGTTATCGTCATTGTCAGAATTTGAATTTAAAACTTTTGTTTGTAATTTTGCACAATTTCTGAAATAATTAATTTTTATTCGCGATAGTGCGTCCGCGTTTTTATTTATCTTACCTGGTTTATATTCAATTTCGTAGGAGTATTCCTCTAATTTTAAACGCCAGCGCGCAAGGCGGCTGCCTGGATCTTTAATCGAAAAAAGCCATGTAAGAGGTCTATGGTCTGTGACGAGTTTAAATTTTCTGCCAAAGAGGTACGGTCTAAAGTGTTTTACACTCCAAACAATAGCTAATAATTCACGTTCAATGGTGCTGTATTTAGTTTCTGCTTGACATAATGTCCTTGAAGCATATGCAATGGGGAGGTCTTTACCGATAGAACCTTGAGATAAAACTGCGCCAATTGCGAATGCACTAGCATCCGTTGTCAGTACAAATGGCTCATCGAAATTTGGATAATTTAGTATAGGAGTATATAAAGCTTCTTTCAATTGTTCGAATGCAGTAATACAGTCACTGTCAAAAAAGAATGGAACATCTTTTTGAAGTAATTTTGTCATTGGTTTGGATAATTTTGCAAAATTTGGAATAAATCGGCGGTAATAACCTGCGAGTCCGAGAAACGATTTAATATCTTTTTGATTTTGAGGTTGCGGAAAGTTTGCAACACAATTAATTTTGTCGGGGTTTGGTTTTACACCGTCAGGGGTTATTATGTGTCCAAGATATGCGACTTCTTTCCGGAGAAATTCGCATTTGTCAGGTTGAATTTTGAGGTTCGCGTTTCGTAGTCTCTTAAATACGTCTGTAAGTCTTGACATGTGTTCCTGAATAGTGGGTGAATAAATGATAATGTCGTCCATATAGACGAGACATCGCTCATTTTGAATTCCTAATAATATATTGTCCATAACACGTTGAAATGTGCTAGGGGCGTTTCGTAATCCAAAGGGCATTCTAAAAAATTCATAGTGACCATTATCGACAGAAAGAGCAGTTTTGGAAATATCTTCGGGATTAATTTCTATCTGGTGAAATCCAGAGGCGAGATCTAAAGTCGTAAAATATTCGCACTTACCGAGTTGATCTAATATATCCGAAATATTGGGCAAAGGGTATTTATCACCTACTGTGGCTTCATTTAATTTACGGTAATCCACCACAACACGCCATTTTTGTATACCAGAGGCGTCCATTTTTTTCGGGACAACCCAAACAGGGGAGGACCATGGCGAAACTGATGGCCTAATTATACCTTGATTCAACATTTTAGATACTTGATTTTTCACTTCATCCTTGTGGATGTGCGGGTATCTATAAGATTTGGTGAAAATGGGTTTCGAATTTCCGGTATCAATTGAATGTTTAATCTCGTTAGTGAAAGTGAGGTTATCTCCTTCAAGATAAAATATGTCCGAAAAGTTGAGGCAGAGTTCAGTTAATAACTCTTTCTCTTCTTTATTTAGATGTTCAAGTCTTAATTGTTTTCTTATTTCAAGATTTCTATTAATAAATTGACTTGAATTTTGAATTTGGTCATTTAAATTGAATGCTGAAAAATTTTGAATAGGTTCTATTTCAAATTTAGAGAAGTCAATAGTTTTTGCTATAGCGTTAGCATTGATAATTGTTGTTAAAAATTCACCTTGGTTATTAATTTTCACAAGGGCATTCGGTATACGAACTTTTTCTATTTCTTGATTACATATTATTGCGTCAGTATTAAAAAGATTACATTTAAATTTGAAAATTTGTTCAGTTCGAGGACCTATACAAATTTTATTTTGAATTTTGGAAGATTTTTGGATTACTTTTGGAGATGTCTGATTATAATTTGGAAAACTAAAATTTTTGTTTTCAACTGTAGTCAGTTTTTGATCGAATTTAGAAATTTTTGGAAGAGGATGAGTCACTTCTTTAGTCTGATTTGGAATGGAGGGCGGCAAATCAAAATCTTGAGAAGGGTCTTCGACCTTAAATAGAGGTACTGTTTTAAAGTTCGTTACGAGTTGTCTATTATTAAAATCAATTACACAATTATAATGCTCTAGGAAGTCAGAGCCTAGTAAACCATCGAAAGTAATATCAAGATTGTAGATATATACTTTATGTGGATCGTTGTCAGCGAATGGAATTAATGTTGATTCAGTAATTAGAAGTTTTTGATCGGTTATACATTGTATAACAACGTTTTCAGGGGACCTTCTTTTATAATTTAGACATGTTTTTGGTTTAAAAATTGAAATACCTGCTCCTGTATCTATTAAAATTTTAAAAGTATTAGTTATGTCCTTTATATAATATAGGTTGTGAGGATTTACGGTGAGTAAAGGCCTATTTACATGAATTTCTGTTCTTGGCTGTCTTGATTTTGATTTAAGTTCATCGTTTGAAATTGAGCTTGAATTTGTTCTAAGGCGGTTGATTGATTCGGCGGGTCTTCGTAAGACTGGGGGTCTAATTGAAAATTTTGGGTATTTGAATTTTCAGGATATTGAGTAGTATCGAAATTTTGAGTATTATCGTTAAAAGTAGCGTCGTACGAGTCTTGATTTTGAGCAGTATAATTAAATTCGTAATTATCAATTTGATAATTGGGCTGAAAATATTGAGTTGAATTTGAATAAGCAGGACTATTCGTCATTCCGTATTGTTCATTTTCGTACAAATGAGCAGTATCATTTGTGTAATATGTTTCATAGTACGGATGAGCAGTATCATCCACAGTTTCATTTAAATGATGCGTACGTTCTTGATTAAAATTTGGGTTTTATCTTATCACGGAGGGTCTCTGAAAATTTGCGTTTTGTCTAAAAATTGGCGGTCTATTTTGCATAAATTTGTTTTGTTGAAAATTATTATTTGGCTGATTTGTGGACATCGGCCTAGGTTGATTTTGGGTAAATGTAGGTCTTGGAAAAGTTTGTTGACCTGGTTGATGAAAATTTGGCCTAAAAGTGTTATTAGAAAAATTCGTAGAATTATTATTATTAAATTGGTGGGTAGCTTGTCTAGTGCGACATTCGTTTATAGTGTGTCCGTTTCGTTTGCAGTACGAGCAGACTTTTTGTACACTAATTTGAGGCTTCTTAATTTGAGATGTATTTACTGAACAAGAAAATTTTTGGTTTTCAAAATACGAAAGCTGTAGCTCTCTTTTAATTTTAGATATTGCTTCTAGCATATTACAAGGATTGCCAGCACAAATTATTGAGCCAAGTTTAGGATCTAGCCCTGTTAAAAGAGTATTTAATGTTATCGTCTCTATTAAAGTAGATTGTGCTAATTTTTGCTCTGGTGTCAATGGTTGTTTCTGAACACAAGCGTGCATTTTCGCATTATGTGACTGAAGTCTCGAAATAAAATTTAAAGCAGATTCATTCTGATTTCATGAAATGCGTTGAAGGTCTTGAATGAGGGATGTGAGATCCCTAGAATCTCTGAAATGAGTTTCTAATAAAATTTTTATCTCGTCCCATGTTGCAGGGTTGCGAGAATTAATTAATTCAGCAGCTTTACCTTTAAGCTTATTTTTGACATGGAGGGGCAATAATGTTTTTTGGTTGCCTACAGCCATTTGGAAGGCACAACGAACAGCGTTTAAAAATGTTTGTAAGAAGATCTGATTTCCATCATATTCGGGTACAATAGAAAATACTTCTGAAAGTTTATAAGCTTCTACCTGGTCTTCAATTTGATTATTTACGTTGGCAGTTGCCATTTTTAATAAATCGGTTAGAAAAATTTAAATAAAATAATAAAAAATAGGTTTATATATTTTTTTCACGTAAGTGAATATAGGAGCAATAGCGACTGGACTATACCACTTTATTTTTAGATGTAGATAAAATGTAAGTAATGCGATTAGCGGTATAATCGCGTAATTAAAATGTGACGATTAACAGTATAATCGTATAATGTAATATACACTTTGAGATAAGGCGTGACAATTCTATATGAATGCACTTACCAAATCAAATTCATCCGGACGCTGGCCTGGATATCGCAGTAAATGAGGCAATTTCCGTGTTTTAACTGGGTCACCTGGGAACAGCTGATTTTTCCGGGCTTCAAGAGGTTCGGACCAGTTAGGCGATTCCGTGTTCTGGAGCGATTTCCTTCTTGGGGTTTTCTTGCGTTTTTCGTAAAAATTGTTTTCTGTCTTGAGGTTCTTTGTAGTCACTTGGGAATTGGAATTCCACGACGATAGTGAGGAAAGTCCGTGTTCTAACGACGTGTGAAAATCCGAACGACTGCGCCAGATTTTTATATCGTGGTCGATAAAAATCAATTTTTAAAAACAATTTATTTTTGAAATACACAATTGAACGTTTTGTTATAAAGGATTTAAAATTACAATAATATTAAGTGAGTACCGGAGGTTTGAAATGAGTTATGCTAGTTTGCCGGATACTATGCCGGTCTGCCGGATACTAACTTCTGGTCGCACGCTTTCGCCTATATAAACTGTCATGTGCTGACTCTGCATGGGAATGGCTTTAGCCATGAGTATTCTTAGAAGATAGGCGTGAGTTGCTGACCATAAGCAAGTCTTTGTTTTTGAGAATAAGATAAATGGTACCTAACTGAAATTATTCTAAGTATTCTAAGTCTAAAACGTATACAATTAAATATTTTATATAACATATATATATATATATATATATATATATATATGTTATATAGAATCCTCTCTTATATTAGGTTAAGACTAAGATTAATATTGTATTTTATAATATTGTAATATACATTGTAACAGGCCATTAGCATACAGGATGTTATGTCCAGAAAAGAGTATACCAAAGTCATTGCGGTTATCGCGTAACTAAAAACCTTTCGTGCTTATCATAAACCTACATTGTATTTTATCGCAATTATTGCAACTTGCTAAAAGCTTGAGAAAAACACTTCTTAGAACATTCCTGCAGCATCAGCATACAGAAATGTTTTAAATAGAGAAACAACCATTGGTAGCTTCAGTAATCGGCAAATATAGTAATCGCTCCACAAGTAATCTGCATATTAAGTAATCGGAAGTAGTCCGTAACTTCACATATTAATAATATTCAATTAGTCATCGAGTAAACGTCGAACAAGTCTAAATTAAATTATAAAAGTCGGTTACTCCTTTTTTGACATAGCAAAGTGTTCAAAATCGTAAATTAAAAATAAATTGTTTTTAAAAAGTTAATTAAATAAAAAGTGATATAAAAATTGGCGCAGCCGGTAGGATTTTCGCGCAACTTTAGAACACGGACATTGCCTAACTAGAGTTGTGGAATTCCAATTCCTAAGCGAAAGAACCAATAGAAGAAAAGAAACAAGAAGTTTCAAGAAGTAAGAAGAAATAATTCAAGAAGAAATAATTAAAGAAGAATAAACAAGAAAGAAAAAGCAACCTAGTTTTAAGAAGAAAAGAAGAAGGACACCCAGATAGAACACCGACCTTGCCTCACTGTCTGCGGACCTCTTCTCCACGATATTCAACATCAGCCAGGACAACCCTATCCAGAACACGGATCTGCCTCACTGGAAGTGGACCCTAGCCGACGAATGAAATCGACAACTTGGTAAGTCGCAAAGAATCATCTCGCTTACCCCATTATACAATTTTTTTGTGTATATTTTTATTTTACGTACAATACGTACGAATAACTGATATAAACCAGTGAAACGAAATACATTTTTTCATAATTGAAATCTTTTAATTTTAAAATTATTATTTTTTATTTTGTTTTTATAAAATACTTGATAATTTAATAACCAAAAAATGGCTGAAGGACATATTGAACCATATAGGCTATCGGAAATTTTTTCCATAGTACCCGAATTTGATGGAAATCAAATTTTCCTTCAAACTTTTCTCAATGCAGTAAGATGTGCTTACGATATGGCCATCGATAACCAAACAATTTTATTAACATTGCACGTAAAAAACAAGCTCAGAGGCAAAGCCGCCGAGTTAATAAATTCCCGTAACCCATCCACTTGGGATGAGATTAAGTATTTACTAGAAACGCATTTTGGAGATTCTAGAGATCTCACAGCTTTAATTCAAGACCTACAAAGAATAAGTCAAAATTCTAACGAGTCTGCACTAAATTTCGTCTCTAGACTACAGACTCACAACGCAAAAATGCATGCGGCAATACAAAAGCAACCGCTTACCGCAGAACAAAAAACAGCGCAAAGTACCTTGATTAAAACAATGACTTTAAACACACTATTAACAGGTTTAGATCCCAAATTAGGCTCCATTATTAGAGCAAGTAATCCGAGTGATATGCTTCAAGCTGTCGCCCGAATAAAACGAGAGCTACAACTATCATATTTTGAAACACAAAAATTTAATAGAACTAACAGACCACCCACTAATATTCAAAATTTTCCAAATAAGAAAATTTGTAACAAGTGCAAAAGAATTGGCCATACTTCTAACGAATGTAGGAGTACCCATCAGAATTTCGGAACTTATCAGACTAGACCAAATTACACGCCAAATTACACACCGAATTTTTCGCAAAATTCAAATAATTTTCAACCACGTCAACCATTTAATGCTAATAACGTCAGACCTCAAACAAATCAAAATTTCCAACAGTTTCAACAAAATAGACCGCTAGATAAATAGATAGTTATCCGGATGATACCGCTCATCCATATAAATTTCAAAACCAATACTGTGAAGAATATTCACCATATGAGAACTATAACAGATATGATGATACTGCTCATCAATTCCATGACCCTAACGATCCGACAGAACAAAATACGAATCAGGATTTTCACATCCTCGACCATCAAGACCACCCTCCAGATTCGGAGACAACCAAAATTCAAATTATAAAATGCAACAAAAACCAACAACCCAAAGACAAAAAATTCATGTAGATCAAAACCTCTTAACTGTAAATTCAAAAAATTTATATTATATTAAAGATATTAGCAAAACATTCAAAATTTTAATCGATACAGGCGCAGGACTTTCGATATTTAAACCCAGAACTTGTGAGAATTACACTAAAAGATTTTCGGAAAATGTTATTATACAGGGAATAACGGATGAACGAATTTTTATCAAAGAGTCAACACTTATACCATTTACAGATTCGGACCCTCATAAAGTATATATTCATGACATTGACATAGAATTTGACGGACTATTAGGTTCTGATTTTTTAGCACACTACAATTGTATAATCGACATTAAAAACAGACAACTCATAACCAATTTTAAAACTGTCCCACTATTTAAAGTTACTGACGATTACGAACAACAAGAAAACACGCCACCAAATTTAGAAACCAAAATTATTAAAAATAACATTTCGATCGCCCCTCGTACTGAGCAAATATTTAAAATTCAGTGTAATCTCTTTAATACGGACGCTATTTTAAGCGGTCAAGAAAAAGACAAAGTACGAATTCCAAATGCTCTTGTAAAAATTAATGAAAAAGGAGAATTTTTAACATCAATAATTAACGCGAATGAAATTCCAAAAATTATACATTTCGATGAATAAGATAAGTCACGAATAGTATCAAGTAACTATGAGAAACAACTGATAAGAAAAAGCAAAGATTGTGTTACTTGAGATATGATACAATGTAAATGGTACCTAACTGAAATTATTCTAAGTATTCTAAGTCTAAAACGTATACAATTAAATATTTTATATAACATATATATATATATATATATATATATATATATATATATATATGGTAACTGTTGTATACAGAATGTGTAAAATAAAGTTCATCTACATTCGTTTGATGTGTCAAAACTACAGTTTACCTTTTCTGTCTCAGTTTAAATAAGACAGATAATTCTTCGACAAGACAGCTTATTTTGATCAAGTTTGTACAGTTGATGGTTTAGAGGCTTGCATTGTTTATAAAACATGTGAACTTTGGTGTATAACATAGTCCGAATATAAAATAAACTATACATTAAAATATATGTGAAGACGTGCCCATGGTATCTTTCTAAGTTAACTTCTTAATCATAGAAGACTTTGAAGCTTAGGATTTGTGTTTATGTTGCTAAAATAGAATTTTAATACTTAAGAGTTAAAATTTAAATAATGCAATATTAAAAATACTTATTTTCAGAACTTTGCAGATATTAAGACATCTGCAAAGACATTGCCGAAAATATGTTAAGAATGTTTCCAATCATAGGCATCTCCAAGACGCAGGTTGTTTGTCTATGTTAATAAAACGCGTCATCAATACATAAGGGTTGAAATTTAAATAATTTAATATTGTAAATATTTATTTCTCATACTATACTTTTACCTTATACCTTCTTATTAAAGGATCTATATTGTTTATATTTAAAGAATATATATTATTAATTGTTGTAAAATGTTGTAAAAACAATCCAGAATTTCTCAATTTTCCGTTTTCCTATAAATAGATATGGATCTTGCAATTTTATATTCTAAAGGAGGAGCCTTGCATTTTTCATATACAGAGTGCTTCCGAAAAACTTAAACTAGGCGTATAATACCCGAATAGGGCAAATATAGGCATTCATCATCATAATGAGGCCATCAGTCCTAAGACTGGTTGGACGCTAACCTCCAGCTTCTCCTGTCTTGTGCTAACCTACGCATTTCGCTAATTGTGCTACAACCTACATCCCTTACTATTTACGAGCAGTAGTCTAATCTAGGCCTACCTCTGCCTTTCTTCACTCCTATTTCTGCCTCCAAAATATCGCGGACTAATCCTCCATGTCTCAGCAAGTGGCCTACCATTCTATCTCTTCTCTTCTTTATGTTTTTCCACATACTTCTTTTTTCGCCGACTTTGTCCAATACTTCTTCGTTTCTAACCCTATCAGTCCATGGTATTTTCATCATTCTTCGGTAACACCACATCTCAAAAGCTTCTAATTTCTTCCTACTTGCTTCCCCTACCGTCCAGGTTTTGCAACCGTATAGTGCCGTGCTCCATACATATGTTTTCAAAAATCTCTTCCTTGTTTCTAAGTTTATCACCCCCGAACATAAAAGTGCTTTCTTTTTGTTAAAAGCCCCTCGACCCTGCGCTATTCTTTGTTTTATGTCTTTATCGCTTCTTCTATCCCAATTGATTTTACTTCCTAAATAAGTGAAGTCTTTAACTTCCTCCAATCTTTCATTATTAATTTGTACTTTCGTTTTTGCTCTGCTCTCGCGCCCTCTGCACACGGACACTTTAGTTTTGTGTTTATTCACCCTCATTCCGTATTCCTCTGTCAACACTGCCTCCATTTCGTTCAATGCTGATTCTAATTCCTCCTTACTAGATGGTAATACTGCTATATCATCCGCGAATCTCAGCATTTTTAGTTTCTGTCCCTGTACTTTAATCCCGAAATCCACATCTTTTGCCACATTAATCGCCTGTTCGATGTACAGATTAAAAATTAGTGGTGATAGCGTGCATCCTTGTCTTACTCTCTTCCTAATACCTACTTCCCTTTTTTACCCTTCTACTTCTATAACAGCAGTTTGCTCTTTGTATAGATTGTGTACTACTCTCCTATCTCTATACTTCATTCCCGCGCTCTTTAGTATCTCGAACATTTTTTTCCCATCTTACGTTATCAAAAGCTTTTTCTAAATCTACAAATCCTATATAAGCGTTCTTTCCTTTTTCTATTGTTTTCTATAACATTACTCTTAGCGCTAAAATAGCTTCGCGAGTTCCCCTATTTCGCCTAAACCCGAATTGGTCTTCTCCTAGTATTTCCTCCGCTCTATTTTCCATTCTCTTCTGTACTATTCTGGTTAAGATTTTTGACACATGGGAGGTTAATCTAATCGTTCTAAAGTTCTCGCATTTGTCGGCTCCTCTCTTTTTCGGTATAGTAACGATAATGTTCCTCTTATAATCCTCCGGCATCTCGCCCGTTTCGTATATGTATTTTACCAGTTCAAACATCCTATTTACTACTTTCTGTCCCGCACATTTCAAAATTTCCGCCTATATTTTATCTACACCCGACGCTCTATTGTTCTTTAGCCCCCTTAGTGCTATTTCAAATTCCTCTCTCAATATAGGTTTTCCTACATCTTGCCTATCGATGCTAGATTCTTCCTCTAATATCTCTCCTAATTCCTGACCCTCGTATAAATTTCCTAAGTACTGCTTCCATCTATCCGCTTTCTCCTCTCTTCCGATCAGTATGTCCCCCGATTGACTCCTAACGTTTCTACTTATTGTTCCTATATCCCTGAAGTTCCTCTTAATTATTTTGTAAGCCTCATCTGTCTTACCTACTTGCAGCTTATCTTCTATTTCTTTGCATTTATCCTCTATCCATTGTTCTTTCACTTTTCTACATTTTCTAATGATTTCCCACTTTATTGCCTTATAAGTTTTCAGTCCTTCCTCGTCTCGTCTGTTTTTGTAGTCTCGTCTCTTTTGTATTAAGTTTAAGATTTCGTCCCTTATCCAGAGCTTCCTAGCTTCCCTTTTCTCGTGTCCTAAAACGTCCGTACCCGCGGAATCTAGACTATTCTTGATATCCTCCACTCAGTTTCTACGTTCTTGATTTCGTCATTACTCGCTTTATTTATTAATTGATCAGTTTTCTCCTGGAACTTATCTTTCATATTCTGATCCCTCAATATGTCTACATTTATACGTTTCTTATACTTCCGGGTTTTCAGACTTTTGAACTTTAATCTAGCTTTCATGACTACCAAATTGTGGTCGCTGTCTACATCTGCTCCTGGATAACTCTTACAGTCTTTTACTTGATTTCTAAATCTCTTCCTAACCAGAATGTAGTCTATCTGATACCTGGCTATTCCTCCTGGCGTTTTCCAGGTGTACCACCTCCTAGCGTGATTCTTGAACAATGTGTTCGCGACTACCATCTTGTGCTTTTCACAGAATTCTATCAGTCTGCTACCTCTCTAGTTTCTGTTTCCTAATCCATAAGGACCTACAAATTCTCCTTCTTGCCCCTCACCTACGACTGCCTTAAAATCTCCCACTATTATTAAATTTTCATGACCCTTCACAAGTCCCATTACCTGCTCTTACTAACTCTTCCTCACTGTGGCTAGAAGTAGGCATGTATACTTGCACTATTACTGTTTTCACTGGCTTCGAATCTAACCTGACCATCATTACTCTCTCGCTGTATTGTAGGTAGCTATCTACACAGTGTCTTGCGTTCTTCCGCATAACGATTCCTACTCCTGCGTTTCCATTTATCGATCCTGTGTGTATTACCCTATAGTCACCGCTCCAAAAATCTCCTACTTTCGGCCAGCGCATCTCACTTATACCTACTATATTTAATCCTAACCTATCCATTTCTATCTTCAGATTCTCTAGCTTCCCTGCCTGTCTCATGCTTCTGACATTCCACGCTCCGACTCGTGAAATGCTACACTTCTTACTATCCCTACTATTGCACTCGATCACGTCTCCCGGAACAGTCCTCACCCGGATATTCGAACGGAGAACTATTTTACCTCCGGTGTTTTTTGCCTCAGGAGACGCCATCATTATTTGGGATAAGCTTTCTGTTAGCTGTTTTGAGGATTATAATGTGGTGGTTTCCTCTTGCCTTCCACATCGCAGTCGTGTGTGATATAGCACCATACCAACCCCCACGGTTTCTGCCACTATGACTACTGAAAGAGCTGCTGCCCTCCTTCAGGGATATAGACATTATCAGTTTTTTTTTAGTTTAATACCATATATTGTTAGGAGCAATATACAACTTTTATATTATTCTAATCAATCTTAGGGAAAACTTTTTTGTGTTAATAATGTAACGTAACTAATTATGTTATAAAATAAAAACTAAAAATATAATAAAGTAAACACTTATTAACAGTAAATGATAATTTGAAAATGCGTATTTAACTTCTTGTTATCTTTGATATAATATAGACCAATATATATTTTAACAATATTTATCTTTTCCTCTTCTCTCAAATGCCCGCCTAACTTTGCGTTCTCCTGCTACTGGATTCGATATGGATTTCCTTTGATCTCAAAAATAACCGGTATCAGTAATGTTATAAAGCTTTAAAGTCAGTCGGCTAACTGGCATGGAAAATATATACACTTCCAATAAATTGTCGTAAAAAAAATTATACATAGGTATATATTATTTCTCAGATTTTATTCAACAGCAAATATGTGAAGACATTAGATTTCTAACGATTATACACTGTGGTTCATAAGCTACCTAATCCACGATTTTTAAATAAAATCCTCATCGTCAATTATTAATTCTAAAATGATATTGCCTGAGTAGAATCTTTCAATCTTTCCTTTCTGTTTTGAAAGGTACACTTTTATACTTTTTAAAATGGTCTAAGGAGAAAAAGGGTTTAAATGAACCTGCATGTAATGACGCCGAAGCTAGTAAGGGTGAAGTGTTTATTCCACGTCCCCAATACGGGTATGAGAACTGTTGTATTCTCTCATGTCTGCAACGGTGTCATCCCCTAATTTGGAATGGTGGTTTTGAGTCGAGTATTGAGGATGTTATTGCTTGCTTGGGTTCGATTCCTCTGCTTTACCTTGTGAGATTTTTTAATGCTCTGCACTTTTCAAGCATGTCTTACCATGTTCTAGTACTAAGAAACCTTGAATGAAATTTTCAAGATTATCAAATATTCGTCATATCTGGCTATCAAAAGAACAATTGTTGATTTTTAATTTACTAATCTACCCTTAGACAAATTGATAGAAGAATGAAACTTTACTGTTCTTCTTATAGATAGAGGTAATGAAAAATAACTGACATTCAAGGAAAATATATCTTTGAATCACAGTTTATCGGATGTACCACATTTTCGTTTGAGGCAATATATGCATTTATCTATCATAACTCTTAAAGAAAATAAAAATCTGCTGCATGTTTTTGACTTGCATAAAACTGATACATTATTTTGAGACCAGGTCAATTCCAGTTCCATCAGAATTGAACAAATATAATAAAACTGATGAAAGAGTCAACCTCATCGATGAATTAAATATTAAATAATTTACACTTATGTAATATAGATATAATACTTTCAAAGGGTATATATGGTAACTAATAACTTAGCTCATACCCAGAAACGTTTTTTTAATTTAAAATATCCTTACAAAACTATATTAATTCTAAATATGTATTTTCTCCGGACATTTGTCAATATATTGGCTAACCGTGAAATTACATTCTATAGTATTCTAGTATTCTAGCTATAGTATTCTAAGGCTCGAAGTCGCTTGCTCGGTGAGGTATCTAGGTATTCCATAGATGATAAACTGAGCTGGAAAGAACACGTCCAAGATAAACTGAAGTTGTTTTGTTAGGGACTGAGACGAACAATGGGTTATTGGTTCTATAAAGCGGTGCTGTAGCTTGGGCTGCAATATGCGACAGTGTGGTGGCTCAGGGCTCAACTGATCTCGATCAGGAAGGAACTGGAGCAAGTTCGTGTATACCCACGGCAGCGTTGGAGGCTCTTATTGGCTTCACCTAATTGAACCTGACGATCATTGTCGCAACTGTGGAATCAGCCTATAGGAGTGATAGTCACGGTGAATGAGGGTAGGCGAAGTAGGCATACCCGTTTCCCCAAAGGAATCCTGGACCTGTCCATCTTCTTGATGCCGTAGGTAGGATGAAAATATCCTACACCTCTGAACATAGCTTCAAGATGATCATATCTCAGAGCGGACTGGAGAAACAGAGTGGTCGGGGATATCTAGTTCATGGATAACCCCAGAGCCGAGGGAAGACTGGGACTAGAAGAGAGAAGTACTCAATTCCTCTCGGAAGTTATTCCACAGTGCTCCAGGCGGAGATGATAGCCATGCACGTTTTCGTACAAACGCAACTACTGAATAGAGTAGTTGTTAAGTGCATTGACATGTGCTCTGATAGTAGTGTCGGCTCCAGGAGTAAAATCTTGGTTGGTAAAAAATGCAGATATTCAGTAAAAACATTAGCCAGGAGTAACAAACTAACGTTGGGCTGGACTTCGTTTCGTATTCGGGGCAATGAGAAGGCGGAGAATCTGGCTAGGGAATGAACCGAAAGGGGCTTAATGGGACATGAACCAGTGATCAGAATTGGTCGCAAGGTCCTCTTCAGAAGACTAAACCTACAATATTCTAAGAGTACCAATATAAAAAAATCATCATAACAAGTTTGAACTTTCGTGGTCTTTAGTAAATTTATAATGTACAATTGTATATAGAGCGATAATACCCTAAACAGTTTCTAATTCTTATATTTTATGATACTAACAGTTTATATTCTTATAATTGTTTATATTCTTATATATAACGACCAGTGGCTCTCGTCGAGTGGTTCTCATCGAATAAGTGATAGACCGTCAATTCGCCGTATAATATTGTCTATTTAAATTAATCACGACGTCATGTTGCTCTCGGAGTGGTTTCATTTGTCGTAATGGTTGATTCCACATATCTTAATTTTCCCATAAAACGATAGGTATGTTCATTCAAGTTGACACATCAGCCATGATTCCTTGATGTGACAAGCACAAGGCAATTATCAGTCGTCAAGTAGTTTCTGCCGTCGACTCGAGTATTCTCTTCTCTGTTTCCACCCTTAGTTCAAACATGGAATTTTCCTTGGTCGATATTATTCTAAATTTTAACTTCGTAGACATCTTGCCTATTCGAGATTTTTGATACTCGTTTCCGTAAAGTTCCGTTTTCATATATCCCCATACAAGGAAATCATGCGGGGCGAAGTAAATAGATCTTGGAGGCCATTTAGTAGTAGCTTTTCCACTTATAATGTGAATGTGAATTCTTTAGAAAAGGCTTGTAATACTCTCGCATTATGAAAAAAAAAAGCAACCGTCTTGTTAATATTAAATGTCCTCGAGGTTGTCTAAAGTTCGAATGGCTAGATTTATAGATATTATTTTTTAACAAAAGTAAAAAATTGTTTTCTTTAACGTTATTATCATTAATGAAAATATAATTAATAACGTTGTCTCGTAGAATTCAAGATCACACGTTAACTTTTTATCTTTTTGAGGATGCTGGGTTCGTAAGGGCAAATTTAAATGCTAATTCTCTATGTCTATTTGTCTCTTTGTCTATTACCCAGGTCAAGTCGATATCGATGGATTATGATTATCATGCAACGAAAAGGAGCTTTCGTATGTGAATAAGATATTTCTTATAAAATATTATTTTCGTTTGCCTTCACTATTCTTTCACAAAACTTCATCCGTCTTATACAATTTTCGAGGAAGAGTTCTTGAGTAATGGCAAACTTATAGAAACAATATTCATTTTTCCTTAAAATATTCCGAAGTGTTCTATTAGATACGCAGACTTTTGTACTTTAAGTAGATTTTTGCCTGCTGGAACAAGGTGCGACTACCATCGGGAACTACAAGTTCCTTACTACTACCCAACTACCATCGGGTACTACAAGCTCCCGAACGCAGTTTACTAGTAATTTAGTTCGGGCAACATAAAAATACGAATAATAAAGAAAAATAATATTTGTGATACAAATAAGAAACTATTCATCTTAAATTATGACCACTCCCATATTCTTATGGAAGTAGACTACCATATGCATCCTCGCTCCCCTATTATTGAAAACTTAGCTCCCCGGTAGCATCTAAATGAAAGCCATTAGTAGCAACAACTTTGTTAAAAGACGTTTCTTTTTAGAACATCAGTTTTCCATTTTTGTTCTTTTCTACCACACATAAGTAGTCTGTTTAAGATATGTATTTGTCATGTCTGTATATAATGTTTTTATATAAATTCTTTCTGCATAATTAAAATATAAATAAACGTAAGGATTTTTTTTTAAAGGACCCCGTCACGGGTAGGATTCGACATTTGTCCAGGATAACCGCTTTGTGGTGTGGTGGTTCCTCCTTCGATTCCCAACTTATAAGATACAGACATGGATCTTATAGATTTAGCTTAAAACCCCACGGATTTGTTTCGACATATGTCCTGGATCGGCGTACCGTGTACGGCGCTGATGAGAACTAATAAGTTCGAAACAGCTGTTTGTCGTTTGGATTTCATCCTCGACAAATGTCGAATCCTACCCGTGACGGGGTCCTTTTCAAAAAAGAGCTCTGGTCGTGCAGAAACACGAGAAAGGGGTCAAGGATCGCTGTTAGGTATAATTCAATGCCTGGCGGGGCTTTAGCCCGAGGAGTAGTTGTTTCCTACAGCGATTATGTAATAGCCGTGCTATTCGGGAACCACTTGATAACCGCTTTGCGGTTTGGTGGTTCCTCTCTCTATTCCCGACTTATAACTTACAAACGTAAGAATTCATCATTTTTATTGGTTACACCTACATTACAGTCAAATAAACTAAAATATAATTGCTGTTTGATTTCCTTACCTCTTCTGTTGATATTTCAAAGTTGGTATGAAACGACGCTGTGGGGTATTTATTAATTAGAATAGTCTGCTGGTGAGTTTCTTTTTTTGTATGTAATCATTATTTCAAGCAGATTACCTTCTTTGTTTCATTGTAAGGGATGTTAGGCCTTTATCCTCGTCGAAATCTAGACAAAGAATAAAAATAATGAACACTGTTTTAAATAAGCATTGCTTGAGAATGTCTTTGAGACAAATAAAGCAACATAACTTAATTACGCGACGTCGGCAGCTCTTAGAGCGTTGCTCTAATAAAGGAAACAGAGTGGAAGTTTTCATGGCATATACTCGTATATCTTAATCTATACATGCAAGTCCTACAGGGTGTACTTTCGGAAATTCTAAGAATATCATTTCATGGCTTTTTATCGCGGTGATATATTCTGCGGGTATCTACTTAAATAAAAAGTTTGATCAGAAGGGGTAATTTTGTTAATGTTCAACATGTCCTTGGTAATATATTATAAGGGACAGAACTTGGGAGTTGTATAGATTTCTATTCTTTGTTAAATTATCTTCAGTATTTAACTCTCAAGAATGAACAATGTATAGGGTCTTTCAATAGGGACGCTCGCAATTTGTTAGGCTATAGCGGCCATATTGTTAAAGTAACATCTGCCAAATTTCTTGTGAATTCTTCAGTAGTGTGTGGAATATCACCATGGAAGGTCGTAGCGTTCAGAAGCGTGTGTAAATCATCAGATTTTATTTTCAGAATCAGTGCTTCGTTTGAGAAACTTTCCGCGTGATTTTCATACTCGCCACAACTATCACGCCGAGTCAACTATTCGACGTTTCGTGGCCAAATTTGAGTTAACGGGTTTTACAAATAATCAGCCAACACTCGTACGTCATCGAGATGCAAGGTCTGCTGAAAACATCGCTGCTGTGCATGAGAGTGTACGGAAATGCTCAAGGCAATTAATTTCTCGTCGTTCACAAGAACTTGGCCTTACTTCGGCTTCAACTTGACTAATTTTGCATCGAGACTTGGGTATGCACTCGTATAAAATCTAACTGACGTAGGAACTTAAAGTAAACGATAATAGACAACGCCGTGTGTTTACTGATTGGGCTCTCGAGTAGCTGGAAGTTGACTCAAATTTTGCCAAAAAAAATCATCTTTAGCGGCGAGGTCCATTTTTGGATGAATCAATATGTAATACCAATCCACACGAGATACGCTCGCATCAAATGTATCCCGAGAAAGTCACTGTTTGGTGCGATTTTGGTCTAGCGGAATCATCGGTATGTACTTCTTCCGAGACAAAACTGGCATTGCCATAATCGCCAACTGCGAGCGCTACAGATCGATGATAAGCAACTTATTGTGGCCTAAACTGTATAATATGGATGCCGACATATGGTTACAACAGGCGCATGCCATGATGGACGTTCTGCATGAGCAATTTGAGGGCATGATTATTTCGTACAGCGGCGACATGAACTGATTACCGAGATCGTGCTATTTAACGCCCTGAGACTTCTTCCTTTGGGTATATCTTAAATTGCAGGTCTATGCGAATAAATCACAAACAATTGATGCCCTCAGAGTCAACATAACGAATGCCATTCAGAAAATTCAGCCAGATTTATGTGACAAAGTTATCGAAAATTGAACCTCTCGTATACGTGTCACCAAGCAAAGCCGTGGCGGACGTTTGAACCAACCACGTTATACTCCATACTTAATGTCATAAAATATTATTTCAAATAAAAAAAGAAAATTGAGTAAATATCTCTCACAACTTGTTTTATTTACGTGCAAAATCGAACGTTCTTATTGAAAAACTGTATATTAAATACTCATATAGTGTAATAGTACAATACACTATATTTATACAATAAAATATATATTTTTGATAAATATTTCAGAAGATAGCTAATGCAAAATAGTTTCATGCCAATTTCAAAATGTATTATAAAAATTTTTAGAAAATTATAAGAAAAATGTTCGAATATTGACATCCAATGATGATGTTCACACTTTAGAATGGTATGCAATATATAACGGCATTCTTTTCAAACGGGGCGACAATGTGAATGGGGGATTTAAATTATATGTACCACGCAATCAACGTATCGAACTTATTAGAGTACAACATGAATATTTTTTTAAAGAAGATTTTGATAATCAAAAAATATATTACCAATTAAAACGTTACTTGCGTGAAGTTTTACTGGCCCAAGATGCAGTAACATATTCGACAACTTGTGGCATCATGTGATTTGTCAGAAGTTGTAAGCTTCGAAGGGGAGTATAGGAACAATTAATATGGTAGTACCCCGGAGAAACCAGCTCAATTAGTATGATAGAGCGATCGAGATGATATTACTAGAGCAAAAACAATTTGTTATCCTTGTCAAGGATTGCAACAAACTTCTGGTAGTTCAAAGGTTAAGGTATATTAATTATTACTCGGTATAGTAACGGTAGAGTTATGAAGGGAAGTTACAGCTCTTTGATGACTAGTTTGATAATGATTGTTTTTTAGTCACCTGATATACCTGTATACAATAAAAATAAATAATTAGGTGCAATATATCAAAGGCGTCGCTCCATTGTGCTGTATAACTATATAATTACTAATTATACTTCTCCCTATATTATATCCATATTTTTAATGCGCCAGAAAATGATGTACAGAAATAAAATTGTACTAACCTATTTTTATATTCGCTCTTTGATTACGAACAGACCCCAAACAAGGCATGTTACTGTTAACATAATTAAAACCAGTACACTTAAATGTCAGCTGCAGTGTCGGGCCTAATGGGAGCTAAATTGATTTACACCAAAAACGTCCAGATTATATAAATCTCGTTAATAAAATTTCGTTATTTTATTCCATGAGGTTTGATAAACATATGCGCCTTTATGTATACATTGTTGATATACCTTCCATTGAGGTATAAAAAATCAAATATCTCGCTTTATTTTCAATAACTGAAATTTAATTTTTAGCTATTCAAGACGTTGATTTTGAAAGATAATTATTGCATAATTTCTACTGAACTGCACCTTTATAATAGAGAATAATTGAAAAATAGACATTTGATATTAATTTACATGTAATTCCTCACATGTTGGGAAATAAAATTTAGATTATCCGAAACGTGGAATCTTGAAAATAATTCTCTTCTGAAATAAATCTTAAAGGTGGTTTGTTTGAATTTAGAAACATTGAATTACGTATGTTTTACGTCGTAATATACGAAAATCCGTATACACTTTTATTCGCATTAAAAATTATGTAACTGTGGAAAAGAGAAGTACTTATAAATGGGAGATAACTGTCATCCAGGCGAAGCGTTGCAAGCGATGTAATTCAGGTACATATCAGTTTGTTTAGGTTCAGTAAGTTACAATGCACGGAGAAACGAGGTACGTGCATCTTTATTTTATTGCTTAAAAAGTCAAAATAAGTAAGTGTAGAGATCCCAAAAAAATTTTTAATTAAATAATAAAGAAAATCTAACAAAATATAAAAATGAAAAAATAACGTAATCAGACGCAATGCATCTGACAGATCTGGACGGCCTATACAAGACCAGGGAATGTGCAAAAATAATCGGCACCATATGGAGAAGAGTGGTTTGAAGCTAGAATGCTATGAGGGAGATTATTCTTTTATATTCGAGTTATCAGAAATACTTATATTAACTGACACTAGTCAAGAATGGTAAAAACACCTATTTAACAAAAATGGGAAACGTTTGGGTGTTATACCGTTTACATAATTTAAAATATGATTAGTCGATGTTTACTGATTATAAGAAGAAAGGGATGCGTCAAAACTGTCCATGGACCAATCGCCGTGTATTTACTTAGAAGATACTGTATTAACTATTCTAACTTTTGTTCTTCTATTTCAATTAACTTCATATCCAATATAATTCAATCCCACCAATTTGTGCCTCTTCAGACATCCTTTATGTTTCTTAATTGAATATTTTAAAATAAACTCTTTATCTAACTAACCTTTCTTACGCATGTAAAAAATAATACAATTTGTCCAGCCACTGGACTGCAACCACCTCCATTCTAGTCCCTTCAAATTAGGAAAATTGAGGGACATTTTTCCTACAGCTAAGTGATCTATACAGAAAGTTGTGTTGGGGTTGTGTGGTTGTCTTATATATATATATATATATATATATATATATATATATATATATATATATATATATATATATATATATATATATATATATATATATATATATATATATATATATATATACGCGATTTTGGCCGTTTTTTCGGTTTCTTGCGTTTTACTGAAAAACTATGCATTTTTGGGAAAACATGATCTGATTTGATGTAATAGATTTTGCGAGTCTCCACAATTTTTGTTCTTTTCGTTTTTTCAAAATTCTGCTTAGTTGCGCCGCTAGAGCGCGCTGAAGTATTTTTGAGCTGTTTTTCGATTTTAAGTCAAAACTATGCATTATAGAGAAACATATCAAGAGATCAAAGTTGTAGATATAAAAATTTACGACACATTTTGTTGTTTTGTTTTTTTACGGTCGCACGGTTTTGCCACCAGAGGGCGAAAATCGTTTTATTTTTTTTTTGTAATACTCTTGTGCGAATGAAAAAAAAAACACTCTAGCGCGTTATTCTTGATTTATAGGCAAAACTGCATTTCCTGTAAAAAAAAAAGTAAGACAATTTGTAGGAAGATTTTTGCTCTCCAACTTTTTGTTCTAAAAAATGCATAATTTCGCCTATAAATCAAAAATAATGCTCTAGAGTGATTTTTTTCATTTGCACAAGAGTATTACAAAAAAAAAGGAAAACGGTTTTCGCCCTCTAGTGTCAAAACCATGCGACATTAAAAAAAAACAAAAGTACAAAATGTGTCGAAAATGTTTATATCTACAATTTTGATCTCATGACATTTTTCTCTACAATGCATAGTTTTGGCTTAAATTCGAAAAGCAGCTCAAAAATAATTCAGCGCGCTCTAGCGGCGCAACTAAGCAGAATTTCGAAAATATGAAAAGAACAAAAATTGTGGAGAATCGTAATATCTACAACATTAAATCAGGTCATGTTTTCACAAAAATGCATAGTTTTTCAGAAAAACGCAAAAAACCGAAAAAGCGGCCAAAAAAGCGTATATATGTCTATATCTAAAAAACAACCCTTTTCTTTATCATGCGCTATGCGAAAAATATGTTAACACAATCCTAACACAACTTTCTGTATAGGTCGCTTAGCTGTAGGAAAAATTTCCCAAAATCAGTGATTTTTTGTCTAATTTGGAGGGACTATTCAGGTAAATGTTAGGGCACTTGCACAACACAATGATTAACTTAGATAAACACAACTTTGCTCTACTAATATTGAAAAAGTTTATTTAGAATAGGCAGCTTAGAGACAACTATATGTTTACAAATTTATGGATTTGTCTGAAGTACACTAGATAGGATAAACCCTGGCACCTCTTTCAGACTCTGGATGTATATCATAACGTTTAATATCACATAGGCCAATTTTATCAACAAAGCTTGAAGACTGTTTACTTTTGTGAGCGTAAGATTAAAACAAGTTACACTAATATAAAAAAAAACTTCTTAATCCAATTTAGGCTAGACATCTTACCCCAAAACTTATAACATATCACAGTCGATATTAACTTAATTTGTTTTCAATGTTGACGTTTATTGTTTACATGCAGTTTATTATCTGTGTAGTGGTCTGATCTAGAGAACAGTGTTTATTCCGTCGAGGTATATGGTTTCCTCTAAAATAACATTTCAATAATTGTTCAGATATACTCGTTACCATCATATTGTTTTACCACCAAAATTAACTCTCTAACGAGTTTGCAAGTTCTTAATCTCACTAATGAGTTTGCGAACATCGAAGTGACGAAGAACGTTGAAGTAAAATTTGCCATGTTAGTCAACTATAATACGTAATAATAACAATGAAAATAATCGTCTTAAAATAAAGTAATAATAATAAAATATTATTATTATACTCAATAA